>OY101447.1:136623715-137191215 GCA_956483635.1 Panzeria rudis | reverse complement strand
GACCATATTAGAAATCTGAAAAAGGACTATAGTCCTTTCTCGAAAATGGAAGGAGATGGGGTAAATTTTTTTTACGGAGGGGAGTCCTAGTACCGTCTAGATAATTGTCCGGTGGTCAGATATTTTAACATTCTGTTTTTTAGAAATTATGGGCCGATTTCAAAAAAACCATATTTGAAATCTGAAAAAGGACTTTAGTCCTTTTCTCGAAAATGGCAGGAGATGGGGTAACTTTTTTTACGGTGGGGACTATAGTCCTTTTTCAGATTTCTAATATGGTTTTTTTGAAATCGGCCTATAATTTCTAAAAAAAACAGAATGTTAAAATATTTCACCATCGGACAATTATCTAGACGCTACTAGGAGTTTCCTCCGTGAAAAAAATTTACCCCATCTCCTACCATTTTCGAGAAAAGGACTAAAGTCCTTTTTCAGATTTCAAATATGGTTTTTTTGAAATCGGCCTATAATTTCTAAAAAAAACAGAATGTTAAAATATCTGACCATCGGACATCTATCTAGACGGTACTAGGACTCCCCTCCGTAAGAAAATTTACCCCATCTCCTACCATTTTCGGGAAAAGGACTAAAGTCCTTTTTCAGATTTCAAATATGGTTTTTTTGAAATCGGCCTATAACTTCTAAAAAAAAAACAGAATGTTAAAATATCTGACCATCGGACAATTATCTAGACGGTACTAGGACTCCCCTCCGTAAAAAAATTTACCCCATCTCCTTCCATTTTCGAGAAAGGACTAAAGTCCTTTTTCAGATTTCTAATATGGTTTTTTTGAAATCGGCCTATAATTTCTAAAAAAAACAGAATGTTAAAATATTTGACCATCGGACAATTATGTAGACGCTACTAGGAGTCCCTTCCGTGAAAAAAATTTACCCCATCTCCTACCATTTATGAGAAAAGGACTGAAGTTCTTTTTCAGATTTCAAATATGGTTTTTTTGAAATCGGTCTATAATTTCTAAAAAAACAGAATGTTAAAATATCTGACCATCGGAAAATTATCTAGACGGCACAGGAGTCCCCTCCATAAAAAAAATTTACCCCATCTCCTTCCATTTTCGAGAAAGGACTATAGTCCATTTTCAGATTTCTAATATGGTTTTTTTGAAATCGGCCTATAATTTCTAAAAAAACAGAATGTTAAAATATTTCACCATCGGACAATTATCTAGACGCTACTAGGAGTTTCCTCCGTGAAAAAAATTTACCCCATCTCCTACCATTTTCGAGAAAAGGACTAAAGTCCTTTTTCAGATTTCAAATATGATTTTTTGAAATCGGCCTATAATTTCTAAAAAACAGAATGTTAAAATATCTGACCATCGGACATCTATCTAGACGGTACTAGGACTCCCCTCCGTAAAAAAATTTACCCCATCTCCTTCCATTTTCGAGAAAGGGCTATAGTCCTTTTTCAGATTTCTAATATGGTTTTTTGGAAATCGGCCTATAATTTCTAAAAAAACAGAATGTTAAAATATTTCACCATCGGACAATTATCTAGACGCTACTAGGAGTCCCCTTCGTGAAAAAATTTACCCCATCTCCTTCCATTTTCGAGAAAGGACTATAGTCCATTTTCAGATTTCTAATATGGTTTTTTTGAAATCGGCCTATAATTTCTAAAAAAAACAGAATGTTAAAATATTTCACCATCGGACAATTATCTAGACGCTACTAGGAGTCCCCTCCGTGAAAAAAATTTACCCCATCTCCTACCATTTTCGAGAAAAGAACTAAAGTCCTTTTTCAGAATTCAAATATGGTTTTTTTGAAATCGGCCTATAATTTCTAAAAAAAACAGAATGTTAAAATATCTGACTATCGGACAATTATCTAGACGGCACTAGGAGTCCCCTCCGTAAAAGTTACCCCATCTCCTTCCATTTTCGAGAAAGGACTATAGTCCTTTTTCAAATTTCTAATATGGTCTTTTTGAAATCGGCCAATAATTTCTAAAAAAACAGAATGTTAAATTATTTGACCATCGGACAATTATCTAGACGCTACTAGGAGTCCCCTCCGTGAAAAAAATTTACCCCATCTCCTACCATTTTCGAGAAAAGGACTAAAGTCCTTTTTCAGAATTCAAATATGGTTTTTTTGAAATCGGCCTATAATTTCTAAAAAAAACAGAATGTTAAAATATCTGACTATCGGACAATTATCTAGACGGCACTAGGAGTCCCCTCCGTAAAAAAAGTTACCCCATCTCCTTCCATTTTCGAGAAAGGGCTATAGTTCTTTTTTCAGAATTCAAATATGGTTTTTTGAAATCGGCCTATAATTTCTAAAAAAAAAACAGAATGTTAAAATATCTGACCATCGGACAATTATCTAGACGGCACTAGGAGTCCCCTCCGTAAAAAAAGTTACCCCATCTCCTTCCATTTTCGAGAAAGGACTAAAGTTCTTTTTCAGATTTCAAATATGGTTTTTTTGAAATCGGTCTATAATTTCTAAAAAAACAGAATGTTAAAATATCTGACCATCGGAAAATTATCTAGACGGCACAGGAGTCCCCTCCATAAAAAAAATTTACCCCATCTCCTTCCATTTTCGAGAAAGGGCTATAGTCCTTTTTCAGAATTCAAATATGGTTTTTTGAAATCGGCCTATAATTTCTAAAAAAAAACAGAATGTTAAAATATCTGACTATCGGACAATTATCTAGACGGGACTAGGACTCCCCTCCGTAAAAAAAATTTACCCCATCTTCCATCTTCGAGAAACGACTATAGTCCTTTTTCAGATTTCTAATATGGTTTTTTTGAAATCGGCCTATAATTTCTAAAAAAACAGAATGTTAAAATATTTGACCATCGGACAATTATCGAGACGCTACTAGGAGTCCACTCCGTGAAAAAAATTTACCCCATCTCCTACCATTTTCGGGAAAAGGACTAAAGTCCTTTTTCAGATTTCAAATATGGTTTTTTTTAAATCGGCCTACAATTTCTAAAAAAACAGAATGTTTAAATATCTGACCATCGGACAATTATCTAGACGGTACTAGGACTCCCCTCCGTAAAAAAATTTACCCCATCTCCTTCCATTTTCGAGAAAGGACTATAGTCCTTTTTCAGATTTCTAATATGGTTTTTTGAAATCGGCCTATAATTTCTAAAAAAACAGAACGTTAAAATATTTGACCATCGGACAATTATCTAGACGCTACTAGGAGTCCCCTCCGTGAAAAAAATTTACCCCATTTCCTACCATTTATGAGAAAAGGACTAAAGTCCTTTTTCAGATTTCAAATATGGTTTTTTTGATCTCGGCCTATAATTTCTAAAAAAACAGAATGTTAAAATATCTGACCATCGGACAATTATCTAGACGCTACTAGGAGTCCCCTCCGTGAAAAAATTTACCCCATCTCCTACCATTTTCGAGAAAAGGACTAAAGTCTTTTATATATTAATTTTTATTCAAGCGATCTAAAATCCACTTATTTTTATTTATTTATTTGCCAAAGCCATATATAGGTACAAACTATGACGTAAATAAGATATTTAATTATTTGCTGGTGCAATTTCTTTAACAATTTATTATTCAATTTTAAATGAAAAAAACAAAATTTTAAATGTTTAACAGAGTCATGTTAATCTGTTAACAGACCTCTGTTAAATTCGATGGTTTTTGTCTAGGGTTTCAAATTTTACAATTTAACTTCACACACATCATCCCGTGTAGACTGTAAGTAAAATACAAAATGAAAACAATGTTCCACTGACAGTACGTTAAGTTAACAAACATTAACAAATGAAAATTTAAACAAAAAAATTTACTACAAAGTCTTTAGTTTGTGAAGTAAAATAAAATTTTTCATACCGAAATGATGATACCGGTATGATACCGGTATTGCATAAAACGGTATTTGGCTACCGGTATTTTTGAACCGAAAAGATTTACGGTATCGGTATAGATACCGGTATTCCATTTCAAACGGTATTGAATCGGTAGCGGTATTTATTACGGTATCGGTTGCCAACCTTGGTTTAAGGTATAAGATGTCTTCAACACTTGTATTTGAAACACCACGGGGAACATGTTTGTTGAACAAAATAGTCCACTTAAATGCCGGGGAGTATTTTGTAACTTATTTATTTGGGAGCCAAAAAGACCCATACCGCGATGAGCTAGATGATTAAATTGTTTTACAAAAATGTTAACCGTGGTGTTTTACATAAAAGTGCTTAACACATATTACACGTTAAACGTAAAACCTGCAAGATATCCTATGCCGAGTAAGTATAACTATGTGGTAAAGGGAATAATTGAACCCCCCACCCTAGAATGAATACCAGATCTAAACTTTCAAAACGACGATATATGCATAATTTTTTTTGTGGCCTGTACCAGAATCAGCTGTTAGAGCCTTGTTATATAAAAAAATTAATTTTGTTGCACTCTAAAACATTACTTAAAATTTACGATCATATATTGTTTAAATTTGTGTTGAAAATTTCTCATTGTCTAAAATTACATCGATTTTGTAGTTATTTTATTAAAGAAAAAGCTTTTCAAATTAAAAATATTTAGTCCAAGTGGAAAAAATGTAACATAAAGTACAATACGGCTATGGCTGAATGATAGATACGTCAGACTATCAGTCAGGAGGTCGCGGTTCAAACCTGCACGCAGCCAATCGCTTTTTTTTAGTAAAAACATTTTGTTCAAAAATAATGCGTGTGTAATTTTAGGTCGATAATAATCTGTAAAGTGTTGCCTACTATTATCGACCTAATTTTCAACAAAAGAGTCTTAGAGTGTGTACAGTATAAATATTCGCAATTTTCGCAAAAATCAGGTAAATTCACTTTATTATGAATAAAAGCAATATTTATCCATCTATTTTCACGAAATTAAGTTTATTTTATTTGTAGTATAAGAGACTTTATATGATCATTTAATAAAATTGGTAAGTTTTCGCTTCTTTCGATTTTTTTTTAAATTTTAAAGAAATGAAAATTTTCCAATTTTACCTAAAACTATATATATATATTAGACTGTCCCTTATTTTTAGAGTTTTAAATGCGTTCGTGATTAATTGCTAATAACTCTTTAGTTCCAGAACTAGGATTTAAGAAACAAATTACATCGTCTTAATAACAAGGAAAACCATACAAAAGTTACAAATAGAACATGTCATATCGCAGTACTAGCGCAAATTATATGAACTTGATTTAAACGCTAGTTGGCACGGGTTAATGTTAATAAAAAGGACCAAATTTTTTTCCTGAAGTACATTGTGTCATTACGAAGGTATTTAAAGGATATGCGTAAAAAAATCGATTTCGAAGCATAAGAGACAGGCTCATATGTGAATATATGATACGTATATATTCACGAAGTTGCCCTTATTTTTCGGCTTCGTTTTTTATTTTTTACGCATACCCCCCAAATACATTTGTAACGATGAAATGTACTCCTGGAAAAAATATTGACCATTTTTAGGAACGCTAACCCGTGCCAACTTGCTCTTACATCAAGTTCATACAAATTACGCTGGTACTGCGATACGACATGATAAAACATGTTTTATTTGTAACTTTTGTATGGTTTTATTTGTTATTAAGACGATGTAATTTGTTTCTTAAATCATAGTTCTGGAACTACGGAGTGATAGCCAATAAATTACGAACACATTTAAAACTCAAAAAAATAAGGGACAGTCTAATATATATATATATATATATATATATATATATATATATATATATATATATATATATATATATATATATATATATATATATATATATATATATATATATATATATATATATATATATATATATATATATATATATATATATATATATATATATATATATATATATATATATATATATATATATATATATATATATATATATATATATATATATATATATATATATATATATATATATATATATATATATATATATATATATATATATATATATATATATATATATATATATATATATATATATATATATATATATATATATATATATATATATATATATATATATATATATATATATTTCATCATTGTGGTCTGAATAATTCCAAAACTATAAGTTTAAAAAAAATATATATAAGCAGCTTAAAGGCAGTTTTGTTTAAAGCTTTTAGTGTTTTTTTTACTAAAATTTGACACTCCTTTCCCAAGTTATGATAATACCGGTGGAGCAGCCTCTTCAAGATCTATTTTTTGCAAAAATCAGAATGTTTCACTTTATTGGGAATAAACTGAATAAAATCAATATTTAGGCATCGATTTTTATGATATAACGCTTATTTTATTAGGGGAGTGAAAGTAAACACGAAAACGTAATGGGTATAATTTTATATGTTTTTTTGGTGCTTCGATTTCATTTTTGGTATTACTTTTTCGATCAGAACATCTGCGAACAGCTCACGGGAGAAAAGAGCGAGGGTAACTGTACCTTTTCCCATAAAAATTTCATAACGTCATAGCGTTTGATTTTAGGAGTGCCAAAGTCAGCACTTGGGGAATTTTTGACGGTGATGCGTTGATTCCTGGTATTATTTTGGCCAACGGGCAAAGATGGGCTGGGGGCGAGAGGTGTATGGGACTAAAATTAAACACAAAAACGAAGTGGGTATCGTTTTATATGTTTATGGGTGCTGCGATCTCATCTTTGGTACTATTTGTTCCATCAGGACATCAGCGAACAGCCAATGGGAAAAAAGAGTGTGGGTGTCCACAATTGTACATAGTACCAAACCTTTCATGTCGTTTCAAATAAAATATTTTAAAAATCTGTCAAAAATTGCAGAGCTATGCGATAATTAATATATCGGGCTACTACCACTCTGTCCGCGCGATTTTTACTTCTATGGCACCAAACTTCAAGCAACCCCTGTCAAACAAAAAATAATTTTGAAAATTTTTACATAAATGGAGGAGTTATGCGACAATCAATTTTTACGGGTAAGGGGTAGCGCGGGGAGGGGGTTTGAGATCAAATTTCCCCGCCGATTTAAAGAAATTGTGGAGACAAAATGCAACCAAAAGCTTTTTAACAAAAAAAAAAAAGAGTTTTGAAAATCGGTAGCGTGTGGGGGAGCAAATTTCCCGTCCGATTTTCAAAAATAAAATTTTTTTTGGGCCAAGGTGCAAGCAAAACCTTTCAAACAAAAAAAAAAAAAAGAATTTGAAAATCGGTTGACAATGACAGAGTTAAAAAATACACGCGAATTGATAACTTTATTCTTTTTTTAAGTAGGTTAATAAATGTGTAAGTTTAAAAAAATTTTTCTTCAGCAAATGGTGATAAAGGTTAACGAAATAAAATAAGAGACTTCGGTTAGACTCCAAAGAACTCGGAAATGCAAATCGCGCAATGCAAAAAAAACATAAAATAAATAAATGTTTTTAGTAGATTTCTTTCAATGCACTTTAATTAGCAATCTTACGCAAATGTTAATTACATTTAATAAACAATTTCGTGGCTCTTGTAACACAAAATAAATGAATAAAGTTTACAACTACCAAAAACATAATCTTCATGTAACACACATCTACTGAAAATAGTCCAAAATTAGCCTTCATGCAGGTATTGGAAAAATAATCAACGTTGGTCTCATTGCCTGGTCAGCAAGGTGCATGGAACCTTCAAAACAGTACATTTTCGATCTCAGTGGCTACTTGGCAACTGTTTAAGCCATATATTACATCTGGATTACAACTTCGATTTTCGGACTTTTGTCCGCTCAGTTTTTAGTTCTGTCCCAACGTGCAATGGTAGTTTTCCAGTTTTTGATGTGAAAGTGATGTTATTTTAACAATTAATTCTTAAGACGAATGCAATTTTCTAATTGGCTGTTTTTGGCGTCAATGACGACACTTTTCGTCTTCTAAATCGGTAATTCCATGTCAAATCAAATAAGAGTTAGACACGACCCCTTTCAATTTTGATGAAATTTGGTCAGATGTTATCATTCATCCTATAACGAATTTATGTTAAAGGAAAAAAATTCAAAATGTTTATTTCAAAAGCTATGACATATTCAAAATGTCATTATTTCGCCAAATTTACAAAATGTGTTGAGCTTAGTTTTTAATTATCTCTAAAACTATTTTATGTACAAGGATGTTTTGTATGCCATTTTAAAGAGGATATTTGGGGCAACAAAAAAATACATAGAACAAAAATTTGTTTTGGAAAAATTACTTGTCTGCAAAGTTTAGAGAATTTCAAAACTGACTAAATCAAAAACCTATATTTTTTTCGTCTGATTTTTTTTTATATAATACCTCTAAATGTCCTTAATAAATCGTGAAAATTTGAAGGAGGTGTTTTTTTTCCTTTTTGAGATATGATTTTTTTTCTTTCGCAACCTTCAACAATATATTATCAAAAATAATTTAAATTTGTAATTTTGAGCAATATGCATTAAATTTAATTTAATTTAAAGTTTTTGAAGGGGCAAACGTAATAACATTGACAAATTTGTGCATTTGGTTTTTAGGTGAAATTTTATGTTGGAAATTTTGTGTTAAAAAGGTAAATTTTTTGTCATATCTCAAAAAAGAAAAAAACACCTCCTTAGAAATTTCAGGCTTTTTTAAAGACGTTTAAAGATATTATATGAAAAAAATTCAGCCAAAAAAATATAGGTTTTCGATTTAATCAGTTTTGAAAATTTCAAAACTTTGCAGATGTAATTTTTCCAAAAAAAAATTTTGCCCTATACATGTTTTGTAGCCCCAAATATTCTGCTTAAAATAACATACAAACTAATCTTGTAAATATATAAATCAGTTTTCGAGATACTTAAAAACTAAACTCAACACTTTCGGTAAATTTGGCGAAATAGTGACATTTTGGATATGTCATAACTTCTGAAATAAACATTTTTAATTTTTTCCCTTTGGCATAAGTTCGTTATAGGCTTAAAGAAAACATCTGAACAAATTTCATCAAAATCGAAAGGGGTCATGTCTAACTATTAGTTGATTTGACATGGAATTACTCAAATACAAAAAAAAAACATTACAGGTGCTACGTTTTTTACAAATGGACAATTACATTCGCGATATATAACCGCAAACATGATTGACGTCAATATTTTTACCAGTATTATAGGCGTATTGGGTTCTGTAAACATGCTATAAGAATGGTAGCATGTTATAGTTTTCGACTTTTTATAAATTTTTTTTCAATTTTGCATAAAAAACGTATATTTTTTATCACTGCGGTTTGAATAATTCCGAAACCATTGAGTATACAATAAAAACTATGTTTAAACGCCTTAAAGTAATTTTAATTCAATTTCCTTAGTGATTTTCTAATAAAATTGGAAAACTCCTTTGCGAGTTATGATAAAATCAGTGGAATAACCTATTCAGTAATCCCAAATTTTAGAAAAAAAATTAATATAAAAAAAATTATCCATAGAATTTAAATTATCGACTGTTTTTTTAGTTAGGGGACCATAGCACATAAAAATATAATGGTACTCCTTGGCATTTTTCTTGTTGCATAGTGTTATTAATTATTGCATATCTGAAAAGCTATGTATATTAGTAATATATTTTACATTTAGTGTGAGCTATTTGAAAGCCAGTGTGAGTGCGTAGCCACACGAAAAACTGACCCATAGTTTCGAATAGTCGAAAGTTAGTGGGATACTTATTCGTATTAAAGTGAGCGACAACCTCTCGTTCGCTTAAGTTTTATTTCCATATCCTAGGACAGGATGTAAATTTTGTTCAAATTTTTTTATTTTTGGCTATAGCACGGATGGACTATTTTTTGGGACCAGAAACCGCCTTCATTTTAACAACCACTTAAACAAGTAGATTTAAACTTTCGATAAATTAGCAAACACATCTAGTCTAAATCTTATATGATTATAAAATTAAAAAAGTCAGCATTGCATTGCGAAATCTAAAGTGACTAACGATTACAAGATCTAAACTGTATCAATTACTACTCCAGTTTGTTTTTTCCTTTAAATGTATGCGCCACAAACGCAAAAATGTTGTGCAACCTCAATCATTACCAGATGGTTGATTGTGTATAAAAAAGGTGGTACCGTAATTATAAGACACACGTCTCACCTGAATCGTACCTATTTGCGTAATGTAATTTCAATGCAAGAAAAATGTACAAAATAATTAACTCGATAATTTGAGAAATATGTAAGCAAATATCACAAAAATCAATTCACATGAATGCATTTGCTATAAAACATTAAGTTGAGGGAGTAACAACTGCAAATATATTGAAAAAAAAAAATTAACAGGCAGACAAATTTGCTCTGGCTTTTATACAAATGCATGATAAATGAATGGCTCTTAATCTTGTTCAAGTATTTATTTAAAGTTTTTTTATATACATATATTGTTGATTAAATCTATAACATAAAAACATGTTATTGATAATGGTATCGAAGTTTCGACTTAAAAATTCGTACATTAATATATGGTTGATTCTCATTTCAAAAGCTTTTTTTGTGTCCATTGAAAGTATTGTAAAATATTTCATAAAATAAACGCATATATTTTAAAATAAATCTCCTTTAGCATGATTTAATAGATTATAAATAGATGTACATAATGTTTATACTCTCTTCATACAAAATGGCGTGACCGTAATGCATGCTGTTGATGTTCCACATTAAGAAACTATGAATTCTTCCAAAAACGAAATTAAATTTATAGCGGTTTTAGAATATTTTCATTTGCATCTCTTTTACACATAAAATGTTTTTAAAATGTTTGAAATTCTAATATGTATTTATTTTTAAAATAGTTGTTGTTACCAGTCTTCTGCATGGAGCGTTACGCTTTTTTGGTACGCTTCATTACTAAAAATTATTAAAATTGCATTAACAACATAAACTAAAATAACACCGTAGGTTTGTATATCTAAATATATAAAATTTGTGTGAACTTTGTTAAATAGTATTATATTGCAAAACGTTTCATCAATCAACAATGATTTTTATAAAAAAAAATGTATTGAGTGTTATCCAAATTTTTTTAATGTAATTGAAATGTTTTGGTGAGGAGATTATCTAAGATTATATATATATATATATATATATATATATATATATATATATATATATATATATATATATATATATATATATATATATATATATATATATATATATATATATATATATATATATATATATATATATATATATATATATATATATATATATATATATATATATATATATATATATATATATATATATATATATATATATATATATATATATATATATATATATATATATATATATATATATATATATATATATATATATATATATATATATATATATATATATATATATATATGTATATATATATATATATATATATATATATATATATATATATATATATATATATATATATATATATATATATATATATATATGAATTGTATTGAAATCAAAATAAAATGGGTGCTCTGAAAAAAATTTAATTTTTATAAAAATATATTGAGCGTTACGCAAAAAAAATTTTTACATATAATTTATCTATAAATTTTAAGAAGCTGAAGGGTTGAAAGGATATAAAGAACATTATCTGTTTACAAATTTCTGGTTTTCTTTAAAAAAATTTTGCTTCTTTCGCACTGTGGGTTGTTATATTTTCGAAGAATATATTAGGTAGGTCGTATTTTATTAAAACAATTCTTATTTGAAAGAAGAGGTAGCCTACTTTTTAATCATGTATAAAGGTTTGTAAATAATTATTTTAAAACATGAAATTTTTTTATTTTTCCATGTAATTTTGTGTTTTTAGAGAGTAGATGTATAGTGCTTTCAAGCCCTATACTCATTTTTGGTGTATTTTTTCGCAAAAATTACTCCAGGAAGGTTCAATTTTAAATATTAATAATCTCTTACACTGTAATTCTGTATAATAATAAAATTACCCTACTTGAGTTTTGTTAATTTAAATTGGAACACAATTTTAATATTCGTATCGGAATCGGTATCACCGATATTTCTTTTTGAATAACGTTATCGGTATCGTATCGACAAAAAGGCGTATCGTTAAATCCCTAATTGTTAATCACACCTTTTTTTGCATTTCAATACAACATGATTACTTTTTCACGTATAATTTATTTCAATTATTCTCTTCTGGTCAATTGATTGCGTCAATATTCATTTGTATTTTTAATATTAATTAAAGCTATTTGTTTTGCTTTGTAAATTATTATTTTTAAACAAAAAATAAAAATATATAAATACGTCAAAAAAGTCAAATTTATTTGTTGTGGTTAGTTAATCTATGTGCCGGCAGTTCGTTGGTTGCTAATACCAACTCATATCGAATAAACTATAAGCATACGAATTTTGAAAACTTTTCAAATGTGGCCCATCGGCTTAGCATTTGATAGATCCTCCATTGGAGGACAACAAATGTGGAACAGATGTTTTTTCAAGGATCTACTGATGAGTTGGTATTAAATGTAGATTAGCTAACCACAACAAATCAATTTAACTTTTATGCACATAAATTCTTGAGAATATCTCGAACAAATATATTTTGTAAAATACAATAAAATTTATATAATTCTTTATAAATTATTTCTTTACAGTTAATGCGAATCCAATAAATCAAAGGCCGTTTTTACAAATTGAAAGTCCCTCCATAACAAGACTGATAACGCATCCACACAAGCCCCATTATCTAGAGTGCAAGGCAACCATTGATGAGTCCTACTATCAAAGTAAGTAATTATTTTAAAATCATCTTTTTTTAAATAAAGAAATGATTGCAGATGATAAAAACCCCAGTAAAAAATAGCAAAAATTAAATACAAATAAAAATGTCTAGTATCTGTAGAGTAATATCAAAATTTTCGACACGGTCTGAACCTTTACCCTCTCGTATTTTAATGAAATGCGACATATACTATATATTCTGCTCTTACGTGCGCATCACAGGAACTAGTCCAATACCTCTTATAGTTCATAGTTTATAAACATGGGGATTTCGGCAATTTTTACGAAAAGTTTGTCATATTTAAGATTGAATAATATGTTCATAGTTTTGGTATTATTCGAAAGGATCCTTTCTCCACTTCACAAATATTGATTAAAACAGAAATGACTTCCAGCTACAAGTGCCTCTAAAATTTCAAAGTTATTCAATTAAACTACCAATTTAAAAAAAAAAAAGTGGCCGAGATGTGCAAGCTCAGACGGAACCATAAGAGGTATCGGTCTAGTTCTTGTGCCATGTGATGCGCATGTACCCAGCAAAAACGGCATGCAAAAAGGAATTAAAGCATGTGTTCTAACACACTGAAAAAAAATTTGTAAATACAATTAATTTTTTTGTTATATCAATTAAATAATTAATTGATTTTGAACGTACTACGATTTTTGTAAATACAATTACGAAATTGTAAGTTAAAGGAATATCAGAAAAAGTTGTTTAACAATTTTTTTGTTGATTTCAATTATTGTTATATCAACAATGTGAATTGTTGATTTTCCGAAAAAATTTTAACTATCATAATTGTTGTATTAACAATATTTTTTTATACAATCACAATCCTCGAAGCGACTTTTTGCTTGTCTGCGAAAAACACTAAATGTTTTTGAGCGGAATCTAACCGGAGACCTCTGGACTAATAGACTAACGTTCTTACCTCTCAGCTACAGAGCAATTCGTTATTAAGTACGCAAATAATGAATACACACAAAACGTGATTTGCTTTGTTTCATCTACGTGTGTGTATTCATTTGCTATATCAACAATGGTGATTGTTGATTTTTTTCACAATACTTAACAAAAAATTTGATTAGTTCAGTTTGTTGAAAAAAATTTCTTGATGTGCTTTGTTTCATTTATATGTGTGCATTCATTTGTTATATCAACAATGATGATTGTTCATTTTTTTCACAATATATAACAAAAAATTTTGTTACTTCAGTTTGTTGAAATAACTGTCGGTGTTTGTCGTATCAACAACTAAATTTGTTGTATTAACAAAATATATGTTTGAATTTAAATTACATATTAACAATTGAAATTGTTAGTTGCAATTTGATGATATTTCTTTCTGTGCAGTCGCGGATAAAAGTTGGGAAAATGGGATATTATGTTGCATTTGAAATTAAAATCGAACTGTAAACTAAAAAATTATAGGCAAAATACTAAAAAAGATGGACAAAATATATGTTTTTTCTTTAAATTCAAATATCTTCTAAAGCTGTTTTCAGACTATTATACAAGCTTCTGCACAAAATGCCACCCTGATATAATGTGTTATTATTGCTTTTTTAAAACTTTTCATAAACTCATTAGATCAGGGTCGCATTTTCTTCAGAAGTCGAACGGCTTGTGAGATAGTGTAAAATAGCTTTAAGCTATGACAGATACATAAACACATGTAAGACACTATTTTTTTCATATTTTATCCAAACTCAAAGCGACTCAAAGAAACTGTAACTTCTCTCGAAGTCCACCGAGGTACGTGTTATAAAGCCTGGCTCCTCCTCTAAAGATTTTCCAAATTTTAGCTAAATCCAATCAACTGTTTAGAAGTTCCAGATTTATTACCATTTATTTTACGTAAGTTCCCATTGTGAGCTCGTCATTCAAACGAGTGCTCTGCTGCATGCGCAATATTAATAAAAAAATTTTATTAAAAAAAATTGTGTCAGCTGGGATATAAACCCGCACTCTTCGGACGTGAATATATATTCTCTACAACTGAGCCATTTCCTACATATTTGTTTATGAGCTAAGACTTGTTTACCTGACTTAACCCTGGAAAACATGTCAATGTCACGATTTAATTCCTTTTTGCATGCCTTTTTCGCTGGATATTTAATGCAATATTTTATATATAATTATCCAGCAATGTCGCATGCGTTTTTCATGATTTAAAGCACTACAGACTTATTAAGATTTACGATGGCATTAAGAATGCACTCGAAGAAATAAGTGCTTAAAAAATCATGAAAACACTATTTGATTTTGAACGCGTTCATTTGCTTTTTTGCCGGGTAAGAGTAGAATATAATTGTCGAATTTTATTTAAATCGGAGAGGACAGGGTAAAAATAAAAACTTATTAATCCAAATTGATTATACATATAGTCTAAAGTTCCTAACGTTGTACTCAGAAAGAACTAGACATGATCTATATTTTAGTTTTTAGTTTTTTTTCATCGTACAGAGCAGCACATAACAACGCTGTGTTCGCAGCTGCACTTCCATCATCAGTGCTTAAGCGTATCTTTCTTATTCCCACGTGTCAAGCGGCTCTGTTAAATGTGAATTAAATCACTACTTAATTGATGTTAATTTGATGTTCTATCACAACAGTTCCCAGTGCTACCGTTGGTTTATTTTTCTACATGCCCATTTTCCTGATTTTTTTGAGACTGATAATGGTAGTGTAACCGCTTCCGCGAACAGCGTTGTTATGTTCTGCTGTGTACATTGAAAACTGAATTGATATTTCCTTGGAAATATTGATCATGTCTAATTCTTTTTGAGTATATAACGTTTCAAACCTTAGCCTATATAATTAAATATGAAAAAAATTCTGATTTTGTTTTGTATTTTGTAATAATGCTTGCATCACCTTACATAATGACTTCCGATGTTAATGATACATGCTGCTCGGTTATGTAAATGCTCTTGCTACCAATTTCCTAATTTGTACATTAGGGATATAATTGATTGAACTTTTTGTAAATATGCATCTCTAGATCCAAAATCGTGAACGGCTTGGAAAAAACTACGAACAGCGATTCAGTTTTTCACGATCGTAGAAGATGTTTACGCACTTTTGTTTTAATTGAAAAAAAAAACATATTTTACTCCAAATATGTTATACACACAGAAAAATTTCCATGTAAAATCGTCGAAAACCAGGTTAACTTAACATTTTTCGGTAGTGATTTTGCTTCATAGGTGTTTCATGTTAAATCAACATGATTAACAATAATCTTGAAAGAAAATTTTTCCTCTTGAATTAACTATATTTCATGTTGATTTAATATTCCAGTACAGTTAAATCAAAATGAAGTTGATACTGAAATAATACGAAAAATCATATTGAATGAAAGTAATTTCGAGTTGAAACAACGTGAATTTGATATTGGAACAACACGAAGAATCATGTTGAATCAAAGTTATTTCAAGTTAAAACAACGTGAATTTGATATTGGAACAACACGAAGAATCATGTTGAATTAAAGTTATATCAAGCTGAAACAAAATGACTTTAATGTAGCTATTTTATTAATTATTTTACTTACGTGATAGTCATCAGAAAACTTTTCGTTGTAGCTGACTGCCCAGCCTAGATTTGAACTCGTGCCACCTGCATGATAGTCCACGCGCTAACCACTGCAGCCACAACAGCTTCAAACTTTTCTTTTCTTATACACTAAATAAATACCATCGTATGTAAAATGCATTTCATTTTAATTCAACATGATTTAAATGGTTATTTAACATAAAACTTATTTGAAATTAAAGTTATAGTCATGTCGATTGAAAATGAAACTTAACGTTTATAACAAAATTGTTTTAACGGTGATTTAAGGTTAGATTAACTATTTTCCGTTTAAAATTAATATGAAACAATGGTAATTTTAAACCAGCAGCAGTAAATATTCGCTGGTAATTCGTTTTTGTCGTATCCATAGACGACACATGTAAGAATAAACAACAACAAGTCACAGAACTAAGCAGAACAGTGAATTGTAGCAATGAACAAAGCAAGTAAACACTAACACACTCAAACGACATTTTATTTCTTGTAAATTTAATATGATTTGCAATCAAAATTGCGGCATGTGGATTTTACATTCCTTTCTTTTCTGTGTGTGTGTTTACTCGAATATGATGGATATAAAAGTGGGCAGTGCCATGCCCATACTAAGAAAATATTCTTTTTCGAATATTTCTACTTAACCGATTTCTATGAAACTTTGCACACACATTGAGTTACCCTGACAATAAAATTTAATGATTAAAAAGTTGGACATTGTCACGTCCAACCAATGTAAATATTGTTTTTCAATTAGTTCTACTAAACCGATTCTTATGAAACTTTGCATACAAATTAAGTTCCTCTAACAATACGATTTAATTTTAAAAAAGTAGGCAGTGCCACGCCAACACAATGTAAACAAAGCATTTTTCTGTTTTTTTTTTTTATTTAAAAAATCGTATATTCAAAACTTCAACGAATTTGGAGCCAGAACTTTTTTCACCATCGCGACAAAGGGAAGTAACTGCACAGATTTTTTTTTAACCTACTACAAACGTTCGAGTCTATCGCAGATCTGTAATCAGGCCCCTAGTTATTTTCATTCCCTACATGATTTTGGAACTGGAGAATGACGCCAAAAAATTATAGCCTAATGTACATCACAAATTTTAAAAATAATTAACTTTAATATTTGTTTTTTTTTATAAACAGACGAAACCAATTATTTTTACACGTGGTTTTTCAACGACAATATTATCAAGTATAAAAAACAAAATAATTTTTCCCTTTATCGCAATGGAACTCTGCGCATCTCAGCCGACGAGAAAATCAGTGGACACTATCGTTGTAAAATCAATGCCAATGAAACTGCCGTTATATCGGAGAGTATTATGGTGGAATATCCTGGTAAGTTTATCTTGAAATTTAAACTCATTTTAGGTGTTCTTGCATTTAATTTATTTTTTTCTTTACGGTTAGCCACTTTCGCCTATGTTATGTTATGTTATGTTATGTTATGTTATGCTATGCTA
This sequence comes from Panzeria rudis, assembly GCA_956483635.1. NCBI lineage: Eukaryota > Metazoa > Arthropoda > Insecta > Diptera > Tachinidae > Panzeria > Panzeria rudis. The sequence continues at coordinate 137,173,416 of OY101447.1, read as the reverse complement.
TGTTATGTTATGTTATGTTATGTTATGTTATGTTATGTTATGTTATGTTATGTTATGTTATGTTATGTTATGTTATGTTATGTTATGTTATGTTATGTTATGTTATGTTATGTTATGTTATGTTATGTTATGTTATGTTATGTTATGTTATGTTATGTTATGTTATGTTATGTTATGTTATGTTATGTTATGTTATGTTATGTTATGTTATGTTATGTTATGTTATGTTATGTTATGTTATGTTATGTTATGTTATGTTATGTTATGTTATGTTATGTTATGTTATGTTATGTTATGTTATGTTATGTTATGGTATGTTATGTTATGTTATGTTATGCTATGTTATGTTATGTTATGTTATGTTATGTTATGTTATGTTATATTATGTTATATTATGTTATATTATGTTATATTATGTTATGTTATGTTGTGTTATATTATGTTATATTATGTTATGTTATGTTGTGTTATGTTATGTTATGTTATGTTATGTTATGTTATGTTATGTTATGTTATGTTATGTTATGTTATGTTATATTATGTTATATTATGTTATATTATGTTATGTTATGTTATGTTATGTTATGTTATGTTATGTTATGTTATGTTATGTTATGTTATGTTATGTTATGTTATGTTATGTTATGTTATGTTATGTTATGTTATGTTATGTTATGTTATGTTATGTTATGCTATGTTATGCTATGTTATGTTATGTTATTTTATGTTATGCTATGTAATATTATGTTATGTTATGTTATGTTATGTTATGTTATGTTATGTTATATTGTGTTATTTTGTGTTTTGTTCATTTTGTTTGGAATTGTAGCTACCAGTAGTTGTGACCAGTATTTTTTCATTTTCAAAAAGTTTGTTTTACACCCCAAGCATTGATTTATGTTATTTAAAGCATTGATGTACATGGCGCGCCATAAGGAACTACATTCCAATAAGTAAAGAAGCAACTTCAAGTTCTTTGTTATTTTAATAGTTATATGGCTATTCTATATTTTGCTGTTTATTTTGTTAAATGTGTGATTTATATAAAAGTGGATACGGCAAAAGCTGTTGGAAACTTCACAGACAACAACTTTCTAGAAAAAATATTCTTGTGAATTCTATATTTAATAAGTTTTGAGACATAACAGCAGAAAAATACCATTTGCTTAAACTTTGGTGGGACTTAATCTCAACTGATTAACTTGAAAATTTTTTAGGGTAGTTTTTTAAAAATGCCCATCGATTTAGTGTGCGAGACTTAAAAAAATCCAAATTTTAATTTTTCACGATTCTAATGACCATTATTGACACACTTTTGAAACTATTCTCGTAAGACACTTCATCAATTTTATTGATTTTGTTGGCAAAGAAAAATGAAAGTGTGTATGTATACTGAGGTTACGGAAAACAGCTAATTAAGGATAAACACACACTGCTTGCCTACTTTACCATCCTACGCACAAATAATAAACCTTTTCAAGTAAATATTTAAAAAAAAGTACATAATATTTGTATAATTGTGCGATATAGTTTCAAAATCTGCAATCTGCATTTTTATAGTTTCTGTAATAAAGAGCAAAAAAATGTACCTCTAGGATACTTTGCATCAGTTCGAAGTTTTTGCCCATAGATTCTACAATGCACTATTGGTTTCATTTATAAAAAAGGTAGAGATTGCAGCCATTGCAACTATACCGCTCAATTGTTCTGCATATTGTAAACATAACATAATATTTTATTCATAGATTAGTTAATTTGTTAATTCAATAAGTTTTCTTTTTTTACAGTTCTCAAACGTCGTCCTTTTAATATTAACTTAACAGCATGGCGTGGTTTGTCATTCACATTAAATTGTCCTATTTTTAGTGTTCCACTTGCCAATATAACATGGTTTTATGGAAATGTATCGTTATCGAAAATTTTCAATGAAAACAGGCGAGTAGAGATGAAACTGTATACCATCAAATCGAAGTGAAGTTTTCGTTTTTTCTCATTAAATTTTAAAATTTAAATGGGAATAATTCCTGAATTATAACTTTTAATAATTTTTAATCCTGAAAATTTGCTTGAAATTTTTTGTATGAAACTTATAACTCCTTCGATTGGTGTGTGTATTGCTGATGGCTGTTGAATTTAAACAAATTTTGTATAAATTTCCAATTAATCTGTACATGTTGTATATTTCTTATTTAAACAGTTTTTTATTATTAAGCAATGGCAGTTTGGTTTTGAGACAAGTTGAACTAGAAAATGGTGGAAAATATAGGTAAGTGCAGTTAATTGCTATTTGCTATCATTTTTTTATTGTTTAATTGAACTATTTTTAATTCTTCGCTTTTTTGTTAAAGTAATTTAAAAAGTTTTTTTTAATCAAAAATATTTTAAAATTCCTTATTCACACTTAATAATTTGAAGTAAAGAACTAATTTTCAGTTGGTTGCCATTGATAATTGTGGTAATTACATTCATGTTTAACGCTAACAGTTCTCGCAAAAATTAATTGTTATGAAAAATTAATTACACCGACATGCAATCGCTGATATTAATACCTACTCAAGTTCTCATTTAAACAAGAATGAGACGAATTAAAAGAATAATATAAATACAGCTCATATTTTTAAAAGTTCAAAGATATTTTTTCTGTTTTGTGAGATATTTAAATCTAGAATTTGTTACTTTAGCTTATATTAGAGATGGGATCGTGATCATAAACTTTTATGAACGCTCACGCACGACTTCGTTCTTTTGTGTTTCCTCAACTGAATGTCAAGAAAAGCTAATCACGAAAGAGTGAAGTGAAACGAATTTGATCATTCCAAATTCCATTTCAGAACTTTCAAATCCCGAAACAAATCTTCACTGACCTCCGAAAAAATTACTTACTATCGCGTGAAGGGTTCCCATATCTAGTTTATATCTATCACAGGCAGATCTCGATTTTAGTTTCTAATGGTATGAAGATAAAATCGCCTTTAAATAAAAATATTTGGAATATACAAAGTGCTAAATTGAAATCTGTTTTCAGTTGTTTTTCTATCACATACAGATTTTTAACGGTGGCCATTGGTACATCTGTAAATGGCACTTGGCACATCTGTATATTTTACCCTAACTAGTTAACGGATTGTCCAATTCGAATAAGTAAACCAGCAAATGATGCGGAATAGTTAGTCGACATTTACACGATGCAAGTCTTATTGATCAGCTTCTTATTCAGATATGAGAAAGACAAAGAAGTGAATACAAATGTCTGTCTTTCCCACATAAGAATCTGATCAAGAAGACTTGCATCGTCGGAACGTTGATATTTTAATAATATAATAATAATATTTTTCAATAGTGATTTTGCTTCAAAATTGTTTCATGTTAATTCAACATGATTTCACAATAATTTTTAAAGAAAATTTTTCTTTTCCAAATAACTATATATAGGACTAAATTTTCATTCTTCAGAAAACTCAATCATTCTTCAGAAAACATAATGTGTATGTATGTATAGTATTTTTCTAAAGGTGGTTTTATACTATCTGTGTTTTACATCTGACTTGTAAAATTTCCCACTGCAAAAGCTGTACATGTCGTGTGAACCTTTTGAAACATTGCCATCTGAAATTTACAGAACTAAAGTCAGGCGACAAAATTTTCAATTAGAGCGCGTTCTATTTTCATCTAACTTCAGCTGTTTTGAGTTAACAAGTATGTGTTGGCGTCACTTAGAGGTTATGTCAGATGCAATTATACATGTACGTGTGAAAGCAAAAATTAAAAATCGTCTGTAAATGGACAATTTTGACAGACACGCAAAGTTACATGTGGGTCTCAAAACTGACAAGTCAGATGTAAAACACAGATAGTCTAAATCCACCTTAAACAAATACACTAAACGTGAGATTATACTGTTTATTCAGTCAAAACAACAGTCAAAGAGATCGATTAATAAGATTTAATAAGAATTTCTTTTATTTTATGTAAAAACTGAATTTATTGGTTATGTTATTCATAATACATCATTATTCTGCTATAAAGTAGATTTCCATACAAAATTTGTGTTATTAACCCCGAAAAAGTGTTTTTTAAATATTGGCGATTTGGAAAAATTATTTTGACGTTTTTGAAGATTTTTTTCTCGAAATTTGACGAATTTATCCCTATTTCATCTGGCAACTATGCTGAGCAACAACAAAATTGTTGTACACACAACCAAACACATGGTAGAATTATACTACAGGTAGTAGCGAAGCTACAACAACCCAACAACAGCAAAAACAACACGGCTTTTTATTGTTGTTTATGTTCGAGGTTGTCAAAAATCACAAAAGAAAATTTGAAAAAAATTTATATGTTCACATGTGTGTGTTTACTTCGCCATGTTTTTTTCAGTAGTGTGGGTGTGTGTTGGTATAACATAAAAAACTTTTGACAGAGTCGAACCCAAAAAAAAAAGTTCGTTAACGCTTCACCACTACCTGTATTATTCTACCATGAACAAACACGTACATACAAAACACAGCTGACGGAATTTTTGCTAATGCATCTACCTGTATTTTTGTGTTATGGTGTAAATGTATGGTTATTAATTTTAAAACACTACTTACTTCCAGATGTATTGCCCACAACCAATATGCCGTAAAAGTGCATCGTCAATTTTTTATGAACTTAAGAGTTGTGGAATCGAGTGATGAACAAAGACCTCCAAATGGACAACTAATACCTCATTTACAAAATACCACATTATATGTTCCCCTAAATGGTGATTTAAATTTAACATGTTGTACTGTAATGGATGATGTGCCCATTGAATGGTGGTTTCAACAGTCAAGTAGTACGCCATGGGTTAAATTATCAAATAACAGTAATGACTATCATATAAGAAGCAGTATTGAAGAATATGAAGGCTACTATACATGCGCCACCATCTACAATAATCAGGTATATACACATATGAACATAAATTACATCATACATTTATTATATTTTTATAATTTTAATCGATTAACAACTTAATGAATTTTATAGACTTTTCATGTTATTGTTACCAAGCCACCACTCGTTTCCGAAGAACTGCCAATGTATGAGGGCATTGTGGCCTCATCAATTGTATATCAATGTTTGGTGACGGGAAATCCACGGCCAACCATAACTTGGTATCATAATGGTTTTCTATTTAATAGTACTATTACACGGTACATAAATGGCAATGAATTGCATATCGAATCGTTTGATCCTGAAGAAAGTGGAATTTATCAATGTTTTGCCCGTAATATAGCGGGTGAAGTTTATACTGCCGGTGAAATACGTCCCAGAAATCGGGCTGATGTGAAATTAAATCCTTTAAAAAATATACGCTGTTTTGCTCATACTTTTAGTTCGGTTAATGTGACGTTTGAAAATGAAAGTTCAGTGGTAAGTATGAATATGATTTGTAAAAAATACACATATCGTCACCTGCAACGCAAACGCCCTAATGAACATTTTCATCATTCTACAGGAAAAGCAATAAATATGCTAAATTATTTAATTGGCCAGTTGTTTTTCCTTTTAGATTTCCTTAATGTTATCGCTAGTTTTGTTCGATTAAGTCTGATTTTACTAAAAATCCGATTATAATTTTTTGGCAGATAGGGCTTTTTGCGTTTTACTTACCGATATATTTTTAAAGCAGAGCTGAGAAAATAAACTAACGTTATACATATATTTTATAAATGGTAACCAAAATCGGGTAAACCGGTCAAAAACGTGTAAAAATTAACGGAGCAAATCTAGTTTAACAACGCACCTCCAAATTAAATAAAAATTACATAGGTTGATACAAAATTGAAAAAAGAAGAAATAATAAAATGGTAAAAGTCTCGGAAATGCATAGTTTTCGAGTTATGGCCCTCTGAAGTTTTCATATTTAAATTTTCTACTATATTTCTGAACGTATATGGGCAATATTGGTATCATTTGACAGCTTTTAAAGATATCTTTCTGAATATTTAAAAAAAAATTTAGATTTTGAACTCTTTATGTGCCAATACAGTTTTTGCAAAATTTCACATCAAAATGTTACAGATGTGCTCTAGGTAAATATATAGTTTATTCAAATAAAAGTGTAATAAAAATTTTATTGAGTAACAAAGAACAGCTTCGCTAACTAAAGCATCCGTGCATAGCCGGCGTTCGCCCGCGCTCAAGGATTTTCCCCTCTATGGCATAACAGACACCGGCTTCACAACTAAAGCTTCCCTGCATAGCCGGCCTTCGGTCGGGCTCAAGGATTTTCTCCTCTGTGGTATAACAAACATCGGCATCGCTATCTAAAGCTTCCGTGCATAGCCGGCCTTCGGCCGGGCTTACACAGTTTCTCCTCCGGCTTCGCTTACAGATTTTCTCCACCGGCTTCTCTAACTAAATTTTCCCTTCATATCCGGCCTTCGGCTATGTAATGAAAAAATAAATTAATTTGTTTTTATAGTTCCTTAAAACTTGTATTTTCGTAAACTCATCCCCGCTTTTTAATGGGTTAAGAAGTTTTAAATATATTTTGGATATCCAGAAAGACCTATTCAAAAGCTTTAAAATGGTACCAATATTGGACATATCCGTTCAAAAATGTAATGGAAAATCACATTTATATATGAAAACTTCAGAGGGCCATAACTCGAAAACTATGCGTTTCCGAGACTTTTACAATTTTATTTTTTCTTATTTTTCAATTTCCTATCGCCGTATGTAATTTTTATTTTATTTGGAGGTACGTTGGTAAACTAGATTTAAGCCAAATTAACAGAAAGTGTCAAAACCTAAAGAAAAACTCGTAACTCTCAAAAACTCTCCAAAAATTTGATTGCAAAAAAATTATCCAGGAAGACTTATATTAATTATTATTTTGTTTTATAGATTCTAAGAGATTGAAAGTATTAACTTTCGAGCATTTTTCCAAATAAATTATTGAAGAGAAACTGTCTGTCCCCCGATGTCGACAAGTCGAGTACGTTCTAATATTTATATAGAAAACAACAATAACAAATTTTAATTAGTTTTTTTTTAATATAAATATGAGAACGAAATCGACTTGTCGACATTTTGGGTGGGAGAGGCAGAAAATGTGTAAAGAAAAATATGTATATCGATGGCTTAATATAGAAAACGCGTTTTTAACATTTTCTGGCTGTCAACGTGTAATTACATCCCCCTTAAAGAACTAAGGAAGTTACAGTTAAAAATAACGGATTTATGGCTACTTCAAAAATTATTTTTATATGTAAATGCTTTAGTTTTTGTTCAGTTTTTCCTTCTTGTGTAAAATATAGAAAATTTGAGATACGCATTTTTTATATTAAGCCATCGATATGTACAATCTTCTTGACAATAAAACTCAAAATGTTTTTTTAATCGATTTTAAATACCATTGTTCTAATACAAAGGGATTAATTACGTAAAATGTGGCATAATAGATACAATTTGTAATTAAAAGTGATTTCACAGGTTTAAACTAGACATTAGGTAGCATAAACAAAAGAAGTATGTATGTTGTTTTTACTTAACAATTTGCTTTAAAAGACAAAATTCAAAACTAAGAATTTTGGGTTTTAAAACAAATGTTTAAGTAAAAAGCAAATACTTTTTTTTATTCATACTAGCCATTGTGGCACAGTTATTGCACTTAAGCTGCCCACACACGTCGAACAAATCATATTAAACTTAAACGTCAATATGGCTTGAAAATCGGGTGACATAATTGCTTTTGATTTTTAGTGTTCCGTACACCAAAAGTGTAAAAGCCCTATTGTTTTCGCTACGCTGTCTGTCTGTCACAGGCTGTTTTCTCGGGAACCATAAGAGCTACGGTCATGAAATTTTCGCAGAACATGTAAAACTTTTGCCGCTACAACAACAAATATATGACAGCTAAAATTTAAAGGGTGTTCTAAAGCGAGCAATGAAACATGTTGAAATACTAATGTAATATACATACACTTATATATAGATACTTTATATTTTAAAAGTTAGTGTTAATTAGTGTAGTCTGTAGAATAGACTACACCAATAACACTGATATTTAAAACAATAAAAAGTAAGGGGTGTTCTATCAGTTAATGTAATTTTACTATGTAATTTAGATAATATGCTGTATCTTGGAAATCGTATAAGAGGTAAACTCTTGAAATTTTCAAAAACCTTATAACTAAAAACATTCCAAAATTAAAAAAATGTCAAAACGACAAATCGCAAAAATTAATAAAGCGCTTAAAGGAAAAAAGCACCAAAATAAAATAAAATCGCTAAAACGTAAAATATTACCAAAACTAAAAAGATCGCCAGAAAACTTAAAAAAACGCCAAAAACCGAAAAAAGTCGTCTAAACGAAAAAAGCGCCAAAAAAAAATCGCCAAAACGAAAAAAGTGTCAAAACAACAAAATTTGCCAAAACTAAAAAAATCACAAAAAACCGAAAAAATCACCAAAACTGAAAAATGCACAAAAACTGGAAAAAGCGCCAAAACTAAAATAAATCGCTAAAACTAAAAATATCGCCAAAAAGATAAAAAAAAGTTATAAGAAATACGCCAAAACCAAAAAAACCCCAAAACTAAAAAATCTATAAAATGTCAAAAAATCAAAAATCTCCAAAAAGCGAAAAAAAATCGCCAGAGTGAAAAAAGTGTTATACCGACAAAGAAATCGCTAAAACTAAAAAAAATCATTAAAAACCGAAAAAACACCAAACCCGCCAAAACTGAAAAAAATCGTCACAACTAAAATAAGTCGCTAAAACCTAAAATATCGTCAAAAACTGAAAAAAATGTTAAAAAGGCCAAAACCAAAAAATCGCCCAAACTAAACAAAAATGACAAAAAACAAAAAATTTGGAAAAAACGAAGAATCGTCAGAAAAAAAACAAGAAATCACGAAAATTAAAAAAGCGGCAAAACCAAAAAATCGCCAAAAACAACGAAAAATATTTTAAAAAATAAAAAAAAAATAATATTAACCAAAAAAAGCACAACGAAAAAACTACACAATGAAAAAAGGGGTAAAAACGAAAAGGGATATGCATATGTGTATTCGTACGAAACCCTTCGTGTGCGAGCCAAAATCGCACTTTACTTAATTTATTTATATTTGTGTTATTTATGTTTCTATATTTATATTTATCATTTTTACTTTGTCAAGTGGCATTTTTATTTTTTTAATATAATAAACCTTGTAAAAATTGCTTGCTGTTCATCTCCGTGAAACACTATTATTATTCAAACAGCAAATTTTGTAGCAAGTGAGTTTGAATATAGCATATGCGTATGTGGAATAGAAAAATAGAAAATAGACTTCAAAAATCTCCAATCTTGTCAAACAATTTTAAGTGAAACTACCTTGTTTTTTGTATCATAAAAAAAACCATTTTTCTTCTAAAATCATTGTACGATGTCAAATTCGCAAAGGTAATACTGTATTTTGATATCCGAGCATGATGAAAATAAAAAAAAAAGTTTTCAGTTGTGCTTACAAGTTTACCTGTAGTGCATTCGCCTTCGGGAAGACAAGGAATAAAGTGAGTGCAAAACACATCAATATTCAGCTTCAATATATGTGTTTGTGTGCATTTGCTCACAAAAAATAGTTACACATATGCGCAGGGGAAATATTGAAGAATTTCAAAATGATTTTGATTTTCATAAATTTTTTTATTTTTCTGCTGTTAGAATTAAACCACCAACATTGGTGCTTAAACTTAAACAGATATTAAATTTAATTTAATCTCGTACTCTAAACTCGATCCCAACTGAAAATATTCATAGAACTGAATGTTCTCTCTTTTTAGTCTCTTTTTATAGTGCACATTATACAAAGCAATCCATTTCGTTGGGCAACACCATATTCACCCATGAAGCTCAACACTTCGTATATAATCATTGACAACGATTTACCCTATATAAGACCTTTTGAGCTGATTACTCGAGGTTTAATGCCCACTTCAGAAATTATTATGGGAAACAATCCTACACAGCAAAGTATGATAAGCACATTGAGAAGTCAACCGGTCAAATGTTGTACTCAAGGATGTAAGTGTTTTAAAGTTTTGAAATTTAAAAATTTATCTACATTATTTATTTTTTTTTTTATCCACAGTACCTTTACGCGTAGTTCAGCTGGGCAACAATACTTTTGTCACTTGGTCATTAATTGCTTTAAATACTAAAAAATATTTTATTATACAGTTCTCCATCAACAACAGTAGTCCCGATCCTCAGCATTCTCTAACACAGCCGCTTTTGGGTACTGTTCAAATAGTCAATTTAAATGCGGATGATATTTATCATAAATTGAGACATATTGAAGCTTTAAATGAAACCGAATCGAGAAGAATTTTGAAAAATGCCATGTCTAGTTATGGCGATAATGATGCTATCATTTCGAATAATTTAGACGGAGAAGAGAATATCTTTAATTTGGTTTTGAATTCCAGCGTTACTGGTTTAATGCTAAATCATTTCACTCGTTTAAAATTAAGAGTTTTACTTATTACTTCAGATAATGAGAATTTGGCACAAGATTTTCGTTATGTCGAGTGGAAATCGGTGAGTTATTTCAATTTTGTGCAAAATGTATGTGAAAGATATCTGATATGTATTTTTCATTTTAGATTGTTAATGACACAGGAGATGTCATAGCCATACCATATCATTTAACAACCATAGAATCCCGTATGCTTATTTTTCACTTTCAAAATGGCTTCAATGAGACCTGTGCCCAAGTGTGTTACCGTCAAATTCATTTTCCCCATATTGTTGAGGAGAAACGCAAATGTGAACATCATTCTATTGTTCATACAGAACTGGAAATCACAAATCTACATCCTAATACCCACTATAGTTTTCATTTCTCTAGCTGTGATACCAGCATTTTCTATGGACAAATGAATGTGGTTACTTTGCAAGATCCTCCGGGTACCATAAGTAATCAAAAAGTAACACGACAAAATGGCTTAAAACTAAATTGGGAACCTCCCTTGCAGCCAAATGGTAAAATTCATCATTACAATATATTATGGACTTTGGGAAATGTAACACATGAGGCTAATGTCTTAGATTGTAAAGTTTGTTACTATAAGGTAAGCAGTTTTTAATATGCAACGAGTATGAAAATATTTAGATTTAATCTTTATTTCTTATACATAGTTTCCAAATATATCTGAGTCGGCTAAAATAAATATATCTATTAGAGTGGTAGGCGAAACTGGTGTGGGTGCTCCTATTTCAATAGATTTACGTAACATCAACCACCGTTCTTTGGAAATTGAAAGTTCGGGTTCAACTTCACAGGTGTATAGTGGTATTGCTATTGGCTCTCTATTGTCTATAGTTTGTATTTTTGGTTTTGCTATTTTGATAATGTTCCAAAGAAAACGTTTCAAATCTCGTCAACAAGGACCCACCCATTTGTCAACACCCACTGACATACATTTTGGAAACCTCAGTAATACTGGTTTGCCAGGAGGCAGTGCTGGTGGTCTAAGTTCCAACACTATGCCACCAGATTGTCATGAAATGCAAAATCTTATACCCAAAGTGGCAGGCAGAAGAATTGATGTTATGCCCGGTGAATGCAACAAATATGAAACCACCCAACTGCCTAATGGTAATGGAGATGTTGGATGTAAAACTTTAGATAATCTTGAAAATACTAATACCTCATCAATTCTAAGTGAATACGATATGGGCAGTGAACATAATCTATCGTCGATGCCATTATGCAAGACTAGTCCCCATAAAAAATCAACCAAAGTTGCCACCGTTTCAGAGTGTGGTGGTCAAACGACAATGGCAACGATAACGAACCCCTTTTTCATACCCTTTAAATCAATGCATCCCCACAGTGTGGCCATAGCGCAGAAACAAAGTTCCTCAATATTTGCGGCCAGTGTGCAAACACCGCCAAATTCAATAGCTTTGACTTTAGTACCAGTTGAAAATATGAATAGCAGTTTTAGCTCACGTCGCAGCAATAGTTTAAGTAGTAGTAGTAATAGTAATGGCAGTTGTAGCACAGCCATTTCCATAAAATCTAAACAGTTCCATGGTAATTTTCCTAAACATTCCACATCGATTGATGGCATTTGTCTATTGGCTGAAGAACAAACGGCCTCAACGCCCACGCCCACTTCGGAAAGTGATGTGATGGCGGAAGTGCTCAAAAATGGTTTCAAACTCAATGGAGAGGTAAAAGTCATTTGTTTTATCTTTATCTAACTTGAAAGCAAATTTCTCAAATTCTCTTTATTTATTTTTTTATTATAGCATTACAATACAACCCAATTCTCCACAAATCCCACAACTTCAAAAAACTCACCTTCATCAAAAACATCGTCTATATTTAAAATAAAAAATCATAATAACAATAATAAAAAAGATAAATCTAAAAAAACTACAAGTTTGCAAAATTCCTTTGCAAAAGGCAAACAACAGCAGCCACAGTCGTCAAAATTAAAAACCACAACGAATAATGAACATAAAAGCGATTTATCATATATAGTTCCTGTCACTGATCCTCTAACAGCCACAGCATCATTTGAACCAAAGTCAAGATCCCTTAGATCTTGGCCACAACCAAAACTCAATTATACAACAGCCTCATGCGGCCTAGAAACGAAACATACATTTCCCAATATGGATCCAAATGGTTGAAATTTTTATGGAACTAAAAAAAAAACAACTCCAACGGGCACATTTCTGAAATTATTGTTTGAATTTAAGAAAAAGACAACTAAATCAGGAAATATTTTTTTTATTTAAACATACAACATGGCAAAAAAATTAAATAACAAATCTCGAACAAACACAGTGATAATTTTAAAAATAGGACACTAAACATTCCATGAAGGTAACATTTTATAAATGTTTAATATTTTTTATATATTCTATAAGATTTATTTATTTTAGTAACAAAATCCTTACATGAAAAAAAAACAATTATAAAAAAATTTTTATATAATTTTCAGGACTGTTCCGTAATGCATGCGGAGTGAAAATGTTCGGAATTGTCATAGCATTATTGTTCTTTGGTTAATTTGTAACAATAATGCTTTGATAAATCTCAACATTTTAATTTCGTTTGTAATACAAAAAGTCCTGTTTATTTTTTTATTATTAAAAAACCAGCAAAAATTACCTCAAATGAAAAAAATTTTTAATTAAATGTATACATTAGAGATGAGCGTTATTTCTGTACCTGTGATTTAATCACTGTTACTGAAAAATCACAAGTCACAGTTGTCACGTAACTGCTACTTGCGAAGTCGTCCTTTACTATTTGTTACACACACAAAATTATGATATTGCACTGTTTGTGTGGGTAATAACGGTTTTCTTACGTACAATAACAAACGAATAATCATTCATGTCACAGGATACCATTCCGATCGGAAGTGGTTTCAATTACGTAAGTTGCTTCTTCTGAAAACAAAAAACGAAAATTTTCTTGAAAAACACTTTTCTACTGAACTTATTTGCAGTAAGTACTAAAAACCGTGCATACTTTTAGGGGCGTCAAATAAATATTTGGTCATGAGCTTTCCATGTTAAGAAAAAGCTTAATGTGAGCCTTGCATCTAAAAGCAAGAGTAAACAAAAGCCTCAAGGTATACAAACTTTATCGTTGTAAAAACGAAATACAAAATAAACGGAGTCTAAAGCAAAAAAAAATTACTTTTTCGGCTTGACAACTACGGAATCAAAACCAATCCGAACGGAATCTGTGACACGGATGAATAATGATGCTATTTATTGTGTTCTTTCTTTTACCTTATTTGTATTTCTTTTGTAATTCTAATTATATTTTAAGCGAATTTAAATCTGCCTTGGTATATTTCTTAAAAAAAGAACAAAAGCGGTTTTCACTCTTTGTGTTAAGTTATTTACTAAGATTTATCACTAGAAAGCGTGAGTCTATTTTTCGTTTCCATCAACCATTAATAGGTCATCTGTTTTTTGTTTGGTTTTTCGTCAATGTTGTGTCCTGGTAAATTTAACACGCGTGTTTACTACAGCTTTTTGTGTTGTTTTTTAACCAAAGCGCAGTAAACTGAAGTTCGGTACTTTTTGTTGTTGCCTGTGGAAAATACTAGTACTTTAACTACATCTACTACATTAACAAGATCTACAAGTGTACTTTATCATCAAGAGTGAAAACCGCTAAAATTTTTGTTGTAGAGATGCATGTATGTACTTGATAATTACATTGCTGTAATAGAACTGAAAATAGTGATCACAGTCACAGTTTTAAGTAACCTGGATTTTTAAATCACGTTCACAGCTCACGATGTTCTTTAAAAATCACGGAATCGCTCATCTCTAGTATACATACATATATGTATGTATGTATTTTATATTATGGTTAATTAACTTAATATATACTTAAAAATTTTAGAATTATAGCTAAAACAAGTTTATACAAAAAATTTAAAGTCTTACGTTGCTAAAAAAAACATCACAGTGGTCCGAGGTGTACACACAGAAAAATTTTGCATCATAGGTGTTTCATGTTAATTCAACATGATTTTATAATAACCTTCAAAGAACATGTTTCCTTTTGAATTAACTATATTTCATGTTGATTTAATATTCCAGTACAGTTAAATCAAAATAAAGCTCATAATACGTGAATAACGTGAATTTGATACTGAAATAGCACGAAGAATCAAAGTTATTTCAAGTTGAAACAACATTAATTTGATGTTGTAACAACACGAAGAATTTTGTCGAATCAAAGGTATTCCAAGTTGAAACAAATGGAATTTAATATAGGTATTTTGTTAATTATTTTACTTACCTGATGTGTATTCGCATAAGCATCAGAAAAATTTGTGTTGTTGTTGGCTTTCTCAGCCAAGATGTTAACTCGGGCCACTTGCTCGGTAGTCAGCATGCTAACCTTTATTTTAGATATACATACATACATAAATAATAATACCAACATAAGTAACATGAATCTCATTTTAATTCAACGTAATTTAATTGATGATTTAACATAAAATTTATGTTAAATTAAAACTATACGCATGTTGACTTAAAATTAAATGTAGCGTTGATAACAATGCTGTTTTAAAAGTAAAAAATATTTAATCAAATAGATTTAATTACAAATTATTCCCATAAATTTAATATGATATCCAATGAAAATTGCCACATGTTGATTTTACATTAATATTTAGGGAATTCACAACAGCGTTCTAAATTGTGTCTTAATATAACGACGTTTAAATTTTAGTCTTTTATTATGGGTTGGCAAGTTTGTTGTTTTTGTTTTGTGTGTAAATGAAATTTACCACCAGATGACAAGTTTAAAAGTCCAAGAAGCATGATTTTTTCAATGCGGCAATATTTTAAATAAAGAACTTGTGTGTGGTTTAAGTGTATTGGTGTTTCTTTGGCTTGTTGATAGTTCGTGCTCTATACATGTAAATAGTGAGAAATATTCGGCACACTTCGTCGTTACTTTTATTACTTTAATACGCTGTGCTTTGTATCGTTGCTCACAATGAAATTTTAAAGTGTAACGATATTGCCATTTCAAAATTTTAAGATACACATTGTGAATTCCCTAATTATTTTTCTGTGTGTAGTAATATAAACCTCTTCACCCATCCGTAGTTTAAAAAAGTGTTTTTAAGTCGAAAAACATTCCGGACGATGCATTTCGAAATCAAGTACAAAAAACAGCTGTAAATCGCTAAGTATGCTTTCTAGAAGAATTCGTTTCTAGAAAACAGACAGTTTAAAATCACTGCATTCACAGCATATACCGCAGTTTGTTACTTCTATGCTATTGATCAGATTTGGTTAAAATGTATAACTTCAACAATGGAGGATTTAGGCTTGAAGAATAATGTAAACGGTTTAAGCAAAGACAGGTCTATAAGGGATTGAAATTGAACACCATGCTTGAGAAACATTTTATGGTTCTTATAACTTTGCCTGATATTAATTGACTTTCATACAGCGAAAAAACTCCATAACATATACACGAAAACGCTCGTACATATTGCGAAATATTTCGTAATTACACAGCACGAAACTCTTTCGTAAAATATACGGCATGTACGAAAATAATTAAAAAATAAAAGAAAAAGAAAAAGTTTTGCTCAACCGGGGCACGAACTCGCAGTCTTCATATTTCAAGGAAGTACTCTACCCACTGAGCCACTAAAACTTCGTTTTACTTGCATCTGAAAAATATGTAAATTTCATATGTTTTTTAGCAAGGAAAATTTTTACGAAAGGTTTTCGTTACTTTCGTAAGTCCAAAAAAATATTGCATAAATTTGTTTTCGTAATATGTACGAAAGCTTCGTATATTCTACGAAAAAAGTAACTACGAAAATGTTTTCAGTAAAATGTTGCATGGATTATTTTCAGTGTACAATGTTTCAGATATTTACAAGATTTTATTTATTTTTGAATTTTTTTGACAAAATTTGTAACTTAATTTTACAGTAGTCCGAACGGGCTGAAAGTTGTTTACTGTCTATGCATAAGCCCGATGACAAATCAATATAAAAATGAGGAAAGTGAGCCGCGCCACGAACGTTTAAAATAACCATTCCTTTTTAACTACTTCTACGTAACCAATTCTTACAAAGCCTTACATATATGTAAGCCTTGCATATATGCTTAAAATTATCGAGCACAATTCAACACCATGAAACAACAACATTACAAGAGAATCTGAAAATTTAAACACTCTTTGAACTTCTATGACAGTAAAGGATCATGATGAGCAAAGTGGGCTGAGCCACGCTCATACAAAGTACATATTCTTTATCAACTATTGTTCTTTTTGAAATTTTGCCTTAAAATGAAAAAAAATGTTATTAATACTTGCAAAATTGTTGTTAATATGGTTAGAAAAGAACAGCCATTTTATTAAAACTTCACATTATACAATGACATATGATAGTGATATAAACTTACTGACTATTTTGTATAAATAGGTTATTCAAGTATTCACAACATTCCACCTGAATAAATTATTTATACATTTGAATATAATATATAAAAAAAAATTATCCTAAACCAGATCTACTAGCTAACATATTAAGCTTATCGGCACTAATAGCCTTAGTGAGAAAGTCAGCCACCATGTTGTTGGTATCCACGTATTTCAAAAGAATCTCCTTGTTATCCAACTTCTCCTTAATAAATTTAACTTTGAGATCAACATGTTTAGTTCTATTGGAAAACGAGTTGTTTTGCGCTATAAGAATTGCGCTTTTGTTGTCACAGTGTAGTATCATCGGCTCTTGAGGGCCCTGGATGAGTTCACGCTGTAATCGTTGTAACCATATGCACTCTCGCATTGCTGAAACCATTGCCATATACTCTGCCTCAATTGAGGACAGTGCTACAGTATGCTGGCGCCTAGTACACCATGAAATCGCACCATTTTGCAATGTAAAAAGATAACCAGTGGTGGACCGCCTATCGTCAACGTTGCCTGCCCAGTCTGCGTCACAATAACCAATTAAGTTATTTGGTTCACATACATACGTTAGGCCCTTGTTGATAGTACCTTGGAGATACCTCATTACCCTTTTCACTGCGGCCCAATGAGTTTTACCAGGATTTGCGTTAAAACGACTTAACAAATTTACGGCATAGCTAATATCAGGGCGAGTTATTTGAGCTGCGAACAAAAGACATCCCACAGCTTGCATATAGGGTACCTTCGCCATTTCTTGTTTTTCATGCTCGTCGGTAGGACACATTTCCGATGTTAATTTTTGACCAACGTCCGTAGGTGTTGATACCGGCTTACATTCACTCATTGAAAAACGATTAACACATCCTCGATGTATTTGCTCTGATCAAGTTTGATTGTGCCACTTTGATCATCACGCGTGATTCTAACGCCCAAAACAGAAAACGCTTCGCCTAGATCATTCATTTTGAAGTTCGTGGCTAAATCAAGTTTCAGTTGATTGATCATATTCATGTCGTTGCAAAACACCAAAACTTCGTCTACTTAAATGGCTACATAAAGTATAATTTCACCATTGATGCAATAGTAGACACATTGGTCGACTTCACTACGTTGCAAACCAAACTTTAAAAGAACGTCGTTTAGTTTTTTGTTCCATACCCGGCTGGACTGCTTCAAGCCATAAAGAGATTTTTTTAAGGAACATACTCGACCGCTCCTCTAGTTCACCATTAAGAAACGCTGTTACCGCATCAAGTTGATGTACTATTAATTTGTGTTTTGCTGCCAGAGCAAATAAAAATCGTAGTGATGTATAACGCACTACAGGAGCGAACGTCTCTTCGTAGTCAATGCCCTTTTGTTGACTGCAGCCCTTTACGACCAACCTTGCCTTATGACATACTTCATCGCCATTTGCATCAACTTTGGTCTTGTAGACCCATTTACACTTAATGGCCTTTTTTCCTCTTGGCAATTCAGTCAAGCACCAGGTATTGTTTGCTGATAACGATTCCATTTCAGAAATCATTGCCGCTGTCCATAAATCGGCTTGTGATGAAAAAATCGCCTCATCAAACGTTTCGGGGACACCTTGTATGTAACCACGTTGATCTTGTTGAACACATAAATTGTATCTGCGTCGAGGCTTTTTCGCAATACGTTCTGAACGGCGGGTTGTACCGTTTTGATTTCCAATTGCCTTGTTGATTTGGCAATCAGTGCCGATGTTATCATCACTGTTGCTATCGCTGTTGTTGTTGTCATCATCGTTGCTACCATATGCGTCTTCATACTCGTCACTGTCGAAGCCAAAAAAATCATCTCCTTCACCAGTTGACAATTCTACGTCACTTTTCTCCACTGAATTGCCAACTTTATCTTCAACGCCAATGTCAACTACGGTAGAATTTCGATTATGAATAGTATTCTGATTGACACATACCTTGTTGTTGTTGTTCTCAATAAAAACGACATCACGGCTGATGATGATGTTGTGAGTAATCGGATCTTGTAGCCTATACGCCTTGCTTTCGCTGCTATACCCCATCAAAACGCATTCTGTTGACTTCGCATCTAATTTATTACGTTTCTGTTTCGGTATATGCACGAATGCTTTGCTGCCGAAAACACGTAAATGTTTCAAATTGGGTTTTCTACCCGACCACATTTCCTCTGGACAGCACAAGATCTATTAAATATGCTGATGTCATAGCCGCTTCAGCCCAATACATATCATCTAAGCCTGCATCCAACAGCATACACCTCACACGTTCCATGATTGTGCGATTGATGCGTTCAGCTACGCCATTCTGTTCTGGCGTGTATGGCGTTGTTTTCTGATGCTGTATACCACAATCTGACAAATACTTTTTAAATTGATTACCAAAATATTCAGTACCATTATCGGTACCCAAAATTTTTATTTTTGCATCACACTGTTTTTCGGCAAAAATTTTAAAACGTTGAAATTCTCCGAAAACATCAGATTTACGTTTTATTGGCACCACAATTACTTTACGTGAGTAGTCGTCGACGAAAGTTAAAAGAAAACGATTACCAGAAAAAGATTCTGTTGGTAGTGGACCCATCACGTCCGAATGCACAATATGTAACAAACCATCTGCACGATGACCAGGCTCCTTAAATGATGCTCGTGTTTGCTTACCTTTTATACAAACAACACATTTTTCATTAACGGCGCCACCACCTCATCGTATACCATTTGATGCACCGATCACCTTTTTCATATTACCAGCACAAATATGTGCAAGTCGCCTGTGCCATAATTTAAAATCGCCTGCAGCCATCATTGCGATTTCGCTTTTGTTTATATTCACAACACAATGCAATTTGTATAAGTTGTCAAAAGCTTTAGCTGTTGCTAACAATTCACCACGATCATTAAAAATTTTGCAACTATCATTTTCGAAAATTACTTTGTTGCCTTTTAATGTCATCTGCCGTACAGAAAGCAAATTAACCGCCATTTCGGGAACATATTCAACATCTTTTAAAAATGCGTTTCTTTCTCGCCTGACTGCAACACAACACTAACATCGCTTGCACACTCAATAGCCATTTTTTTATTGTTTGCTATTACCACATGTTTATCAACCATTGGCTTTGTGTTTCGCAAAATATTTTTCGAATTTGTCATGTGCGACGTCGCCCCCGAGTCAATGAACCACTCATGGATGTTGTGTTCTGCAGCAAGTAAAGCTGATGATGATGAAAACAACGATGCAACTAACGACGATTTCTCTACTGTATGCTTCTTCTTGGTTGCATTTGACTGCCTTTTGTGTACAATTTTTGGCAATATGCCCCTCTTGTTTGCATGCATAGCATTTTACGGACTTACGTGGGATAAATTTCTTATTAGAAACCAAAGCCTTTTCTTCCACCTTTGATGAATTTGAATCAAACTTTACATCCTGTAGAAGCAAACTAATTTTGCCTTCGAATTTTCGACTGCCATTACAAGGGGTACGAATTCCTCTGGCAATCCAGCTAGCATTAACGACGCCACCAATTCATCGTCTTTTACTGTAAAACAATCTAGAAAATTTGTTCTTGTATGTATTCCATAATAAACCAAAGTCATACGAAGTCATTTACTGAATCAGATAATATAATTGTTTAAAAATATTTTTTCATAATCAGTAAAAGAATTTATAAATTCAGAAAAATTTTTAACTGAAACGGGTCCTACAGCGAAAAAGCTCCATGCAACATATGCACGAAAACGCTCGTACATATTACGAAATATTTGGTTATTTCGGGCCACGAAATTTTTTCGTAAAATATACGAAACGTAAAAGTAGTTTTAGTTGTTGCTTTTAATGTAAATAAGAGCTAAAAAGGAAACATTTATTGAATCAGTAAAACTATTTATTGAATTGAAAAAAGTTAATTGTGTATTATACACCGAAAAAATTCATGCAACATATGCACGAAGACACTCGTACGAAACTATTTCGTAAAATATACGATGTGTACGAAAATAATTAAAAAATAAAAGTGAAACAAGTTTGGCTCAACCGGAGTACGAACTCGCGATATTCATATTTCAAGGCAAGTACTCTAACCAGTGAGCCATTTTCTACTTATTTTATAAGAGCTGAAAACAGATTTTTATGAAATTTGGTATGGAGGTACTTTGAAGTCCTTGTTCAAACTTAGGATACTTGTCCAGGTTAAAATAGAAAAAAGCGAAAATACGCAATTTTATTAATATATGTAAATGTTATTGGAAATTAGAATTATGTTTTTCTTTTTGACTTCAAAAAAGAAGGAGGTTGCCAATTCGTGTGTATTTTGTTATGTTTGTAGACGCGTAACTCCATCATTTGTGAACCGATTTTCAAAATTCTTTTTATTTTGTTCGAAAGACTTTGCCTCAGTATGGTTCCATAATATTTTTTATGAAAATCGGAGGGGGACATTTGCTTCCCCCATGTATAACTCTGTCATTTGTGAACCGATTTTTAAAACTAAATTTTTTTTTTTGAAAGAGTGTGGCTGCAGTGTGATCCCATATTTTTATTCGAAAATCGGAGGGGGGAAATGTATTCCCCCCATACATAACTTTGTAATTTGTGAACCGATTTTCAAAATTCCATTTTTGGTTTGAATGGTTTGCAGTTTGGATCCATAATTTTTTTTCGAAATCAGAGGGGGAATTCGCTCCCCAGTGCATAAGCCTGTCATTTGTGAACCGATTTTCAAATTATTTTTTTTAACGGTTTACCTGCAGTTTGGTTGGTCCCTTAATTTTTTATTTATTTATTTTTTTTTTAATCCGATGGGGAAACTCGTGTTTCCTTTAATTCCAATATTTTTTAAGTATGGGTTCGCACTAATGAAAAATAATATAAAATTAGCTTTTTGTCGCATAATTAACTTTATTTTGTGATATAAAAACCAAGTTAAATCACACTAACTCTGAGCAAAAGTAGTGGTTACTTTTTTTGGGCAAATATATGCCAAGTGTGAATGTACCTTAACTCCGTCATTTGTTAACCGATTTTTAAAATTATATTTTTGCTTGCAGTTTCGTTCCAAAATTTTTCTCGAATTTCGGCGGGGAAATTTGCACCCCCAAAAGCATAACTCTGTCATATGTGAACCGATTTTCAAAAAAATTTTTTTTGTTTGAGAGATTTACTTGCAGTTTGGTGTGATAATTTTTTTTCCAAAATCTGTGGGGCATTTTTTATATTTGAAAGGTTTTGCTCTCAGTTTGATCCCATAGAAGTAAAAATCGGGTGGACAAAGTGGTAGCCCGTTATATTAATTATTTCTTGACCGATTTTGAAAATATGTATTATATTTGAATAGACATGAAAGTTGTAAACAACCACACCATTGCATTGAAGTCGGTTTTTTTTTTTGGCAGAACTATTTAACGTTGGCAGGACTGTTTACTTTGTATAAGGGGACTTTAAACAGTATATAAAAATAACTTTATATTATTATATTCTACGGATACATTATAGCCATAAAATGAACTTTAAGCATGCGAAACGGCAGAGGTGTATATATATGAGACGAAGCAAATAATTATACACGTAAAGAAATATATTCAAATACTGAAAAATATTTAAATTTTGTTTGGTCGGTTAATCGACCGAAATTAACCGATTTGCGGCCCATTTCACAATGTACGATTGAAAGTTAATGTGGACTTCAATGGCAAGTTTTTTTTGTATGCCGAACTTGCCGTTAAAGTCCACGTTAACTTTTAATCGTACATCGAAAAAAAAAATCCATGCAACATATGCACGATATCGTTCGTACATATTACGAAATAATTTGTAATTTCGCACCACGAAACTCTTTCGTAAAATATACGAAAATAATAAAATAATATTAAAAATATTATGGCTCAGCCGGGCCACGAACTCGCAATATTTTTACTTATTTTATAAGAGCTAAAAATGTGTCTATTTACTAACATCTGAAAAATATGTCAATTTATAAAAAATAATTTTGAATTATTTTTTTGTTTCAAAACTATTTCTTAACAGGGAAAAATATTTACGAAAGGTTTTCGTTATTTTCGTAAATTTAAAAAAATATTGCCAAAATTTTTTTTTTGTAATATGTACGAAAGTTTTGTATATTCGACGAAAAATGTAATCTGTTGCATAGATTATTTTCAGTGTACATTATGAAAAGGCCCGTTATTGCTTCATCGAAAGTAGTCAATTTTAAATTAAACGAAAAGTGAATCGCCTAACCTATTAACGGTTAATCGATTAAATACCTTTGAAAGTACACAGAAGAAAAATGTTCTAAAAGAAATTTCAATAAAAGCAATTTATCAAAAACTTGAATTGCTTTCAATTAATTTAATCATTTACTCATGTGATCAAATACAAAATTTATAATTTTTAAAAGTTTTGAGTAATTAAAAATTATAATTATAATAATAGAACATGTAATTTTCGTTGTAGCTGAAACTTGAACAACACAATTAGTTGAATCTGCATTTTAAGTAATTGAAATCGTATTTTAGTTTTTTTTCTGTGTAAATATCGCATAAACTATAATAGATAAATGCTTTTTTCACCACATTTTATCTTCATATTACAGAACAAAATTCAGAAGATTTAAAATCTTTGAAATCGGCCAATATTTCAGAAAGTCACCAGGCGCACAAAGTTTTTCACAACCTTGCTGGTCGTTTTCGGCCCACTGTTGCGCTGCCTGTGCTTAAAAATTAAGGCGTATATTCAGAAATCATTACTAACTTTTAACTTTTTTAAGTATCTATTTAAGTTATTCATAGTTGGTTACTTTCAGCACAAAAAGTTTGCAGTTAATGGGCAAAGCTGTAACTAACTGCCAACTAACTAACTAACACATTCAAAGAACAGCTGATTGCGACAATTTCTTATGCATCCAAACTACATACATACAAAATGAAAGTAAATTAGAGATGTGTTTTTGATCAACAAAATTTTTTTGAATAACTATTTTTACAGCCCCTTATTTTAAATGATTTATACGCATGAATTTTTTACAGAACAAAAATAGTTTTTTAATAGATTCATAAGCTTTTTCATTAGTTACAGTATATATCGTTCAAAATATTATCGACATTTTATTTTCTCTATATGCCAATATGCAGGGTTGCATTTATTTTACTAACTAATAGCTGTTGCTGCGCTAGCTATGATTTGTGAATAAGATCTGCAACTATCTATGAACTATTTTTTAGTTTCTGTTTTATTAGTTACGACTTTGGTTATGATTTCTGAATATGCGCCAATGTCTCCAAGGACTGAAAGCTTATTTCCTTTTCTTTATATTTATATTCCAAGCGTCAATCATATCTGATCAATAGTAAATAAGTTATAGATTTATTACCAAAACGCACCACTGTGCAATAGAATGGTAAATCCAATTTTTAAGTCAAGTCAGTGTTTTACTAATAGAAAATTTAATCGTAGTGGAAAATTTGATTTTTATTGGTATTTCAAAAGTACTTTTTTTCGAAAATTTTTGCTGGTTATTATATTTTACTTTTGTTTTGTTAAAGAAGTATTCAACGAAATTCGAATGTATTACATAAGCAAAGTTCAAATAGCAGGTGATATTATAAAATTCATCTCTTTTCTGATAGAACAACAACAAACATGTTTGATTTTTTTAAAAATTAAAATAAGGGTACTCACGATGTTAAATGGTGCTAGTTTACATATTAAAAATTTACATTTTGTGGTCGTGGATTTACATTTTAAATCTATTGCATTTGGGTTTAAATAGCTGACTTGAGCTGAACTGTCTGTCATAGTCTATGTATGTTCTTTTAATTCAGATAGGAAATGGATCATCCAGTTCGATTAAGTCGAATTTAAGACCAAAAAAACTTAACCCAGTCGTTTGGGAGCTACAAACCGTGTGTATCTGTACACTTCAAGCTTATAACAGCCCGTTTTCTAGTTCTAATAAGAGTATAAAAGGGCCGTGTCTGTATATCAAATTCTCTTTTTTTATTAATTAATCGATTAATAATACAAAATACCAAGTCTTGGAATTTTTATGTCGGGCTATGGGAAAACGTATCAAACTACTGCATGGATTTTAATAGAATTTAGTGTTGGTTTGCTTCTCAAAACTGCTAGAATTTTCCAATTCATACTTAGTAGTAGCTTGGATCTTCCCAAGACAAGTTGTGGCCACATAGCCTTCAGACTTTACAATCATCCCTACTCCCCCATGAACGATTGGTTCTATCCAACATACAATTACTGAGTTCTATAAAATAGTGAAAAATTTGCAATTTTACCGATCCATCACTGGCTGCTTCATCTAACGTCGAACATCTTCTTGTCAGTTGATCGGTGGTGTCATTTCCCTCAACGTAGTGTAACACTATTTATTTACCCATAAGTACGCTGACGGCTCTCCTACAGTAGCTAACTAGTTTCTATTTGACAATGTATCCTTTCAAAGCCTTTCCTGAATCTCAACGTAGAGGGTTACATCCTTGAATTCAGTCACATTTTGGCCACAGATCTAGTGGCCTTTAGAATCGCTATGATCTCAGCTTGGAACACGCTACACTCATTCTAGAGTCTGAAAGACTTACGAATGTCCGTTCCCAAATTATAGACAGCGCATGAGCCTCGTAGAGTCTATCCGATTGAACGCAAAAGTACGCCCGATTTCATAAACGCCACAATGCATTGTAGTGATGCAAAGTTGTATGTGCTTTGTTGTTGTAAACAATGTAAAGTCGCATCACTGCAATGCATTATGGCGTTTATGAAGTCGGCCTACCTCTCCGGAATTACTTATGAGGGTATCCTAGTCAAATCAATTTCTACGAACTTTGGATCCGTAAACCCAAGGAGCTTTATAAACTTGTCCATTAATACTAATCTCAGTTAAGGTTCTTGAGTGACCTATTAATCTTGTCCTCACCAAACCTGCATCCAAAAGCCCAAGAAAACTCCTTGCCACCATTCTCAGTACAAAATCCTCTATGGGAAATAGATGAAGAGTAATGTTTAAGGCTGCCTAAGAGATATAAAAGCAGGAAAAGAGCATTTGCTCAAACTTTTGTGGGAATGCGACACACCTTACTCTCAACTGATTGACCTGAAACTTTTTAGGGTAGTTTTTTATAAATACCAATCGATTTTGGGTATTAGACTTGAAGAAATCCAAATTTGAAATTTTTAAAACCGCTTTAGTGCCACACCTTTGGAACTTAGCAATGCTTCCCACCATACCACACATCTAAATGAAAGAACCGAGCTGAAAACCGGTGTGTAAAGCCAGTTTACCGAATTCGGTGGCAGACCCCTAGTCTTACCTGTGGAGTTCCTGCTCTTTCGTAAGTCTTTCCTGCATGCTCCTTTTCCCTGATAGTTTGCTAGCTAAAGAGACACCCAGGTATTTAGCATCCCCTGTTAGCCTGAACTCTATACTGAAAGGAAAACGTTTCGTTATGGGAATGAAACCATTACGTTAACCCCTTACATTAATACAACCAAAAAATTTCATTAATGGCATGAAACATTGCATATCAGCAATGAAAAATTACATAAACCATATGAAACATTTTTCAGGCACATTTTATACATTTTATAAGGTACCATTTAAAATAATAAAAGCAAAAAGTTAATACACAGCGGGAAAAGGTAATGAATAGTAAACCAGAAGGTAATGCACAGCATATATAATTTTTCATTCCAGAATTCGTTATTGTTAACACAGAACATGTCCTAGCAAAGTATTGAATTATTTTAAAGTGTCCGGCGAATGAATTCTATAATTCATTCTATTTAATTCGTAATATATTTTTTTCTCCCATATATTTTCAAAAGTAAAATGTTTGAAGAAATAAATTACATATACCTACATATATAAACATACATACATGTATGTAAGTATATATAAATATGTACTTTATTAATTACGTTTAAAATATATATGTAGACATATGTATGTACATATTCATTCACATATTCATTGTATTTACTCGATCTTCATAAACTGCGTTTTAAAATAAAAATTGCAAAGCTTATAGACGTCGTGAAAGCAAAGAGAAATGACGAACTTTTTAAAAACCAATACGAGGAAAACACGAACAATTGTTACGAGCAGAAGCAATACATTCCTTCTTCATTAGATGTGGTAATATACGTGGTAATGAATGTGTATTTGTTGTTCTGATCAAATTACCTTCTCGCTTCCAAAGGAATGCACTGTTTCGCTTCTTAAAATAGTGCATTATATCTTTCATTATATATGTAAACAATGACTACTTTTCCCGCTGGGTATAAGCTTGAAATGAGTTTCAAAATAGCTGAGAGTAAAGTTGTTGGCTCTTACCAAATCTGATTATGTTGTATTCAACTTGAGAATTGATTTTCTGGATTTCATACTGGATTACATTGTATTTAGCTTTTAGTTAGTCTAAGAAAAGTTAACTATAAGTTGATTATTTTTGTAGTCGACTAGTGATCCGACAGGGTGGTGACATGGCTGAAGCAGTAAAGGTGTTGGCTAACATTTACAAAATTTATTTGTAGGAAGTAAAATTAGAGTAAGTAGTTTTCAAGTGTTAAAAATATTAAATTAAGTCTCTGATAGGATTAAATAAATATAAAGATCCGCCTGGTGGCGCTTGGTTATATAGGTACATATGCAAACAGGGACCATAACTGTTATGACTTTTTTCGAAAAAGTAAAATAATTATAGTCATTTTTTGACCCATACGTTTTCAGTCAAAAAATAATGGCTATTTTTTGACTATTATTTTTTAGGTCAAAAATAAAAGTTAAAATTTGACTGATATTTGTTTTGGTCAAAAATAAAAGTTAAAATTTGACCGATTTTTTTTCGGTGAAAAATAAAAGTTAAAATTTGACCGATATTTTTTGGTCAAAAATAAAAGTTAAAATTTCAAAAATGAGCAAGTAATATTTGGAGCTAATAATCTCACATGGTGAATAGCGTACTAATCAACATCGATTTAACTTGTAAGTGAATATAAGGAGCATCAATAGCTCTTATATACAATTTCGTTAAATAAATTGGTTCAATAGTAGATGCTCCTGCTCATTAATATCAAGCATGACAAGTGGTTAAAATAAACAAAGAATGCTGGGGTAGCGACTTCTAAATTCGTTTAAGTTTTGACTATTATTTTTGAGCAAAAAAAAATATCGGTCAAACTAAAATTTTTATTTTTGACCAAAAATGTATGAGTCAAAATATTACAGTTATATTTTGACTTTTTTGAAAAAAGTAACAAAATAAAAGTATTTATAGTTTTGTATTCCTTAGCTCACGACCATTACAATGCTATACTCAAATATCGTATAGACAAATTATTTCTGTCAGACTTTTTGAAGTGAAATTTTGATAATAACTGTTATTTTCGGTCCCTGTATGTAAACGAAAAAGTTTCATTTTAATTATGAAATTTTTACAATTAATGAAGCAGTTTTCATACCAGGAATGAAACGTTACGTTGGTTCAAAAACAATGACAAAATCATTGCTGTAACGTAAAAAATAATTTATATATATGAAGGTTTTCCTTTCAGTGAACACCTCCAATTCTAGGTAGTTCAAACCTCTATATTTTCTACCTACCGGTAAAGAGAACTAGCTCCATTTTCTCAGGGTTGACCCCCAGTCCCCGTTTGCTAGATCAGAGTCGCTTATGCGGAATATCGTCCGGATGCCACTATCAAAACATCTATGAATTACATTTACAGCCAGCAGCCTAGCCTCCCTTTGGCATAACCCCAGTCACTATTTTCCCTCAGGCTTTCGCTTCCTGTTCTCGAGTTGATAATTCTAGTGATATCGACACTACCTGAAAGTTTCGGACACTGGGTACATCTAGCGACTTCCTAATGACCTCTTTACTAATGTTTTAAAGGGCCTCTCAGTGTCAAAAGGTGTAATCTTTATGATGCAGAACCTGCTTTATAAAGAAATATATAAGTATATCAATGTTTTGGAAATTAGGAATCACATTTTGTTGTCTATTTTTAATATTGGTAGCACTGTTTATACATAAACATATGTATATATTGTTGTGTTGACGAAAAAGGTAAATTTTTGCATATATTTCTGCCATTTGCATAGGTTGTACTCCCAATCGTGAGTACTCTTAAATTTGTAAAATGAAATTTACTTGAAAAAAATTCAAACGAGATTTGTTTTGAGAAAACAGTATGCCAATAATTTTTTTTTTTGGAAAATTATTTGCAAAAATTATGTATAATTTGAATTTAGGCAATTATTAATGGCTTAAAATTGTGTTTTGAAATTAACTAAACTTTATTGACAGCTTATAACCAAATAAGGAACGTTGAATAGTTAAATATTTCTTTTGAAAATCAACACGAATATACTATATTTTTGTAATATAAATTTAAATTTACAAAAAAAGAACGAATTTCATTTTATTGAGGCTATTCATATATATAATTATAACAAAAAAAATTATAATAATAATGTTTTTTTACATATGTATTAAATATAAAACTATAATGAATTACTTTAAAACACTCAAATAATATCAAGACAATTACACAAATACAAAACCTGCAATAGCCTGATAACAAAAACCATTGAATTTAACTAAAAAGAAAAAAAAACAGAGTTTAATTAAATATCTCCATATTCAAATCTATTCCTTCCTCCATTCAAACAATTGCAATAGCCAAACCAATTTATTTCAATTAAAATAGATTTACTTTCTTATATTAATTTGTTTTTTTTTTCTTATAATTATATTTTTTATTATTTTATTATAATTGTTGCATTCCTTATATTTATGTTTTTTTATGTATAATTAATATGATGATGTTTTAACTATTTTATTATATTTAATTATAATTGTTTTAACTGAAATTGAGTTCATTTTTCCATACCATAAAATTTAACCGTAAAATATCCAAAAAGTACCTGATTCAACTTAAAGAAAAACAAAACAAAAAAGACAGATTTTTCTATTTCGTTAAGGATTTTTTTCATTCGTTTGCTTATTTGATTTACTAACACTGGACAATAAGACTTTGCCGCTAATTCAAATTTATAAATTCGATACTAACCGGAAAATATTAACAAAATTTTACTGCATCTATTCTACTATAGTGAAATAACGTAGTTTAATGTTTATATAGACAACGGACGACGAAATTGCCTCTATTCTAAATGCATGTATAAAATAGTTCTGTTAAACTTCAAAAAATTTATATATATGAAAGCCACTGGAATAAGTTAAAGAAAATCTCTTAAAAATATATAGAAAACAGCCACACTATTCAACTGTAATTAATCAAAGATATATTGAAAATAAGAAACAATGCACAGTGGGGACTTTTGCAAAATAAATGGTAATAAATCTGGCACTTCTAAACTGCTGATTGGATTTATCTGAAACTTCGAACGTCTTTAGAGGAGGAATCTTTGCAACGCGTATCTCAGTGGCCTTCTGGCTTAAGCACGAGAGCAGTTACAGTGGGCCAAAGTTGACTATCTTTGACTAAAAAAAAAATCTGAGGCTTGTAACTTTTTGAAATGTTATCCGATTTTAAAAATTTAAGAGGGTAAAATTTAATAGAAAGCCCTTTATATTAGGAATAAAATAAGCCAAAAATCATTAAAATCGATGAACAAATTTAGATTTTTTTTGCAATTAAGTAAAGGAACTCAACTGATAAAAATCACAATTTCCATACAAAAGAAAATTTTTAATTTGTGCGTGCGTATGTGTGTTGTATGAAAATCGCAGTTTTTGTTAATTCAATTGCCTCACATAATTGCAAATCAAATCGACATTTGTTCATCGATTTTATTAATTTTGGTTTATTTTATTTAAAAATTGTGTCCTCTTAAATTTTTTATGAACTTTTGAAAACGAATAAAGGTTTAAAATTGCATGAAAAAACTAATTTCTATATTCTAATTTCTGAATAGTTCCAAAACAGTTGGAAATATAAAACAAATTATATATTAGTGACATAAAGACAATTTCATTCCGCATATACTGACAGTTTATTTTTTCAAATCGGACGAACCATTCGCGAGTAGTAATGAAATATATTACCGTGACCGACCAGTGTTATTAGTAGGGATGTAACGATACGCCGTTTTGCCGATCTGATACCGATACCGATATTTAAAAATAAATATCGCCGATACCGATTCCGATACCGATACGAATATTGAAATTGAGTTCAAGTTTAGATTAACAAAACTCAAGTGCAATTTTTTATTATACAAAATTACATTATAAGAGAGAATATTTAAAATTGATAAAACATTGGAAGTAATTTTTAAAGAGCTATATTTTCTTTGCTTCCAACAAATATA
This sequence comes from Panzeria rudis, assembly GCA_956483635.1. NCBI lineage: Eukaryota > Metazoa > Arthropoda > Insecta > Diptera > Tachinidae > Panzeria > Panzeria rudis. The sequence goes on along the minus strand of OY101447.1, from coordinate 137,142,099 downwards.
TATTAAAAATATGCAGATAATTAGTAGAAAAGCAAGAAAAAAGTTTAATTCCTTTATAATTTTAAAAAATGCTCGCCATGCTTTTTAAAAAATCGATTTTTTTAAAGGACATTTATCAACTAATATTCATCTAAATAACTTAATAGCTTAATTATTAAAAGACTTCTAAGTTTATATTTATTCACTTAAATTTACATGAAAATACAGTTCTGAGTTTAAATTCGCATAAAAAAATTGTGAAAATGGGTACTTTTTTATCCTTTTTCCTTAAGGAAAAATCATTATAGAATACCGAAAAAGAAATTTGTCCTAGCATCGTTTCCAATTCGGTGATTGGTAATCGAAAAACAGAATTTCTTGCAAGGGCAAGGATATGTAAAACTAATTAGAAATTATCCAAATTTGCAATACTTCCAGATCGCGAATTCTACATTTTCATGACTTCTTTGGAGTATCTCTTTTTTGCTGGAATAAGATTTAAAAAACAACGGCTTGAATTTGAATTCATGGTAAAATTAACAAAAAATAAATAATTTTTTTACAAAATAACAGCATAAAATATTATTAATTTTTAAAATTGATATTAATAAGATTTAAAAAATAACGAAGTGTATTTAATTCATGGTAAAATCGAACAAAAATAAATTATTTGTTAAAAAAAAACTCTGAAAAAATGTTTAAAAGTATCGTCGTATCGGCAGTAAAATATCGCCGATACCGATGTATCGGAAAATCTGAAGTATCGCCGATATATCGGTATCGGTATTCGTTACGTCCCTAGTTATTAGTACTAAGTACTCTTACATGAAAAACAGATTGTATAATTACGATGAATTTTTATTCATTTTTTGTTATGGAAAGTGTACATAAACGTTTTGTATAGCATTAGAAAGGTAGTTTTGTTTTTTGTTAATGTGGTTTAGATAGAGTCTTAGAAATTATAGCAGTTGTCTGAATAAAAGGGAAGAAGTTACGAGAATTCGTTATATTCTTTGAATTGCATACCATACAATTGGTAGTAAAGAGACTTTCATGCAAATGTATGTTTTTTGTGGTGATAGATAAAGAGGTATTGACTAATTATCTATGCGAATCATTAAATTGTAATTAGCTTGGCATTTATATGTAGTTGCATATTTTGGCAATAAAAAATGCATAGGAGTTAAAAACATTTTTTAATGCATATTTCTTAATTTTTGAAAAAAATATTAATAGGTCGGTTATGGATGGCAACTCGGTTATGGATCGACTCGGTTTTTAAACCGGTTTTTCCGCAATACGGTTGTCGGTTTTTTCAAAATGGTGATTTTTCGAATGTCGAATAGTCCCGTTTTTTTTATTAAAAAACCGGCCCAGTCGAATACTTTTCGAAACGTATATTTTATTAGTTTTTACTATATTAAAACTTGACGAACTTTAACTGTTGATTTTCCTAAGTATTTTTGTTCAAGAGCATTTACTAAAGCATGCAATTAAGGTCAACTAATCTTATAAGATGGTAGCATGGGCGAATTAAATTGGCCTTGTGATGTAGAATTTATATCAAGCTTCATATTTTATATGGAGTTCGACATCCATCATAGACAAAAAATGCTTGTTGCGTGAATGTCAAGAAATAAACAATAACAAGATTTAAATTTAAAAAATCAAAAAAACCCGACTGCATAAAAAAATAAAAGAAAACAACTTTAAATCGTCACAGATCCTAAATAGTCATCCGAAAGTAAAAATCATAAGAGAAACCTAAAGATGATTTTCAAATACCTGTCGATTGATACCCATTTTGATATGGTTCGCCGACTTTTTATTTTTTTCTTATAAAAAATGGCGTCTTTTGGCCGCCATATTGAATTTTGACTACTGTCATATCTTTAGTGACACTCCCCGGACTAAGACGAATCGATTAATGTAAGAATCGTCAAAATCGGCCTACGCTTTCGGTTTATATAGTGCCGCAAAGGAACACACATACATACATACATAGGCTAATAAACACAAAACCCTTCTTTGCGTCGCGCAGTAGGGTAAAAAGAACTAATGTAAATCTGTGCACTAGGGTGCCCTCTATATGTGTGGAACAATTTTTTCGGAATTTGATTGTAACTCCTCCTGGAAAGGTCTTTTTAGTAAGGAAAAACTGTGCTGATCACGTAATGGGAAGGCGGGCCGCATATAAGGGGCACTATAATGCTCAATTAAGAAATTATGGGAAACTGTAGCGATGGAAATTATAGTGTTGTACCAAACAAAGAATTATAAAAAAGAAGTCAGATGTGCACAAAAACATTAATGAGAAAATAAGGAAATAAGGGCAGGTTCATATCCAAAAGTTTTGGCTGTAAAAGTACTGAGATCAAAATGAAGACCAAGTTCTTAATAGGTACAATACCATTTCATTTTTAGGCAACCTGCTATTTGGCAATATTTTTGTACATTTCTAATATGTATTGGTAAAAATTATGGGGAAAGTGTTTCCAAGTTAGCTTAGAAATTAGATGGTATCATACTTATCAAGAACTTGACCGTCATTTTGATCTCAGTACTTTTAAAGGCCGAAATTTTTGGACAGGAACTTGGCCTTATTTTCAGAGTTATGTTTTTATGCGGATAGTATTAAAATGAACTATTAACTCATTTTTTTTAAAGCAAACTAAAATTAAAACTTTTGCATTATAATTTTCTCATTAAAAAAAAAACCGGTCGACCGGTTTTTTCTCAATTTTAAAAACCGTAAACCGTAAAATTGCAAATAGTCGAATTATTCGAAAAACGATTTCTAGAAAATGTCGAATAATCGATCACCCTAATGGCAACCGAGCCTCAGTCGGGTTGCCAGTTGATGAAAATGAATCTACTGATGGCAAGTGGCAACTGAGAGCTGCTATTTAGTGCCTTTCTGAAAACTATTAATTTTCAATTGCCGATTGGTAACGCAACTAAACTGAAGTTGCATTAAATAATAAACCCAATTGTTTGTTTTATTGTTTTCTCTAAATAATATTAAAAAATTAAAGAAAATATTTTCATATTATTTTAGTTTTGGTACTTTGTTCGTAGGTAATTGCATATTTTTACGCATATTGTTCATTTTTAGGTGCGTTAAGCGGTTAAGCGCTTAAAACCGATTTTTAGAAAGTCCGAGGAGCCCTGATAATGAAGATGTTTTTTTTAAGAACATCCTTTTTTTAGGTCATTTTCAAAATGTTGAATTTTCAGCCTTTTTCCGACTTCAAGAATGTAGATATTAAAAAATGTTTTCCCCTGTTTTACTTAGAATTTTGTCAAAAATCGAATGCTGACTTTTAATCTTAAATCCAACTGTAAACTAAAAAGTTATAGGTGAAATACTAAAAAAAGTCAAGACAAGAATAAAAGTTTTTTTCTGCTTTAAAGTCAAATATGGTCTAAACTGTGAGAGATACGTAAACACATGTCAATACAGTATTACCTCAACGCGCTTTAAATGTTTAAAATCAGATGACATTTAAAAAAGTTACAAGCCTCAGAATTTTTTTAGTACAAGGTTTTCAAATTTGGCCCATTGTAACTCCTCTCTTGCTTAAGCCAGAAGGCCAACGAGACACGCGTTGTAAAGCCTGACTCATCCTCTAAAGATGTTCGAAGTTTCAGATAAATCCAATCAGCAGTTTAGAAGTTCCAGATTTGTTTCCATCTATTTTGCAAAATTCCCCACTGTAAAATGCAAAAACCAAATGAGTTTCAATAAAATAATTCAATTTATTGAATTCTCTAGTTTTTTAAGTCTAATGCCTTTTCTACAACAACGCCAATCCAAAGCAGAGAAAAAAGCTGTAGTATTGTTATGCTCTTTGCAACAGTAAAATTGACAAATGAGAAGTGATTTTTCAAAATTTCAGTAATAAGAAAAACGTTTAAGAGTTGTTTTATAGTAAATTAGTTTTTTAATGTCTCCAGTGTTATAGTGTTTTGATCTAATATTCTGATCCGCTTAAAGAATTTATTCTAATTTATTTGTATTTATTACACGTTTGGAAATATGCCCTTTGTTGTAAAACATTTAGAAATGTGCGTGTTTATTGTAAGCTTTCGCGGATACTTAAGTCTGTGACTATCACACTTGGTTGATAAGGATGTCGTCCGATGTATGGAATGCATGTGCAGTGGCCGTAGGCAATTTAAGCAAGCACTGAGAGCAACTATAGACAATTGCTTTTTTTCTATCAAACTAACAATTAGATGGAAATGTACTATTTTGCACTAAAATGTGTTTATAATTAAACTAAATGCAACTTTTTTTTCCTTCCTACATCGACGGTCCACCCCATTGTCCACATCTGTAAATAAATATGTACCTTTAAAATTTAATATTTTTGTCTAAGAGATGTTGCTAAGAGATATAAAACATCTGCATCTACTCCATCCGACAGCGTATAAATTTTTTTCTAATTCGGTCTAACCTCAGTCAGAAAGTCTAAAATATTTCAATTAAATTAAAAAAATATGGATAACAGTCAATACATTTTTTTTATACAAACCACGATTGATTGATGAAACGTTTTCCAATATAATACTATTTAACAAAGTCTAAAAAAGTTTAAATATTTGGAAGTACAAATCTACGGTGTTGTTTTAGTGTATATTGTTAATGCAATTTCAATAATTAAACTGAGTAATAAAGCGTACAAAAACTGCAACGCTCAATACACAAGACTGCGGACAAGAACAATTTAAAAAAAATTATAATTTCTATTATTTTTCAAAATTTTGATGTGTGAAATAAGAGAAGCAAATGCAAATATTCTAAAACCGCTAAAAATTTAATATCGTTTTTGGAAAAATGTATACTTTCTCAACGTGGAAAATCAACAGCATGCATTACGGACATGTCATTTTGTATGAAGAAAGTACAAACAGTATTTTTGTTCTTCATTTCTAACACATAATGAACAGTCTTACACAATCAGAACTTATGTGCATTTATTTATAATATATTATATCATGCTAAAGCAGTGTAATTTTAAAATTTATGCATGTATTTTATAAAATATTTTACTATACTTTCAACGGACACGAAAAAAGCATTTGAAATGATAGTCATCCATATATGGTTATATTAAACAATATATATGTTTATTTTGAACCATATGTATGATTTGACTCCAATCATATATTCAATCTTATAATGTTGCTCTTAGCGTATGGTGACCACAACCAAGTTTTATTTTTGCGTGTTGGGCTGGACTATGTAGTGCGAACATTTTTCTATTCGCTTTTATATGTAAGTCCCTTTTATAATGCGTACTGCAATCTATTTTATCTTTTGATTTTTAATAAATGTTTTTATATATTCTTTTCACTTTTGCCATCACAAATAATAAATTTTAAATCGAATACTACCCTGCAAAAATTATAGGTCTTTATGGTCCATTTTAGCTGATATGGACTAGTTACAACATGGTCCTATGTAATGCAACTATGGACCACTTTCAAACAAATGTTCGTGTTTTAGCACGAAATGTAGTGTTGCCAAGAATGTTATATAATGAATGTTTGTAATTAAGTCGAAGTCGAAATTAGTAGTACTAGTACGTTCAGCTAGTCTGATTAGATATTCTAATATTCCACTCTTAAAAATAATTTGAATTTACATTAATTCATTTATTGTGAACTTAAGCCGAATAATAATAATTTCCGACTTATACACATTATCAGTTCAAATAATAATTACGTACAAATATTGTTTATTTTTTTGGTAAAAGCGAAAAAATAAATAAAAGTGAGTTTTGTAGCTCCCATCATAAAAGGAGACTTATTAAAGCAGAGCGAAAATCATTTACGTGGAACCATGGAGTAGTGACATAGAGTAGTTTCAAAACTGGCCCATGTAGGTGCTCCATGGAGTAGTTACATGGTCTAGTTTTTGGGTTAGTCCGATGTAATGCAAAGCTAGACCACGTGGTCCAGTCGTAGGACATCGCAATGTTAAATGGACCACATCTAATGCATACGTTTGGTGTAGTTTGGGACTAGTCCTGGTCCATTATGGAGTAGTCCTTACACGCATGTATGGACTAGTCGCGACTTTTGCAGGGTAATCACAAACATTTAAGACAATACCCAGTAAAAAAGTTGGTTCCAATAAAGCAGGTTTCTACTATTATGGAACAAAAGTAGCGCTGACAAACCTGCTAATATCGCTGCTGATTTTTGTATGGCGGGTTCCCGGATTTGAGAACTACATTTTTGTACACAAAAGCGCTTTTGAAGCGCTGAAAATCATCAACATTTTTAGCACTAGAACTGAAAATATATGAAAAAAATGGTTCGATGTGGATTGGCGTCGTTAACGCCATTTTGAATTTTTCTTATTTCGTTACTTTATTTTTTTTTTTATTAATTTCATAATTTTACTCAATGTTTGTTATTTTAACTTTAACTAGTACCGAACTAAGAACTTTCAGGTTTGAAGTCCAACGTATCAATCACTCGACCAAAAACACTGTTGCAAAACGGCACCAAGAAACTCAAATAAACTTACTCTTCATTCTCGCTTATAAACCTGCTTTGGATCAGCACTATAAAATCAGCATTCTTGTATAGCTTGTGTACGAAGATTTTGTGTAAGTAAAAAGCAAATACTTTTCTCGCTTCAAAACTTGCATTGTTGCGATGCTATGAAATCAGCTTCTGAACAAGCTCATATTTTAAAGCGAATTATGAAGCGCTTTATTTCTTTAGTGCTTCAAAAAACATGAAAATTTTTTACTGGGTAGGGCTACAATTATATTTGTAATTGATGGTGGTCTTACGGACGTCATCCTCGAACACTACATATCGTGCTAAAGAACGATTATTTGTTTGAATGTGGGTTATGAATAAATTACATAGGACCATGTATGAAGTCCCTACAATGGATCACGTACCCCAAAAAAAGAAATATTCGCAGGGCGATTGCAAGTGGTACTATTTAAAGTATAAACATTTATGAAATTTATTATTTGACATATTGTCATAATTTTATTTTAAATGAAACTTATTTGCTGATCGTTAAGCATTGTCTATATGCATTTCTTTGGTGCTTTACCAAATTGTCAGTAGACTTCAACCACACTTTTGAACACTTAGGGGATAAGGGGATCGTATCTTATGTACAGACTTTCAGAAACCATTTGAGAATTTACAAATAAAGGATTTCCAAAGCTGACAAGTACGTGTTTAAAAAAATTTCAGGGCTTGTGACTTTTTTGTGAAGAGTAATCTACACAGAAAAGTGTCATTGTATCTCTTATACATACACACATACATATCGTTAAATAAAACGCAAAAAGCACTAACTAACATAAAATTCTAATCGGCTTTTTAATAAATTCCGATGTTTTTATTTCATCAACATACATAACAATTACAAAAATCTGACTTTATCGAACAAAAATAGTGATATAATTAAACAAATCTGAAAGGAAAACACCTTCTGAATTACATAACTTAGCACATTTATTGCTTCTCTTGTAAAATTATGAAAATGTTAGGTCGTTTTGCTTTTCATGTAATTTGTACTACATTTCATTTATTCTTTTCTTTTTTGCATGGACTTTTTCCTAACTTTTGCCCATAATTGGCTGTAAATGTTTTTCATGGAAATCGGCTTAAGCCCTTATGACACTACATTTTTTCTTCATTTTTCAAATTTGGGAGAACAGTGCAAATGGAATATAATAGGAAATTTTACCAGGTGCAAAGAGTTCAGCTATATTAAGATAAATACCATATTGTCAAAGCTTTTACTAATGTTATCGATAAAAATGGGGGCCTGTCAAAAAATATTTAAAAATTTTTAACTTAAAATTGACATTTCAAGCTTGAAACATTAAAGTGTTGCCAAGTTAGCGGTTTATTCACGAATTCAGCATCTTAGCGCCTCTTTTTTTTCAACTTTTTTTCTTTTCTCGTTTTATTATAAATAAAAAGTAGGCAGCACTTAAAGAAGCCATTACGTTTTGTTTACATTTTGTATAGTTGTTTCTTTCTATCATTTGCTATTTCTTTCTTTCAATTCTATAGCAAAACAATGCAAGAAAAATGTAGTGTCATAAGGGCTTTAGTAGTTTTTAAGCTACAGGTTTATTTTCACTTCACCCACTGTCCGTCCGAGTTCCCCAAAGAAACCAGTATTCTCTTTTATATAGCCACTAGCTAAACAGTCTGCCCGCTCATTGCCAACATGTACCTTGTGATCAGGCAGCCAACGTAGTATTAGCTTGTTATAAATCATTAATAGATGCTTAACTGTTCATTACTACCTCCCCCAGTTGGCATGTCTTTGCATCTTGGTGAGTAACCACACCTTGGTGCTATGCCTTCTGGGGAAAGAGGTAAACGGATTTTTCAGACCTTGACCTTTTGCCGTTAACCCTAAAAACTTATATGTTACTATCCAATCTCTGGAACAACAGAGCAACGGACGTGCATATATGTAAGTATTTAAAGGAAGTAGGCCCGCCTACGCTTGTCTGATTAGAGGGACCGCCGATTCGTTTGGTTACACAATTAGTGGGTATCGATTTAAAAAAAAATTTTTTTTTTCAAAAATGAGGGGTGTCAAAAAGTAGTGCTTTGGTTAGATATTCACAATTTTATTTACAAAAATTTGCAATTATGTTGGTTTGTTTGATAAATAGCTACTTCAAAGTCGAGAAATTTTTTATGTATTAGAGCCCCTTTAAGGAATGGAGATGGGCGATAAGTATGTTTAGAAAAACTGTTAAAACTAGAAAACTAACGTGGTCGGCTATACATATGACCCCTCTACGGGCCTCCTAGGAACTTCAGGGCTAAAATTGAAAAATTTTATTAAACCAGCATATATTATTTATGTAGTGGTTTATTGAATTTGTTAAATTTGTCCCCTGAAGCTCCTAGGAGGCGCCTAGACGGGTCAAATGTATAGCAGAACGCCGTTAGTTTTCTAGTTTGAACACTTTTTCTAAACATACTTATCGCCCATCTCCATTCCTTAAGGGGCTTCCATACATAAAAATTGCTCTACTATGAAGACCTATTTACCAAGCAAACCAATATAACTTCCAGTTTTTGTAAATATAAATATGAATATCTAATATTTAGCTTTTTGACACCGCTCCTTTTTGAAAAAGATACATTTAGAAAAATGGACCCCCTATTGCACAATGTTTAAAGTAAAAGGAGATTGTATTAACATACAACTGAACAGATTCCTACCTGATAGGAACCAGTTTTCGCCAAGTCTTGTTCCAGTCTAGTTATTGATGTTCTCAGATGGGGGTATTAGGCGCCCCAAATAACATCTTCAATAGCAGCATTTTCAGCTCCTCCGTGCAACCAAGTGAAATCGGTCCCCGACAGGAATAAAGACAGCAAAATTCCTGTGCATACAGTCTGGTACCCTGATTTAAGGGTCGTATCCGAATAGTTCGAGTACCTTCAAAAACCCAAACTATTCTGAAAAAAAAAATTAACACAACTATTGAGTAATCAATCATAAATTTGATTACCCAGGATCAAGATGGTCTATTATCCTAGTTAAATGTTGGTGGAATAAAAGTTTATTGCTTTTTTTTTAATAGCGTCATTTTAAGTTTCCCCGCACTAACGACCTTTGATCTAGACTGTTAGGTTAAGTCTTAGTTCAAGGGGCTAACGGTTATCCGAACCCCGATTAGTAACAAAAACGTAAAAACACCGGACCAGAGCCGGGACTTTGTCTTGATTAGTGACATATGTAAGCTCATAGTTGTGGGGTGCAGCAGTAATGTTGCATACCGAAGCTGGTTACGCGTAGCGTGTGTCTGTGTAATTAGCGTGTCCGTAGTATCAACCCCTCTACGGAATGTCCTCCCTAGAGTTTGCAACACTTCTTAAGACCAGGTTACAGATTAAAAATTCATATCTTTAAGTTAGGTTAAGGCAAAGCGAGGCTCTGATCTTGCTCTGTGTGGAGTACTATTTAGTAAGGATGGAAGTTTAGTTGGTGGAGCCTACAGGAGTTAATAGCCTGTGTAGGTAGTCGCAGTCCCTCTGAGCGTGCTCGGAGCCAGGGAGATCGGGCGCCCTGGACACCAACTTGTGCGGAAGTTCTGAACGTTATGCTTTGTGCAGAGTTCGGTTAGAGATGCTCGTGATCGTGATTTATCATGCAACTCGTGTGAGGCTAGATCTCATCCCAGCAGGCGCTAGAGCAGAGGCGGCTAGTTGGAAAATACCTGGGCGTGAATTAAGTAATCCTAAAGGTATGCACGAGCTTTTATCGCCCTCATATGGTACTAACGAGGAAGGAAATTAGTACCTTTAATCCCTTTATGAAAATGCAGACAACGAATAAGAATAACACCATGCGATCTACTACACAATATTTTCAAATTAAAAATAATAAGCAGAATGCTATTGCCGTACAGCATTTATCAGTTTATGGCAGCGGCATATACCAACCGAGAATAGCGGAAATTTTAGTGTCCAAAACGGAACAAGGATATTCTAGAGTCTACAATACAACCGCAGCCGCCAGGCCTTGGGAAGGTTCGTTATCAGTGCTGATGAGGCCAGGATTCCTCTCATCTACGATCATTTCAATGGACAGTATATCTCAAATATCCATCTTAGAAGGTTGTAAGGATTGGGATGAAGCTATTCAGGACACTGTTGAACTACAGACTGATTACGTGTTTAATCTTGACCGACGCTTAACGATGATGCTATCATTAGGCTTTTCCCAGCTGTACAGCAATTATGCTGTGGCTACTAATGTAGCTGAATTACATAAAGTTGAGACAATTAAGTTCTTTCGACTAGCCGAATATAATTACATCTTGTCATTTACGGTGAAAGTTGACGATTCTCTTCCAGTCGCTATTGACTTAGCTAAAGCGGGCGGCACATCGATAGGCTTGTTGATTTTGGAGTTGGTGACTTCTCTTCGTCACTTCGCAACAATCAGATTCACGTCCTGTGAGCCCTTTGTTATTGTGTCCATAGTTTTTAAGTCAATGATGAGAACAATAAACACCATATTCCGCATGGCATTGGGCTTAATATCATCAATACTATACAAACAAGAACCATTATTGGTCCCCAATCATAAAGCTTCGCTGATTCGGACAGCGCGTAGTATCACACCAACCCCTCCCTTTTCCGATATAAAAACACATGGCATTAACCGTAATACTGGAGCTATGTTTGTTGATACTTGGCCAATGGATCAGACTGACAAGTGCTTGGAATCGACGGTAGCGCTGCTGGATATGGTGATACTAAACAGGATAAATATCCACGCAGCTCTAGATATACATGCTGAGTCCAAGAAATTAGAGCTTAAAATTCAGTCAGTAATCAGACCATATAGCACGTTCTCCAAGCAAAAGATATCGGAAAGTGACGAGTACCACAGGTCATCGGTGCCACAAACTCCCAAACTGTTCAAAAATCTAGTAACGCCGGCTGACAGGTGGGCTGCTGCCGTGGCGAGAGAAAACTTGAAGATGAGAGATAAATCTGTCTATCAGGCACGATCCATAGTAGGAATACCCCACAGGTGGCCGAAGCTTGTGCAATATGTGAACGTCATGGCGTGGGTGTTCCCTATCTTCTCGCGAAAACACTGCATAACAGCTGACGTACTATATGATGCTAACCGCCAGCAGATGTTGCTTTCCATTGGCGACGTGGTAGAGCATAGTTACTCTGAGGTCAAATCTCGTTCAAACAACCAAAGGGTTCACGCACTTAAGGGCAACATATTTCCTCAGACAATGTCAGATGTGGACGCAGCACCATCTTTTCTTTCACTGACTACGGGTCCTGATCCCGTCCAGCCTACGATCCCTATTACTAGAAATATGTTCCCCGGCAGATTCGGTTATGGCACTTTATACTCTGGTATCGATAGTGACGTAATGGGAAAAACCGGATTGAGGCGCAAAACAGCAGCTAACTATCCTTTCTCTGGCCTTCAGCTTATACATGCGCCCATGAGTACGGTGGCAGTTGGCGGCCACCCCGACGTTGAAGTGTATCCTCGTCTTGGGGGTGGGTGTATACTTAATGTTTTTCTCAACGACTATTGTGCTAATTCATTAACCCCAACGTCCTTTGCAACCACTTTTAACAACAGTAACTACTACAACAGTGACTATGACGGTTTAAATCTGAATGATATCAGATCAGTATATGGAATGTGCGACTGTAATGATTTTAGCATTGAGAGGCCAATCTATACCTTGCTTATGTTGCATTCAGCCATCCAACACTCTGATATGAATAATATACCTCCTAGCTGCTTTACCAATGCCAGTGACTTTATCAGATATGGCCCTAAAGAACAACTTTCCTTTCACTGGAATCTGGCCGAAGTGGACGCAAACTGCCCCACGCCAGCCAGCGAGTCCGTAACGATATTTCCTTTTGGCGGAGAAGGTGGCAAGATATATTTTCACAATTGTGTGCAAACTATACCATCTAACCGAGTCTGTCAGGCCTATATGATACCAAGGTCGTTATTATACTCATATGAAGACTCCGACCGGAACCTCGCTTTGTTTGTCATGTCGATAGCTAAATACCCTTTTTTTACTGCTGGCTACAAAGCTAACGAGCCCACATACCCCGAAGACATTATGAATTCTGCCCCGGCAAGCTGGCATACCCCACCCGGGAACGGCGAGGCTAACGCTGACTGGTGGATATCCTACAGAAATATATCCAATCGGCCATCCTGCGCCTGGATGCTGAATCACAGTACGGTTAATCTACCCGGTCCAGTAGAGATAGACATTTTACTATCTCGAGATAAGAAAGCTAAGACTGGCCCTACCTCATTCACACGGGATGGAATTGTATATCACGCAAATGCCCGACTGGAAGGAGAGCCACAGTCAACATCACTTTGTGATTACATGAACAGCTGGTTGCCAACAATGACTACATCACATATAACTTTCTTTATCGAACGTTTAAATTCTCGTTTTGGTATAGACAATTTAGCGAACGCTTGTTGGGACCTGGTGGTGTCCTCAGTTCAGAGGGCTCCTCCATTGTTAAATAACCAAGTAGACCCCCCGAAGCAATGGGGGACTCTAGATAATACCATCGCCTCAGTAAAGAATACAACTTCTTGCCAGGCAAGCATATCTGATCCGGATCTTCCCAACACTTCCTCTGATAGTACTAATCCTTTAGTGCAGTTTTGCGATATTATGCACACAAAGGCTTCGGAGCTATACACACCGAACATGCTTGCATGTCGCAGGGCGAGATTCGCAGATCAACAAATTTCCCGCCAGTTAGAGAACAATATCATCCTGACCCCGTTTCGTGAGGTAGATTATAAGTCCTCATTTGTTCTCAATGACTTCAACAACAAGGCATGGAATACAGTTATTCTGGGGCTGGCAACTGCCTCAGATTTTGCAGTCGGCGAAAGATTCTCTTTACCAAATTTTTTGAATGACGCGATGAGCATTAACGGCGAGATAATTAGAGCTATCCAGATATGTGTCCCAGTTCAACTTTTAACTCAGAATATCGGCGCCGGGGCATCATTCTACGAACTACCCAATAATTATTCTGACCCTATGGGTTTTATGTACAGGAGGCGCAACACTATATTAAGTTTCTTTTTCAATTCTCGCCCGGCTAATGCCATGAAGATGCTGGGGCATATACACGGTGCAGTCTTCGGCACTAAAATAGCTTCCGTAGCAGGTTGTAAATCGGTATCTATCTATGGCAGGTGGCTCTTGAGTCAATTCCCCCACGTGTTCATGGATTCTAGGCCTCAAGCTGGCGCAGGTTTTTGTCATCAAGATGTGTGTATGTCGCCATCACCGTTATTCATCCCAGCTCTTCTATCTGACATATGGGTACAAATCTTGGCCAAGACGCTGCCGAAGTGCGCTATGGATTTCCCTGTCTCATATGGGACCAATGGAACCACCGGCTACGAGGGCCTAAATCCTGTATTTTTTGATAACGGTAAATATATTACACCAAGAATAAATCGCGTCTTTATGTTTGACTCATCTACCACTAATCACCTGCCACAGATGTCCGATGAGGCCAAGTGGAATGTCCGCCTACTAGCATGCAGTAACACAGACACAATGAGTTGGCGTTTCTGGGGCGGTGATATTCCTGAGGGATCTTTTAAGGTTGGTAGGCTGCCTACCCAAGTCAAGACGGCTCCTGGAGACTGGAGCACTTTCGATGAGCCATGGGTATACACCAAATCCTCTACGTGTCTACCATTCGTGTGGGAGGATGGCTGCCCCATACTCCCAGTAGATTCGGTCGGACGAATGGCAAGCCTTGCACGTGCAGAGCGTCGCATAACCTCTCTTGTATTGCCTACATGGTCACTGGGTAACCCAATACTACATTTTCCTGTGGAACTAGAGGAAAGTGAAACCGATGAGTATACACAATTTTTGTTGAGTTAAAGAAACCATAAAATATGCGTACATATTTACAATATTCACCAGCATCGCCTTAACGTTACTTTATAAATTGTTTTTCACTCCCTTCAAGTTGTACTAATACATTTTTTCAATCTGATTAACACCCCGTCTTCACGAGACATAATTTTGATCTAACATTTGTCAAACTTCATATATAAAAACATCAGAAAAATGTTAGTGCTATTTTTCATATCGACTTTGACTTTTGTCAAGACAAATCAATGGCTCGTGAAGACGCTATGTAATAGTTTCGTAGACATCTAATAAGGGTTTGCGAAAATTCAAAATGTTTGATTTTGAAAAATTCATAAAAAAAATAATAACCACAATAATCAAGTTCCTACTCTACACATATGAATATGGAAAAATAATACAAGGCACATATTATTAATTATATCCTGTTTATCGATATCGAAGGAAAATATTCTTTCTTACACATCCCAATTATGAATATCAGTTCCGTGGAAATTTTTTCCTTTCTCTGTTCCCTTATTCCAAATAAAATCTCCCCGGGAAATTTTTCCTTCTTCTCATTCCTCCTATTATTAATTGAGGGGCTTAAAAGTAAAGGGGTACAAGTGCAAAAAAGAAAATTCTGAGTAATTAAGCTTAAAAATTTTTTGTTCCCATGGATTTTCATACATATTATTTTTGGTTTCTAATACATACCGCCTCTTGAGGTCATCGTACAGGTCTGAATTTTTGTAGAGTAATATATATTGGTATTAATTATTGATTCCTGCATATAAAAAAATTTTTTTTAGTGTTTGCACTTGTACCTCTTTACTTTTTACCCCCTCCATTACAATTTCCCTAGGAAAATATTCCCAGGGTAAAGAGTAACTATTCTAGCCATTAGGGATAGGGAGAAATTCTTGCACGTTTTTTCCCCAAACATTTTGGACGGAACTAATTGAAAAATTTCAGAACTAATTGTAAAACAATAATATAAGCATTTATTTAGGTCAAACAATTTAAAAAAGCACAGAAATGTTATATTTTTCCCTTGTTTTAGAAATGTTTTCCATGCCGTGCAAACATGCGCTTCAAAGACATGAACTACTTCTACCTTCGGAAAAAATACGAAAACTCACTCAGTGTGGCGTGGCACGCCTCCTATAAGTTCACATAATAGGTAAATGGAACATTTGCTGCCCTTTATAAATTTTACAACCATTGGGAATTTAATGCATTGCTCATCTGCCCCTATCTCAGTTTTCGCTTCACTTCCTCAGCATAAAGATGTTCCGCGATCTTCTGATATTTATTATTACACACTTTTATTATCAATTAAAACATGAAATTTTTATTAAATTCTATTACTGTACTCCTGCGTTAGAGTAAAATGTAAACAGCTGATTCAGATTTTCCTCTTTCCCTTATTTGCTTATTCACCTGCTTTTTAAATTAGAAGGCTTTTTTCCCGGAAACTAGTGATTGGGAAGAGAAAATTCATAATTGGACTGATACTAAATTTACACAATGAATTATTTCATGCAACTTTTTTTATTGGCTTATTGCAAGCGCGGAAAAGCAAATAGGGTAAACAAATTGACAAAAACCATCTGAAATTTTAATTCCTACCACTTTTTCAACCTGACTTGTTTCCCTGTTCATTCTATTGGCAAATAAAGCAAGTTTCATGCCACAAATTTCATGAAATATTTCATATTGTAAATTTAGTCTTACTATTTCATTTAAAACAAAAACAAATTTACAAATTTAATTCCGTCAAAAACGGCCCCAATGAAAAATGGCTCCAAACTGAAAAATAGAAAATGACCCCAAACCGAAAATGAAAAATGACCTTAAAATAGGAAAAATACCCCCACAATTTTTTTGTTGTTGTTTAAAGTAGAAACTATTTGGGGTCTTTTTTAGTTTGGTGCCATTCAAAACGGCAACAATATATTTGGGTAACTTTTCCTATTTTCGGACCATTTTTCATTTTCTTATTTGGGGCCATTTTTCCTATTTTGTGGCCCTTTTTCCTATTTTGGGACCATTTTTCCTAATTTGGGGCAATTTTTAATTTTTTTAATTTAGGGGCATTTTCTTATTTTGGGAACATTTTTCATAAAATGAGCTGAGGAAATATTTCTGCATAGCCGGCCTTCGTCGGGGCTTAAGCGTTTTTTCCTTTCACTATATCGAAAAGCGGATTCGCTGAGCAAAGAGTTTTGAATGGAAGGCATTCTAGAGTTGCGTCGTTCCGTAACGACCTAGCTCCATGGAACGATTCCCTAAATGGAACGGTACGGACCGATCCAAACATTCCCCAAAATAGGTTGTTTTCAATACAAAATTTTGGGGAAATACTTTCATTTGGGCCACTTTTCGTGAAGCCTCAAAATTTTGTTTTAGCTTTAATTCGATATGTAAATGTTAACTTAATTTCCAATTAAGTGACGGAGCTAAATTGGCAAAAAATGCGATTTCCATAAAACAGGAATTAGTACAAACATACTGTTTTCTTTTAACTAATTATACCATGGTAGTCGAAAATTCGAGCATAGGTTCTGATAGTTGATCTCATAGAATTTTGGGAAATTTGGGCTCGAGTTTTCGAGATATTGGTATTTTAATATTTTTCTTTGGATCATTCATTAAGGATCGATCTTATATGCAAATTATGAAAGCAGAAAACAGTTATATCCTTATGTTTACATAATATATAATTCTTTAAACAAAAACCGACTAAAAAATAGGCGTGACACCGCCCCCATATTTTATCACCATGTACTTTTACGAGAACTAATTGTGTATGCGAAGTTTCATAAGAATCGGATAAGTAGAAGTGGTTAAAATTAATATTTACTTTTCATGGGCGTGGCACTGCCCACTTTTCTAACCACAACGATGTATTGTAACGATAACTAAGTGTGTATGCAAAGTTTCACAAGAATCGATTGAGTAGAAGTAATTAAAATGCTTATTTACTCTTCATAGGCGTGGCACTAAGAGTGTATGCAAAGTTTCATAACAATCGGTTTAGTAGAAGTGGTTGAAAAAGAATATTTACTTTGCATGGGCGTGGCAAATTCCACTTTTTCTATCCTGATGTAGTATTTAAACAGATGCTTAATGTGTGTTTACAGTTTCATAGGAAGCGCTAAGTAGAAGCAGTTGAAAAGGAATGTATATATGCTTTGTATGGGCGTGTCCCCGCCCACTTTTCAACGGGACCAATCTGGAAGTACATATTTTTGAATAGAAAAAAATCCGAAATCGGTTTATAAATGGCGGAGTTTTGAGGGAACATACATAAAAAAATTAAATAAATACATGATGAATTGATAACCTTTCTCCTTTTTTTGAAGTCGATTAAAAAAAGTACAACAAAGCAACACGCCACGCCACGCCATCCATTTTATTAATTTTTCCCTCCATTTTCGATGTTTTTTTTTTGTTGCTTAATTTTGATATTTTTCTTATATTTTGATACTGTTGATATATTTTATTGCTGAAATTATTACTCGAAAATTTTACTCTAGTTGATGATAAAACATATCGTTACTGCTTGCTATATGGGCGAATCCCAGAAATTGTCCACCAAGGGCAGAATTTTAGAGTTGTTAAAACTGTTTATATATGTTGGTGGAATAATGTCCTCTACATTCAACCTTAAAAATATATAAAAGAAAAATTTTTTTTGGCAGGTATAGCAGGGATATACCTACACCAAAAAAAAAAAGACCCTGCCTTGCATTTCATATATGATGATATTTTTTTATGTATTTAGTTACACATGTGACCGTAAGCTTAAGTTTGAATTTTCGAGGTCATAGGGGGTTGGGAACGCTCCCTATCTTAAAAATAATTGAGTAACTATTTTTATAGATTATCTCGTAAACCATAACGAATATGAAATTTTTATTAAAAGCTTTCTTTTAGATAATAATATAATGGAGTTGTACACTAAACACATTTTTGTTGTAAATTGTACAATTAAAATGTTATAACAATTAAGAAAAATGTAGCGCTCGTCACGTAGCGTGAGTCACAAAGGGTTCGCGGCGTTTGATAAAACCGACAACATTTTTAGGCTGCAAATAAGTTATTTTAGAATTCTCTTATATTCCACTTTCCTTTATGAACCAGATTTTTTGTGCTTTATTATGCGAAATTCGCTAAGAAATGCGAAAACACATTTCAACTTTCAAAGTTATTTCCAATTTTTGTAGCGTGCGTAACAAAACTTTGTGATCAACACATAGCTGTTAAAAAATTATATTTTATGCCATTCGAAACTACAATTAAATCCCACTAAACACTATGCATAAAACTTTTGAAAGACCACAAAATGTTTATATTTTAATCTGAAAGCACGTACGAATGTAGCGTTCGGCACGCACGATTCGCCCATATACAAAATATTCGAACATGATATTCGAATATAAAATATTCGAAGAAAAATCAGAAAAAATATCTGAAGCGGTCGCAATTTATTTTACAATTAACATGATTAGCAGCAAAAACTTCAGTAAGAAAAAAGTGGTAAAACTAAAAAACAATAACGTCGAAAATAGCTAAAAAAAAATAATAATAATGGGTGATATGCGAAAAGAATAGTACATACTAGCTAGTCAAGTACTTTCAGCTGAGTATAGTACCTTCGAAATTCTAGTGCGTACTTATATTCTGTATGCGATAAGAAAGTACTTGAAAATTCATAGCTACTATACTCCGAATTATTCAGTTTTAGTTTTTAGCTGCCAAATTTATTAATTTTTCTGATTCTAATGAAAAATAATCACAACATAAAACTGAAATTCAAATTAAAAAACTGAAATTAAAAAAATGTATTGCTTTTCAGATGGAAGAGGATAAAAACTATTATATCTTTATACAGAAACTATGTTGACTCTTAATGTATACATTAAATTGTTCACACAGCCGTTAAATTACTACTTGTACCGTTGAAATAAATTTGTTGAACTTGATTTCTTTCCGTGATGAAGTATTCTTAAGAACATTCATCAGTAATACCGTGATTGGGTATCCTACGTCACCTTACAACGGATTTAACGTAGTTTGCCAAATAAATTTGTATGCGATGGACTTTTCCAGATTGTGCCATTAGTAACATTTAAACTTGTAAAATACTTTTGGTAGGTTTTTAACATTTGTAGCAATGTTTATTTTTTATAACGCGAACTGAAACGGATTCAGCACGTCATACTACATGTAAGAAGGTGGGTCTGATCAAATATACAGCTAATTTTTTTGCCGGTGTAAGCGGCTGCTATTGACATCTTCTTACTATTATCTACAACCTAGAAATTTGTAAGAGACTGTTAATAGCAGTCAATTTCTGTTGACATCTGGTAGACAAGTGCTAAATTTTTGGCGTCGGGTTGACTTGACATCGGCAAACAGCTAGGAAATAAAGGAATTATGTACTATTTTTTACAGACCTATTACGCAGCAAAAACTTTGCTTACTGGTAGGCAAAAAAGTATATGAGGATTTAAGTCGTAACTACTTACATATACTTTTTTACCTACCAGTAAGCAAAGTTGTTGCTGCGTAAGGGGTCTGTAAGAAATAGAAAATCCTTTATTTCCTAGCTGTTTGCCGATGTCACGTATCCCTTGCAAATGTTACATTATCACAGCAATTAACTAGGTACTAGTTGGCTTACTTGAAGCTACAAAATAAGTAGTTAAATAAACAAATTAAATTTAAAGAAATGTATACAAATATTTTTTTTTTTAACCAGCTGGGATACGAACCTGTGCTCGTTTAGATTTGAAGACAAGTACTTTACCCACTCAGCTATTGTTGACTTATAAGTTTAAGCGACAAAAATTAGTTTTCATATACAAACACATGTTGACTTAAAAAGTGGTGGTCTAATTATTTTATTAATAAATACATTACAACAAATTATAACTAGTTTCAGATAATGAAAAAAATATGTACTAATTTTATTAAAAACTAAGTAGTAGTTCTAATTTGAAACATAGTAATAAGATAAATAAGTAGCACTCATTACTTTGTAACCCATTAATAAAGTACTACCGATTACAAAAATTACAAAACTTGTTACTGGGTATAGTCAGAAACTGCACTTTATGCGCTCGAAGCCGCCTAGTAGAACACAAAACTAAAATACTAATTTTTTAAGACGGTTCTAAAGCACACTTGTTATTATTAAGTGCATACTTATTATTCGTTTCCTTTTTTATGTTTTTCGCATTCCCAAAGTAATTATATACTAAGTATTCTAGTGCCTACTAGGTTATCATTTTATTACATGTCAATTCTTGTAAACACTTAATTTTTTTTTTGCACTTACTTTTTTTAGTATGTACTACCTACTAGCTTTTTTCGCATATCACCCAATGTAAACATAAATATGTAACCGTTTTCTGTTCACATAATTTGCATATAAGATTGATTTTTAACGAATAATAGGGAATACAAAGAAAAAATAATTAAAATAGCAATATCTCGAAAACTTGAGCCTATCAGAAAAAAAACTGTGAACACCATTCGATTCCTTGACCCAAAATTATATGAGATCGACTATCAGAACCTTTACCCGAAAAAAAGTTCGAAATCCAAAAACCGTGTTATACACAGAAAAAACTATGATAACTTTTTTTTTAAACAAACATATTTTTGAAACTGATTTTAAATCTTTATTATTGTCTCTATTTAGTTTGATAAATAATTTTGTTTCACTTATTTCATTTCATTTACCTACCGCCAATGTTGCCAACCTGATAAAATTATGAAATTCTTTGATTTATATTTTAAATTTCTCTACCACGCAATTAATACGGTGATTTATCACTTGTCTTTAAATCACGTCTTATTTTGTATGAGAGTGAGCGGGATAGAGAAGAAAGCGGGGTAGAAAAAAAGACAATATTTATGTTTTCGAGATTTTTTTTTCATATATTTCTTTAGATCCATTTGAATTTTCTCTCTCTTATGTGATTATGTTAGGGTTTTTGTTGTTATGAACGAGTAAATAAAGCAAATTTTGAGAGTAATGTACAAAAATGACATGAAATGAAAAATCATTGTATAAATGCAAAAAGTTTTTGGTAGCAACTTTAAAAGAGAATTAAAAAAAAGACATGTCTTAAAAAACACGGTGTAAATTGCGAGTAAAACATTTTTTGATTGAAACAATTTGTTTATTGAAAAAATCAGAATTTTTTTCAAACAAATTATTACAAATTTTTGCATTTGAATTTACAAATTTCTTTATAGGACCTAAATTGAACTAATTTACATTTGATTCAGGAAATTTGGTATTTGAAGTGAAAAATTAGTTTTTTCTGTGTATATTTTCAAAAATATTGACGGGAATTTAAATGCAAATTACATTAAATGTATTTTCGTCTGGGTCTTCAAAATCATAAAACAATTTTTGAACTATTAATCTATACAAAAAGTTATTTCTTGTGAATGTAATTTTGCTGATGAAAATTTCAGGATGGATACCTTACTGGTATTGCCAGAATTTTGGAAATTGTGTGTTTTTACTTTATTCCTTAAAATTTTAAAAACTTCAAAAAAAGTTATAATTTCATAGTCACCTACAGTGTAAAATTATTTGATTTGACTTGTAGGTAAGGATTGTAAATAAATGTTAATGTACCGCCTGGCTGAAGATATCTAATTTACGCTTTAGATACCAATTTGTTGCATGCAAATTCTTTTTATCATTGTACAAAAATTCAGAACTGTATGACCGGTATTAGTACAGACTTGTGAAATTCTTTGACGGAAATGTTTTTCCCCTTTCATATGTCCACGCTCCACCATACTGAATACACGTTCATATCTTGGGAAGCTGTAATGCTAAAACTTTACCTATAAGGTTACCTATGTGGAGTATTCTTATGTTTTGAGTTTCATTATTTTATGATTATGTTGTGAGGGAGTTAGAATATATACTAAAGTAATAGTTATTCACTCTTCACAATCAAGAAAATTGTGTAATGTGTTGACAACATTGTTATATTTACTTTATCACTGTCGGGAAAATTGGGCAATATTTTTTTGTTGAAAGTATTGTGCCATTTATTGCGTAGTATAGGTCAAAATGGCAATAATGTGCACAATAATATCTGTAATAATATTGTATAGTGGATGGGCAGCTTTGTAAAATTTTCGTCGTACATTGAATTTTAACAACAACATAGTTAGTTGAATATGCAATTTTAGTAATTCAAATCGTATGTTTCTATGCATGTATGGCAACAAATTTTTTAATGTAAATATGTATGTATGTATGTATGTACTTGTATCAATAATTCTAAAGTATGTTCTTTCTTTTTGTAAAATTTAAGTGCAATAAACAAAACTGTAAACCAGCCATAGCCATAATTGTATAGAACCAATAACAAAATGTACAGATATTAAAAAAAACAACAATCAGATCTCTAAGTAAAATAATATTTATTGAAAATAAAAAGCCACACAAATCCCCAGTACCTTTGTAGTTCACACATACATAAAGAGAGACAGACAGACATACGTATACATACCTAAATAGATAAATAGAAAACAATATATATTGTGTTCAATAAAATAATTCTATTAACTTATATTTAATTAACATAATTATCATAATTATTTAAAGAACAAAAAACAAATAAAATAAAATAAATTATTGAAATATTTTTAATATCTTTTACTTCAGAAAAATTCACATCTAACACACACACACTCACTCACACACACTCTCACTAATACTCATGCATATAAAAAAGATGAACTCAAAATTCCTAAGAAAAAAAATTTATAAAAATAAATTAAATATTTAATAACATTTTAAGATTAAAAAAGAAAAAGAAAAACAGAAAATTATATCTAGTTTTAAAAGAGAGAAAAGAAAAATTTATGCAACGGAAAAATTAAAAACTTGTGACTGCGTTTTGTTTGTAAACGTTGTTTTTAAGTGGATGTGATAAATGTTAAATTAAGAAGTTTTAATCCTTTTTCTTTTAATTATAATAAAGAAAATAAGAAATAAAATACAACAAACATTTTAGTATTTAATGTTAAAATTACAACAATGTAATTTAATTATAAATTATTTAAAAGAAACATTACGAGTAATTTAACGAAAAAAACTATTTTGTTGTAAGATTGATTGAAAAGTTTGTAAAACAAATTAAATTATTTTGGCTGATTTTAAGAAATTCTTTTGCTAAAATTTAAGTTTTATAATTTTGTTAAGTATACAATATATATATTTTTTTTACTAAATTTAGCTCTTCTTTAAACACGATTTTAAACTAAGATTTTTTTTTAAGTTTTGCAAAAGAAATTTATAAAATCTTTCTTTTGGGTCATATACAAGTAAATGGATGTTTTAGACAATTCAAACTGAAAACCGAAACTAAATGCTCAAAAATTCAATATTCTTGTTAATGACGTACAGTAGAGTCGGGCCGGGCCGATCGCCTAAATAATGCTAGGTCTGTATCTTCCTGGAGTACATGATGAACTATGGCATGTCAAAGTCGACCAGATCAGGTATCAAGATCTTTTTAGACATCATAATTTTTACAAATATTAATAGATATTAGTGAATTTTAGCTTTTTTTTTGCAAATCTTATAAGACGACGACTTCTTAAAGATATCTTGGATAATTTGAAAAACTTGTAAGCCTGCATTTTGCTGGTGCATTTTGCCTGTAAGCCTGCATTTTGTTGGTGCTAATGTTAACTTGTCAGTACAAATTTAACAATCATGTCTGAAATGTTTTCAAATTCGTAAATGTATTTAGAAAACAGACTTGAAAAGCGACTGCTAATCAAATTTTAGATCTCTTTCGCCCCTTTTTACAATGTATGATTCAAAGTTAACGTGGACTTTAACGGCAAGCTCGACATACATAACTTGTCGTTAAAGTCCACGTAAACTCTTAATCGTACATTGTGAAAAGTTCTGTTAAGCCCAAATTTACAGCCATTAGTTAATTATTAATAAACTAAAATTATAACTATTGATTAACTAATATTTCTTATTCACAGTGTATTGCTTAACTAAAACTTTTAATATGGGTATAAAATGGTAACCCTATGAAAGTAAAAATGGTAACCCTATCAAAATAACAAGTTCAAACAAGCAAAAAAAAATAAAGAATATATCACATCTTAAGGCGGCACTAAACATTTTTAAGCACACAAGCTAATGCAGCAAATGATATTCGCTCCTAAAAGTATGCCTTCAAGTTACAAATTATTTAATTATTCAACAAATGCAAATAATAATTCTCAAAGCATCTGATCAATTGTTAACCAATGGCATTTGACGGTTTAACTAATGGTAAACAATTAACTGGACTAAAATATATTTGGCTAAACTATTGTCATTCGTTAACTAATGACTGTGAACTTAGCTCTTAATGTGCGCATTTGTTCTATGGTCCAAAAAAAACGAAAAAATCAGCTGGCAGAAATGTAATCTACGGACAATTCTAAGGCCAAAATTTACACTCATTTGTTAATTATTAGTAAACTAAAATGATAACTTTTGTTTAACTAAAACTCCATATTCACAGTGTTTAGTTTAGCTATTAATTTTAATATGGGTAAAGAATGGTAACCCTATTAAATATCAATAAACAAGCAAAAATAAAGAAATAAGGAATACTTCAAATCTTAAGGCGGCAATTTAAACATTTTTAAACACACAAAGCTAAAGGAGCAAATATTTGGGCAATTCAAAGTGGTGCCATATCAGTCCTATTTTTCATATTTCATATTATTTTATGCATGCATAAAATTTTATTAAAATTCTTCAAACAAAAAATTCATAAAATTTTACACATGAATGGCATGGCATGTGTTTTAAAAAAATTGCACTTCATATTTTATTATTTTCTTTCAAATTTTGATGTTTAAAATAAAATAAATTAAACTAAAATGTAGAAAATAAATTAAAAAAAGTGTTTGTGAAAAATAAAAATATAAAAGACATCGCAATTTAATACGTGCCGATTTTCAAGTTAACTTTTCGGGAAAAATTAAAGAAACTCTAACCGTTATGAGATATAAGTTGTTCAAAGTATCAGGTAGTATTTAAATACAAAATACGGTATAGAACAATATGTAAGCTCGCTTTGAATTGCCCAATTATGTTTTCGCTCCTAAAAGTATGCTTCTATGTATATAATAATTTCCAAAGCATGGTGTAATAAGTATACAGGCTCAACAAATACAACAAAAAAACTAGATAATGCTTGCAGAGCAAAAAATTATCTGCTGACGTTACGCTACCACCTGTATACTTATTATACGATGTTCCAAACCATCTAACTAATTATTAACCAATATCATTTGGCGGTTTAACTAATGGTAAACAAAGAAGTGTGAATAAAATATCATTGGCTAAACTATTGTCATTAGTTAATTAGTGACTGTGAATTTGGGCCTAAGAAATTTTCGCCAAGAAACCGTAGGCCGGAAATGAATTCCTGGCTCGCGCAAATCGTCATGAATGTAAAACATGGTTTAAAATTAACGTTGAAAAGCGGGATTCTACCGGGATAATACCAAAACGCGGGATTTTATAAAATATCTTATGGAAAGCGGGATGTTGTAAATACACTGATGATAACATATGATGTTTTAAAAATGTATACAAGCACACAGTTCCATATCGTTAGCTGCAATGCGAAATAACGTAACTAACAAAAAATTTAAAGTCGCATTTCCAATTATTAATTATTACATCGAAGCGCTTGTCCCTACAAATTTTCAAACTGTTATAAAAATCAATTGCACTAAAAACGAAAATGAAGAGAATTTTTACTTCGGTCATTTAAAGTATTTTATTTGGCAGCGCGGCGGCAACAATACAAAAACAACAGGATTCTTTGCTATACGGTGGATGTCAAGCTCCATAAAAAATACGGAACCAAAATGTAAAAAAAAAACTAATGAACACTTTTCATTTTGGAGTTCGATATTCATCGAACGCCAGCAAGTTTGTCTCTGCTGCTACCCAGTAAAATTAATTCGTTTCGGAAGATACATATTTATAACCATTATTTTCGCTGTTGTATCCACTGTTTGCAATACTATTGCGCATATTGAAGGCCTCACGCGATGTCTGTTTATGTCTTCAATCTAATTTTCTGTCTTAAGTAATAGGTAATAAAACAAAATGGCCTTATTTCAATATTAATTGCGAAATAAGGCTGTATGGCTTTATTACCACTGCAGTTTTGTGCAATTACGCTCTTGTTTATTCAATTAGCTAAGAAATAAAGCTATTTGGCCTTATTATCTATGGCTCTATTGCAGTGCATCGGTGCATTGCGCCGATAGGGGGATCTGGGCTTTACCCAAATACTTCTTTATTCAGTTTGAAATATTTTTTAAAACATGTTAATGGAAGTAACTTAATCCCTTGAAAATGTATTTAAAAGAAAAAGAGTTTTTTTTTACAAATCTAGTATGAAAAAATTCAAAAATTTGCTTAGTTCTAAGTTTGTGTTAAACATTAAAAGAAAAAATATTTAAAACAGAAAAAAACAATGTGGAAAAAATGAAGAATTTTAATAAAACAAATGTTTCAAATTAATTGTAAAGTTTTTTTCTGAAGCATAGACAAAGGAATGGTTTTCTCAATGTAAGTATGTACATATGTATTAGCATCAGCTCCGACTCGCGATTGTAGGCTTAACCTTAAGCCGTACATATTTTTTTTATAGTACTTTACTTTTTAATAATTCATTTGCCAAGATTTATTTATTTAATTAAATTTATTATCTACACAAAATGTTCATAAATTTTTTTCACTTCATTCTTCATTTTTATCATACAAAAAAAAACATGCAAATGCGTTTTATATATTTATACTGACTGACGTGATGTCATCAGCAAACGACTTTTTTATATTTCTTTAAATTTGACGAAGAATTGGTGTTTTAATACCAGGCGTTCAGAGCTATGAAAACAGTAGGTATCTAAAATTAAAAAATTAATAGCACATACTTTTAGGCATTAACTAGTATTCGAATCGCCCTATGCAGGTTTTTGTATGTATTTGGGTCAGTCTGTTGCTAGCAACCTGCATAGGGTGTTTCGAATATTTCATTTAGCTAATGCCTAACAGTATGCAATGTTTTTTATAAAAACTTTCAACAAATTTACCTGCTGAATTTCTTACTGTTCTGTGCGCCTGGTATTAAAAATTAATTTTTTGTCAAATTTAAAGAGTTTCCTTTGTTTGTTTGTGGATGAATGATGATGGATGTGGATGACGTCATCACATCGTTCTTCTCTCATTTCATACATGAAATTTTTGAAAAATAATAGAAATTATCAGGTCTGTTCTGTATTCCATTCGGAACGAAAATGTTCGGAATTATCAAAGCATTGTTGTTACAAATTAATATTTATAGCAACAAAGCTATGACAATTACGTGTATTTTCATTCCGAATGGAACACAGAACAGACCTGTATATATATTTTTTATTATTGTTGTCAGTAGTCTTGTGTATTGACCGTTATGCTTTTTTAGTATGGATCATTACTCAGTTTAATTATTGAAAATTTATCTATTAACAACATACACTACTAAAATAACAGCGTAGTAGGTTGTACTTCTAAGCATTTAAAAGTTTTGTGAACTTTGCAAAACGTTTCATTAATCAATCGTGGCTCGTATCCAAAGAAATATTTTGAGTGTTATCCATATTTTTTTAATTTAATTGAAATTTTTTAGTGTATAAATAAGGAGTGTATGTTAAAACTCATCAAAGATTATTTTTTTTAAGAAGTAAAACAATCAAGCAATTAATGCCTACCAGTTAATTAATTAATGTGTTACAATACTTTTCGCTAATGTGACTATAAGCCTAATTTTCATATATGCCATTCGGAGGCATATAGCCAAATTCGCATACAAAAGTTAACACCAAGATATTTCATACTTGGTATAAACGACTAAAAGTAACATTTTCTTCTAGTGGAGTGTTGGTGACAGGAATACTGAAGGATTCAATGCTTTCAGTCAGCCCAGTTATAAATTCTCCCGGGGAGTTTTTTATCTTCCCATTCGTTTGTTCCCGGGAAAAAATCCTCCTATTCTAAAAAGCAAGGGAATAAACAGATAAGGGAGAGGGAAAAATCTGGATCAGCTGTTAAGTGTTTACATTTTATTCTGCACTAACGCAAGAGTTCAGTAATACAAATTTTATGTTTTCGTTGATAATAAGATTATGTGTTAATATAAATATTTGCTTTTGATTAAATAAAAAGTAAAATGTACAGTGTAGTCACTCAGATGCTCTCGGAAGAAGCGAAAACTGGGCCAAGGTCAGAGCCAAGGCCAGGGCCAGATGCATTAAATTAACAATGATTGTGTGTAAAAAGCAAATTGTTAATTTTTTTAACCGTAACAAATCTTCCATTTACCTATTATGTGAACTTAAAGGACGCGTGCAAAATTGAGTGTGTTCTAAAAATTTATTTCATCCTTTTGAAGCGAATGTTTGCACGGCGTGGATAAAAATGCCTAAAACAAGAGAGAAATATAACATTCCGGTGTTTATTTAAACTTGTTGTCCTAAATAAATGCTTATACAATTGTTTCACAACATTTTTTAATTTGAATTTCAAATTTTTGCATTAGTTCCCTTCAAAATGTTTGGGGAAAAACTCGCAAGAATTTCTCCCTCTCCCTCATAGGAGGATGGGAAAAGGGAAAGTTTTCCCTCGGGATATTTTATTTAGAATAGGGGAATAGGGAAAAAACTTCCGGGGAATTGTTATTCATAATTGGGCTGAGTAATTCTTTAAATGGTTTGTGGCTTCAATAACCAAACAATTTTGTAACTTTTTCGATTGTGACTATATCGCAAATTGTATGTATGAATTTCTGTCTTTGTGAACCGAAGATAGATGGCATATATGCCAAATGTGCTTATATCGCTAATTGTACTATAACGTGAATATTTTCTATGAAATTTGGTAATGGAAGTAATAAATACAGATAAAATGGACTATATCGATAATGTGACTATAAACGGTAGTGACTATAAACGAAAAGTACTGTACCTTCTTTGGGAGAGGGGTAGTGTAGAGATAACAGGTGGTGAAGTGGGAGGGAAATAGAAAGCCTAATTCATTTACAACTCTGCTATCGCGCGTTTTTTGTTTTTTTTTGTCTAATTTTGTAGAGCAATGTTGCGCCCCTCTGGTATAATATAGGCATTAATTTGTTTAAGCTGTGAAGCCATTTATTAGTTCTTTTACTTTGCCGATGATTCTGCAACAGTATATGTCAGTATTATATTTATTATCAGTATTATTATATCAGTGCTATGCCTTCAATACTTTAACAGTCCAACAACAATTAACACAATGACACACCAATGCATAACAGAAAAATTCATGATGTTGTTCGCTTGCTCAAAACTAGTCTTGAACTCAAGACCTCAGGGTTTGTAGTCAACGTGCTAACCATCTCAGCCAACAGCACACTCTGAAACTCTGAAAGCGTTGATCAAATCGAAAAAGAAAGTTTGAAGGTAATTTTGTCATGAATATTTTGTCGTTTCGTTTATCGAAATTGGGCATGTCGTTCTTGAATTATGGTGAAATATGTATATTGATGTACCTAGTGGAAATATTAGTCATGTCCATTACAAAAAAAAATTATTTTGTTTTAAATTCAAAATAAAGTGTGTGTTCTGAAAAAGATATAGAATTCGTAAGAAAATGTATTGAGCGTGAAGTAAAAAAAAATTTTTTTATATAATTTATCTATAAATTTTAGGACGTAAAAAAAGTAGATCGCATTTTAGTACGAATAATTGTTTGAAATTGACATAACTTTTAACATTGCCGGTCGATCTTAAAAAAATTGATCTTATTTGAAAGAAGGCTTAGCTTGCTTATGTATAAATCTTTGTAAAGAACTATAACTATTTGAAAAGATAAAAAATTTTTATTTCTCCATTTGAACTCAAGTCATAATTAAAAAAAGTGGTCATAAATTTTTAATTTCGTCCTACGATTATTATAGTTTTTTGTAGTTAGTAGATGTATAGTGCTTTCAAACGCTCACTTTTTGTGGTATATTTTTTTCGCAAAAATTATTTCCAGAACAACCACGAAAGAAAATATTACGCTCAATACATAAAAATTAGGAATGTAACGATACGCCGTGTTGCCGATCCGATACCGATACCGCTACTTAAAAATAAATATCGCCGATACCGATTCCGATACCGATACGAATATTGAAATTGAGTTCAAGTTTAGATTAACAAAACTCAAGTGCAATTTTTTTATTATACAAAATTACAGTGTAAGAGATTATTAATATTTAAAATTGATATTAACCCAGTATAAAAAATTGGAAGTATTTTTTAAGAAGCAACATTTTCTTTGCTTCCAAAAAATCTATATTAAAAATATGCAGATAACACAGTGCAGCAGTCCAAAAAACACAAGTACTTGACAGTATAGATTCGATTTTACTACCACGGGGTAGTAAGACCCTATACTCAATTTGGTGACCAATTTCGTTTTATAGACCTCTAAAGTTTTGGAAAATCAGCGAGCCCTCAAAGAAGGTGTTATCAACTTTTGGCCAACAGAAAATTCAAAATTGGTGATACCGCTTAACTATTTATGGCAATAATATAGCTAAGAGTTCGCTAAACAGATTTTAGTACCATTTTATGCCAAAAAATTATTTTTTCGTGCACTTTTTTTTGAAAAATTAAGGAAATAAAATTTTTTTTTTCACTTTTTCCAGAATAACTTACAGGGACTCGTAATTTTTTATTAAAAATATTTGGCAAAGTTGTATTTACGGTAAAGCTGAACAACTTTTGTGAACATATTAATACAATCTGAATGTATCTGGGCACCCTAAACAGCCCAGTAAAACTAATTTCTACCTTAAAAGTTTTCGTTTTTTACGAGTTAGGCTATATTTTTATTGCATTTTTTTGCTTTCTTTTTTATTGTTCCACTTCTTATGTTGCTGATTTTAGTATTTACTATTTTTTATTGTTTGTTGTTGTTTTGCCAAATAATGGTAATGAAAAATTTGGAGTCCCTATAAGTTATACTGAAAAAAGTGAATAAAATAACTTTTTTTTTATTTATTTTTTTCAAAAAAAGTACAGAAACATATTATTTTTCTGGGCACAAAATGTTAGTGAAACACAACAGAGAAGTATGCAATTGAATATACTATTTTCAAAATAAATATTTGTTTAGCATAAGAAAATAGTGAAAAACTAAAATTTTTAAGGTAAAAAGTGGTCTGTGTGAGCTATTAGAGTGCCTAGATACGTGCAGATTGTATTGATATGTTCACAAAAGTTGTTCAGCTCTACCGTAACTATAAGTTTGTCAAATATTGCTAGTTAAAAATTACAAGTCCCTGTAAGTTATTCTGCAAAAAGTGAAAAAAAATTTTTTTTCCTTAATTTTGTCAACAAAAAGTTCACGAAAAAAATTTTTGCCATGAAATGTTAAAAAAATCTGTTAAACAGACTCTTAGCTACATTATTGCCATATATAGTTAAGCGGTATTATAAAGTTTGAATTAGCTGTTGGCCAAATACTGATGACACCGTGTTTTGAGGCCCCACTGATTTTCAGAAATTTTGGAGGTCCATAAAAATAAATTTATCACCAAATTCGAAAAACTGAGTCTTTACTCACCAATTGTAGGACATTGTAGGTTTTACTACCCCATTGTAGGACAATCGAACCTGTCTGTACTGTCAAGTTCTTGTGTTTTTCCAAAAGCCTTTATTTGTCGCATAGTGTAATTAGAAGAAAAGCAAGAAAAAAAATTTAATTCCTTTATAATTTTAAAAAATACTCGTCATACTCGCATAAATGAATTGTGAAAATGGGTAATTTGTTATCCTTTTTTCTTGAGGAAAAATCATTATAGAACACCGAAAAAGAAATTTGTCTGAGCATCGCTTCCAATTCGGTGATTGGTAATCGAAAAACAGAACTTCTTGCAATGGCAAGGATATGTAAAACTAATTAGAAATTATCCAAATTTGCAATACTTCCGGACCGCGAATTCTACATTTTCATGACTTCTTTGGAGTGTCTTTTTTTGCTGGAGTGAGATTAAAAAAACAACGAATTGAATTTGAATTCATGGTAAAATTAACAAAAAAATAAATAACTTTTTTACAAAATAATAGTATAAAATATTATTAATTTTTAAAATTGATATTAATAAGATTTAAAATATAACGAAATGAGTTTAGTTCAAGGTAAAATTAACAAAAAATAAATAATTTGTCATGAAAAACTCTGAAAAAATTTTTAAAAGTATCGTCGTATCGACAGTAAAATATCGCCGATACCGATGTATCGGAAAATCTGAAGTATCGCCGATATATCGGTATCGGTATTCGTTACATCCCCAATAAAAATGTAAAAAAATCGAAAAATTTAATTTTGTTTCTGGATCCATTTAATGAGGCGAAAACTATAATATGCATCTTACCTTCTGATATTTCTATATTAGTTACATTGGCAAACAAAAAAAAAACACCCAAAATGTACATTTAGAATGAGAGGCTGCCTTCCTAAACGTCTGTATGCAACGTCAAAGCAGTGTTTAAATCAAGCAATTATACTTTACAACACAGCAAATCAAATGCAATGTCAATAAAAACCAGAATCACCACCCATGTATATAATTTTTTTTATTTAAAATCACTTAAAGAAATACATTCAGACAGAAGTGCATTAGGGGTGCGACGAAAGTTCGCATTCGCATTTGCGAACTATTCGCTTGTTTTAAAGCGATTAGTAAAACTAAAAATAAATCAAAATTTATTAAAGTTGGCGAATTTTTTTGGTGGAAAAGATGAGCAAATTATTTTTTTTTTATAAAAAATAATGTTTTGTATATTAGTTAGGGTATTCATTTTAATTGACTTTTCAATTGTTCGATTAATCAATTAATCGAAATTGAGGTTTTTAAATTACTCGAGCAGTCGAGTAAAACTTTTGTTTCGTTCGAGTTATTCGAGTAAGCTTTACTGCTAAAAATTATTCGAGCTAATCGGAAAATGTTTGAATTTAATCGGTTTTTTGTACATTTTGTAGGCGTTTTTATATATTTTAATAATAAAAAACAAAAGAAAACACAACATTTCTACATAAATTAGATCATAAACTGATCCTTTAAAATAGTTTGTTTTTCACTATTCAAATGTTGCGCTTTGAGAAAATTTTGCGCCAGGAAATATTTAATAACATTTCGACCTGTTCTGTATTCAATGAAGAGTAAAAATAATCGGAATTGGCATAGCATTATTGTTGTTATAAGTATTAACTTGTAACAATAAAGGTACGATTACACTTAGGAAATATTTGCTCAAAAAAACGTAACCACTGCTTCTGCTCAGAGTTAGTTTGATTTAACTTGTTTTTTATATCACAAAATAAGGTTAATTATACTGAAAAAAGCTATTTTTATATTATTTTTAATAAATGCGAACCCATATTTAAGAAAAATATTGTAATTAAAGGAAGTACAATTTTATCTTGTCTGTGGGCTACGTTTTTTTCGGCAAATATTTGCCAAGTTTGACCGTACCTTAAGGCTTTTATAATTCCGAACATTACATTCGATATTTTATTGCGAAACATCTAGTTAACTACTTGCTCTCTAAATATCTTCTTTATTTCAAATAATTTTTGTTTGATGTTTATATTTCCGAATTTTTTTAAAGGACATTTGAAGTTGGTTTCTTTCCCCCTATTATTGTTACAACATTATTTACTTAATTTTTTGATCAGGCGGACTATTAGTATGAAATAACGTTCGAATTGAATGGCAAATTTCATATAAATTAAAACATTTTTTCACTTTTTATTAAGAAATTTACAAGAACTCATTAAAAAAAAGAAAATTTACATAAAATTTTTTAATCGAGTTAGTCGATTAATCGACCTAAATTACTGGAATAAATTTTTACCCGAAATTGAAATTTTTTGTTTGATCGAACATTATTTGACTTTAATTATTCGATTAATCGAGCAAACATTATTCGAGTGAATACCCTAATATTAGTTATTAGCCTTTTTTTATTAATAAAGGAGTGATAAGTAAACAAAAGAACGTATGTAAGTACAGTTTTCTAATTTTTCATGAATGTAAAAATACTATGTGCCAAAGTCCATTAATACGGTCATGTTGAAGGCCGTTTGATTATTTCGATGATATATATGGTTTGTGCTAAATAATGAGCCTTATCGTGGTTGGCGTTTTTCGACTTCAAATTCGACAATTTGTAGTAGATTAAAGAAAATAAGCGGCATTTTTCTTTAATCTAGTACAAAACGAGTGAATTTTGGGACAAAAATACATGCCGTGTACTATCAAAATTTTACAGCATGTAGCCACTACTACTTGTATAAAAAATGCAACCAATATGCTGAATATTCTCGTGACGTCAGACCCACATACGCATGTGGCTTTTTACATTCCGTGTACTGTAGGCTTCATTTCAAAGAATCAAAATTATATGTACATATACCAGAAATCAAAATTTATATTTTATATCAAAATCGTGGCAATTCTATATAAATTCGAAAATATTATTTTAGTTTTAAACAATTCCATTTTCAAAAACGCATGCGAAAAGAGTTACTAAAAAGTCTACGTCCCTTTACGTCCTTTCTCTGTCTCATGAAAACTGCAAACAACATTTGTTTCATTAACTTTTTTAAAACTAATAATGGATTATTACAAGAAATATAAAAATAGTATACATAAATATATTTTTAAAATTATTTTAAATATCAATCACATTTAGTTTAAAAACGAATACAATTCATACAATACAGATACATGCTTACGCATATTAAACAATCTCTTTCTTAGTTACTCATTTGAGTTATTATAAAAAAAAAACTATAACTTAGATTTATTTTATAAGGCTGATGATTTTAATATAAGAAAACTTTAAATTTAACAAACTTTGTTAATCATATTAACTAGTTGTTTGTACAAAATACAATCACGACTGCGGGGTTTACAAATTTCACGATGATCCAAACGTATGCCGCACACATCACCAATGCCGGGATCTGAAAATATTAAATAAATGTTTTTAATTTTTTAAATGTTCGATTGTCAGCTAATTATTCAGGGCTGATCTGTATTCCATGCGGAATGAAATTAATATTAATGCGTAATTTCTCTAAGTTTAGTAGTTGAATTTAATATTTGAAATTTTTAGTTAAAAACATTTAACAAAATTTCTACTTTTTGCCATAACCTAAAAAGGATGTGTTTTATGCTATTTTGGGCCAAATTACATTCAACGAATGATAATTTTTCGAATAGACAAAATATTATAAATAAAATAAAAGATTTTGTAAGTAATATTCTATTTGATGAAGACTGTGCCGAAATGTTTATAAAAATTGCACGAAAAAAAACTAAAGCTAAAAAAGCGATATATCGAAATTAAAAATATCGACGATATACATATATCAATATATTTTTAAGAAAATATCGATATATCGATAATATTTTTCCATCCCTACTCTCTTCACATGTATAATTGAAACTTCCTATATTCATTTACACGTTAAATTAATTTTGGTTAGTACTAAACTTCCCACCTCTGATAACACTGTGCATGAATTGAACACGTTTTTCGGACAAGAATTAAAAAATTCACCTAAATGACGGTAGAACTCAAGAAATTGTTTTTGTTTAGCTCAAATGTTATATATTAAAAGTTAGAATTGTTTTCTTTAATTTGACTTTGACATGCATAATCCGGGTGATTAGCAGTTTGTGAAGCTTGTTAAGTTTGGACGTGATCGGGTTATTTGTATAACTGCTACACGTCGAACAGTTTATAAAACCAGTTAATGAAAAAGTCTGCGACATTTGTTTTTAAATATTACTTTTAAGTAATATGAAACGTAGTCTACATAAACTTTTCGACGTGTATAAGCTGGAAAAACAAACCGATCCCGTTTAACT
Organism: Panzeria rudis; assembly: GCA_956483635.1. Taxonomy (NCBI): domain Eukaryota; kingdom Metazoa; phylum Arthropoda; class Insecta; order Diptera; family Tachinidae; genus Panzeria; species Panzeria rudis. Next base: position 137,105,645 of record OY101447.1, on the reverse strand, counting down.
CTTCAATAATTTTACATTCCGCCTAAAAATCGATTTGGATTCTTAAGCAAATACGTTCGAAATAATCATATTAAAAAACACGCTATTGCTACAATAAGCAATTGAGCTTTTCACGTGTTTACATGTTCAGATATACTTAAGTAAAAAATCTAACCAAAAAACTTTGTATTGAATAGAAAAAAAAATCAGAAAAATGGGAATGAAGAAAAATAAACCGATGGCAATGCTGGGAAAGTGAAGTTTAATATCAACTTGAAACTGATTTAATTCTCGTATTAAATTTTCACGAAAAAGTTGTATATATGTGTAAGAACTAAAATCACATTCTACAGAGCCACCTGATAGGTGGTGATAAGCAAAATACACCTGAGCACTGACGATGGAAGTGTAGCTACTTTCGAAAGTGGCGCTACTCTGTTCTGCTGTGTACGTCGAAAAATTGAGTGATGTTAATTTTTCCTTTTTTCCTTGGAATATTAATCATGCCCAATTCTTTCTGAATGAAGCGTTACGAACTTTAGCCGAAAAATCGATTGGATTCATAAGCAAATACGTTCGAAATAATCATATTAATAAACACTTAGCTTGAGTAGAAAAAAAATCAGAAAAATGGGAATGAGGAAAAACAAACCGATGGCAATGCTGGGAAAGTGAAGTTTAATATCAACTTGAAACTGATTTAATTCTCGTATTAAATTTTCACGAAAAAGTTGTATATATGTATAAGAACTAAAATCACATTCAACAGAGCCACCTGATAAGTGGTGATAAGCAAAATACACGTGAGCACTGACGATGGAAGTGTAGCGACTTTCGAAAGTGGTGCTACTCTGTTCTGCTGTGTACTTCGAAAAATTAAGTGATGTTAATTTTTCCTTGGAATATTAATCATGCCCAATTCTTTCTGAATTAAGCGTTACGAGCTTTAGCCGAAAAATCGATTGGATTCATAAGCAAATACGTTCGAAATAATCATATTAATAAAGATTAATTTAATCTAAGGTTCTATTTTGAAAGGCGTTCTTTCTTGGATTATAATAATCCAACCAGTATGATGACGTATAAAACTTGAGATGGAACGGGGAATCATATATTTATGTAAACTCAAAAATTTTATTTGATCAGAAGGCGTATGTGACCTAACCTAATATAGATTATTATTTGTCATTAAGGTTTCTAAGAAATGGGTATTTAACATGATTTATTTTGATCATTTTATTGAAATACATTCTTACCTGCGGAGTCCACACCAACAATGCGCATATAAAGCACTGACATGAGAGTTAAAGCCGTTTCTACAAAACTAAAAACCTCAATTTTTAAATGACCCAAATGATACAGACCGACAAAACGGCGATGTAGATCCAAAAGATATTTATTATCTACAATAAATCAACCACAAAAATATAAGACTATTTTTATACTTATTTCAATTAAGACAACTTACTCTTCTCTATATCAATTAATTCAACAGATCTCAATAAAAGCGGTGCTTTTATTGAAGCTAAATGTGATCCTCGATGCGGCACTGAATAGAAAAATACTCCTCTAGCCGAACGCCAAAACGGAGCCGCAGCTGGTCGACCGCTTTCCCAAGCATCCACAATTATCTGCTTTATAAACAATCCACCTTTGGAATGACCCACCCATATGATGGGATGACCATAGCCTACGCGATGCTTAATCAAAAGCTCAGTCATTTCTCTGGCACGTTGTATTAAATTCGAACGTGCTTCTTTCTTTTTCCACAGAGGACGCCATAAATGCTGGTCAGTCGTATAGTTCAATGCCATTACACGTACACCGGGACAATCTATCGGCAGCCAATCGCCCGGCCAACATTTGGAATAATTTGGATCATTCGACGATGGTTTCAAAGGTTTCTTATTAAGATTCTTATCAACGTTGGAATTGTCAGTGCTTTCAGCTGACTCGGTACTGTTTAGCTGGCTATTGGCATCTTTTTGTTTGGAATCGTGTTCAGCTTGTAAAAGGCGACCATTATCGTACATACGCAAACGGAAAGTAGGAAAGCTGTATTCAATGCCATCGCATATCTGCAAATCTTTGGGTTCACCACAAATAAATGAATAGCTGGAAGAAGAAAAGTTTGCCTGTGTGAAATTTTTGAAGATAAGAAAATTATTAAATATTTTTAATTATAAAAGTCCAATAAGTTAACAATGCATCTCCGAAGTTTGAGATATGCTTCAAGGTAAATTAACTGTTGCATATTAATGTTTGAAGGAGTTAAAAAAAAAACGTCCAGGATTAGTGTCGGTATTTGAAATTCGTTATGTAATAACAATATGTAATAACAATTCTAAGCAACCTGAATAGGAGTTTCTGGAAAAATTGGTTTTGTGGACATAAGCCTAAGTAAAAAAATTTAGAAAACTTAGTGTACGTGGAAGGAAGTCTTTCTCTTGCCTTTTGGGCTGCAAACGAATACATTTCTCAAAACTGTTCATCTTTTAAAGCTTATTTATGAGAGCGGATGTACTTCTCCAATATTGTCATAATTCGTCCAAGGCGCTTCAGCAGGAGGATTACGAATATTGAAATGCGCAATATCTTTATTATACATTTCGCATTTATTACGTTATCTTTGGTTCACTCAGTTTGAAGTGGTGAGAGTAGTTTTCAGATATCAGAAATGTGGCTTATACTTCCTCAGGATGGTATATAGAAGCAGGCTCCTATTAATTTTATGATTTGCTATAAGTGATGATTGAAAAAGTGGGAATATAAATGACGAGTGGAAACAAAACGTAAGGGCTAATCTACAACCTAAATCGGAGTTGAAGCGAATCATTGCATATATTTTTGTATGATGCACTGAGATGAAAGAGAAACCTGCATGCGAGATCTTTACGTTAATCCAGATAAAACTATTATGGTACCTCGCACTCTCTCTCTCTCTCTCTCTCTCTCTTAGGAGAAAACTTATTCATTGAATAATCTCCATTAATGGGTGCTAGGCTAATGATGACAATTATTTAGGTGCTATTTTTCTTAGAAGGTTGAAGAAGCCACTAGGACCATGTGGGCGTTGTATTGGGTGCACCTAGGATATGAGATTGAGCATAACTAAGGATGCCAAATGTGACTGATTATTATAAATAGCGGGATTTTGGAAATCCAGGAATTTACCGACATTTTTCGGGATTCGTAATTTTTTTTTTATGAAAACATTCAATTTATAAAGTAAAATATTTTCATTATATGTTTTCATAATGCAATAACTATAAAAGATTAACAAAGAAAAGATCATTTCAATGTATTTTAATACAAATTTTAATATATTTTTGAATAGTAAAATCTATTGGTGTGTGATGGAACTCATTCGATTTGAAACCGATGCCGATTTCAAAAAGAAATTCTCATGAAATATGACTTATTTACCACTTTTATTGTTTTCAAGTCTTATAATATTTTATTCCAATATTTTGTTCAATACAAAACAATAAAAAGCATAAATAAGTCATCTTTCAATAGAATTTGTTTTTTGAAATCGGCGCCGATTCAAATTGACAGATTTCCATCACATACCAGATGAATTCAGGGAAAAAGCACATTACAAAATTAAAATTGATTAGAAAAGTTAATTAATTGAACTGAATTAAAGAAAATAAATTAGATATAACTATATTTAATTAATCCAAATTGATTATTAGGCTAAGGTTCGTAACGTTATATTCAGAAAGAATTGGGCATGATTAATATTCCAAGGAACAAGAGAAAAATCAACATCAACTTAATTTTTCAACGTACACAGCAGAACAGTTTTGGATGCCGCTACACATCCATCGTCAGTTCTCAAGTGTATATTTATTAATTAGTTTGGTTCCTCAGAGGTCGAAATTTAATTTCTTCTTATATGTAGTGCGTTATCCATTTACGAAAATGAGGCTATAAAAATGCTCTGAGCCCATGAATGGGAGTAGCAGCGGTCCGGTTAGATTTAGATTTATGGCTTTTTCAGTTAGTCAAAGCACTCTAGTCATGAAATGAGGGATTTCAGAGCTGCTTGGCTATCGGAAAAGGTAGCTTTGTGTGGGTCCTTAGGGCTTTTATTAAATATAGTGATGGCACATGTTGCAATTGTCTCAATTTCCGCCTAAAATACCTTTGGATCTATCCATAAGCCACCGTAAGCATATGGAAGCTACTGGAGGGCCAATATACTCATACATAGCCCTGAGCGCCCTAAGCGGAAACGTGACATAATTTTTTGACGAACTTCTAAAATAATGTCAACATAATGAGCAGAGTTTCCAAGACCCGTTCTGTAAGCAGCCACTGCTTCAGAGGTTCTCATGAAGATTTGAATAGGCGTTGGACTAATTAAGGCCTGAATGCCCAAGGATGGGCATATCCTCATTACACCGGTAGTAAGAAGATATGCCAACATCTGCAACTTACATAGTTTTATAGTCTCTACAACCTGCCATGTTCTGGGTCACCATACAATCGTACCGTATGTGGTAGTCGGTTTGATTATAATTTTATTAATACATATGATATTTTTAGGGCTCATTCTCCAGGAGCATCCAGTACAACTCTAGAGGCTTCCTGTATAAAGAATTCTTCCAAGTCAGACTTCTGTCAAGAAAATCACACAAGTACTTGACATCCTTAGAATAAGGGATATTGTATCCATTTAACGATACTGTACCAAAATCAAGTTTTCTCCTAAGAGTGAAATAGTGCACAAAGCATCATTCATGACGTCTAAGAGAATACAGCTGAATTTTCCAGTTACCATAACCACCGAGTCGTCGGAGTATCCGGTCACATCATGCCCACTTTCACTAAGAATGTGGAGAAGTCCGTCAATCACCACCGACCAGGGGACTGGCGATAGTATATTCACTTAGAAGACGTAATTTAAATATTTCGGGACTCCCCGGGACTCTTTAGACGAATCTTGGGATTCCGGATTTGTCAATCCCGAAAAATCCCGTGATTTTCGTGATCGGGATTTCGAGATTGGCATCCCTAATCATAACTAACGTATTCCCCGAATTTATGGTGGGCGGAGACTCAGAGGATTGTAGCGACTACCAACCGACATAATGCGGACATGGTCAACCTTGGCCACTGAGGCCTTAATTGGTCTAACTCTTATGGACATTCATTAAATCTGAGTATAGAAACCCTGTTATATGGATGTGAAACATGGAACACATCTTCCCGTGACCTGAGCGCTCTTCAAGTTTTTATCAACAGATGCCTAAGAAGAATTATCAATATATTCTGGCCATCAACTATCTTCAACAACAATCTATGGCTTACGACAGGACAATCGCCCATAGCATCAGAAATCCTCAGGCGCAAGTGGAACTGGGTTGGTCACACACTGCGAAAACCACAGGAAGATATAACACGAGCCGCGCTTGATTGGAACCCACAAGGAAGCCGAAGAAGAGGAAGGCCAGCCCATACCTGGAGAAGGCAACTCGATATCGAAATGGCGAAAATGTCGAAGACTTGGAACGAACTAAAGTTATTAGCTCTGAACAGAATTGAATAGAATATATTGGTTATGGCTCTATGTTCCACTTTGGAACGACGGGAATAAATATATATATAGCATCTTGTAGGGAGCTACTGGGCTTACCAAGTGAAAGGATACTCTGTGAAGAAGATTCACTTTCACCATTTCGCGTGGCAGGATTATTGCCCTCCTGTGTATTCCAGAAGTTTGCGGTGAATTTTATGAAGAGCGGGCTAGCGCCGGCGTCTATGAATCCAACGTAAATGAGAAAGAAGATTCAATGTCATTATTCCGCGTGTGAGGATTATGCTCCTCTTATGAATTCAAGAAATTTGCAATGAGTTTTTTTGCGGATCCAACGTGAAAGTCTCTGTGCAGACGGTATTTCAGGCAATCACCATGTGTGTTCACATCAATCTAAATAGGAATCTTAAGGGCGAGCACGATGAGTATTCCGATCCAGGCTACTTTTAGGGCGGGGTAGGTGGATAACCTATGAGGTAGGCTAGAGCTTAGATTTAACCATTCTCGTACAGAGTAATCCTGGAATTAAATAGGAATGACCTGCACCCGGTTACTGGTATTCTCTCTGCTCGTTTCAGACTAAACTATCGTTTGTAAAAAATAATCAGGTTCGTTCACATTTGTATCGTTTATACATGGAAGAAGGTGAAACAACGGCATTCATTTTAGGTTAATATTTCGTTTTGTGTAATAGTAGAAGGTGAATTTTTCACTCTGAACTTATGTATTCAGATGATATTGGCGGTCTTCCCCAACCTTTATATTGGCTTTCATTAGAAGCGCCATAAAGAAATCCATTAGGCATGTCAGTGCGGCCTTTTGGATCCTATAGTTTCTTATTTAATTCAATAAACTCTGATCTACCTAAAGTCGATGCGGTTCACATGGAATCGGGAGGAACTGAGATAAGACACGAACCGGCTTTAGGTTGTCTGAAATCTCTGATAGATCTGAATCAGCTGTCAGCCTTGCGAACATGTTTCACAGTTAGTCAACTAGTGCGTAACGTTGAAGGGAAATAAAGAAGTAGATAAAATTGCAAAAGAGGGATCTTCTACGACGTTTACTGCATCAGAACTTAGAATCGTATTGAGAAGGAATGGATTGGAGCTTAGATCTTGCGAAACTGAAAATGTATTAGAAGTTAGATACATGTGCGAAAGCTCGAATGGTGTTCAAAGAGCTGTTTGCAAAATAATAGAAAGAGCAATCGTAATATTTTAGATTGCAGCGATTATTAAAGACGTAACAAATCTTGTTCAAAAGTAAGCATGCATGCTTACTCCATGGGGCTAAAAAATATATTATTATTAATTTTATTGTGTACTCACTTTTCATCAGCTTCATCGAGGGAATCTCTATCATTTGAAAGTCTTTGATGTACATCAGCATAACCAAATCTCGCCCTCTTCTTATGATGTGAAGGATGTACTACACTTGTACGTGAATGTCTTGGTCGCTTTGGAGGACGTACTGGCGGCTTAGGTGGTCGCTGAAACTCAACCGGTCTTCTTTCATTCTCCCACAAGCCTTGTTTCCACGTATTTGCCAAAGAACCATGCAGGCCATGTATAAAAACAATATCGGCTCGTATGCTTTGACCAGGAGATGGTTCAGCTAAAACATTAAGCGTACAACATTTTGTAGCTTCATACTCCTCTATGGATAGTTTCTTGCTACCAGTTTGGAAATTTGGCAAAGAATAGCGTGGTTCTCGTGAAATTGGAGAAAATATGGGAGCTGTTGAGTTAGGAGAAGATGGGGATGTCAAAGTTTGTGGACAATGCGGCGCGATGGGAGAGTCTGGTAAACTTTCAATGCCATTACGAGATTTGCGTATTTTTAGTAATTTTAATATAGGATCCATTCGATGGGATACTAAAAGTAACAGTAGAGAGAACTTATGGATGTATCTTATAATTAATCAATTTAAAAAGAAATCTTAAAAGATTACCTTGTACGGAGGATAAATTCAATGATATTGTATTAGCAGCAAAAGCAAATAAATTAGTTAAGGCTTGACGGCTGGAAGCAATACTGCGTATGACTTTTAAAAAGCGCACATCCCTTATACCCTTAATACCTTGGACAACACCATTTGCCAAAGGAAATATTAAGCGTAAGATAACACCGAATGCCACTCGTAAACTTTTGTTTTGTTCCCTTTAAATAACACATACACAGGCAGATGAAAATAAAATTGTTTTTAATAATTTTAAGGGTACCCTATACTCACATATTTGTATGACATACATGCCATGTTGGACAGATTCCCTGACTGTGTATGGTTAAATTTTTAGTATCACATACATGTTGGACGAATTTGAAAAAGTTTTAATAATTTCTTCTTTGCTTACACATTTCATATGGTGTAAGGAGAAGAGTGACATACTTGAATATAAATATCAAAGGAAAACGTACAAAATTTAGATTTTTTTCATATGCAGCGACATGTTTTTTTAAATTATTTATATTTTTCAATTCAAATTTGAAATCACAATTGGTTTTGTAGCAATTTTATCTAGTTTAAATTAGGGATGTAACGATACGCCGTTTTGCCGATCCGATACCGATACCGATATTTAAAAATAAATATCGCCGATACCGATTCCGATACCGATACGAATATTGAAATTAAGTTCAAGTTTAGATTAGCAAAACTCAAGCGCAATTTTTTTATTATACAAAACTACATTATAAGAGAGAATATTTAAAATTGATAAAACATTGGAAGTAATTTTTAAGGAGCTACATTTTCTTTGCTTTCAAAAAATCTATATTAAAAATATGCAGATAATTAGTACAAAAGCAAGTAAACATTTTTAATTCCTTTATAATTTTAAAAAGTACCCGCCATGCTTTTTAAAAAATCGATTTTTTAAAGGGCATTTATCAACTAATATTCTTCTAAATAGCTTTATAGCTTAATTATTAAAAGACTTCTAAGTTTATCTTTATTCACTTAAATTTACATGAAAATACAGTTCTGAGTTTAAATTCGCATAAAAAAATTGTGCAAATGGGTGATTTTGTATCCTTTTTCCTTGAGGAAAAATCATTATAGAATACCGAAAAAGAAATTTGTCCTAGCATCGCTTCCAATTCGGTGATTGGTAATCGAAAAACAGAACTTCTTGCAATGGCAAGGATATGTAAAACTAATTAGAAATTATACAAATTTGCAATACTTTCAGATCGCGAATTCTACATTTTCATGACTTCTTTGGAGTATCTTTTCTTTGCTGGAATAAGATTTAAAAAACAACGACTTGAATTTGAATTCATGGTAAAATTAACAAAAAATAAATATTTTTTTTACAAAATAACAGCATAAAATATTATTAATTTTTAAAATTGATATTAATAAGATTTAAAAAATAACGAAGTGAATTTAATTCACGGTAAAATCGAACAAAAATAAATTATTTGTTAAAAAAAACTCTGAAAAAATTTTTAAAAGTATCGGTGTATCGACAGCAAAATATCTTCGATACCGATGTATCGGAAAATCTGAAGTATCGCCGATATATCGGTATCGGTATCGGTATTCGTTACTCCCTAGTTTAAATATGATTGAAAATTGGAAACATTTTTCAGTTTTCTTTTGAAAAGAATTTTAATAAATGTTTGTCAGTTTCCATGAACAGTGGGAGGAGAAAAACTGACAAATGCCAATGTTTGTCAGTTTTCAAGTATGTCATTCATGTATGTGAGTTTATTGGGCCCTTAAGATTTTTGAAAATAAATTTTTGACTTCGACTTACCCTTGTATCAGTTTATCTCTCTCGGCCACATTCACTAATTCTGTTACTGTGTGTTCTTCTTCTTTAGTATTAATTTCAATATCGTTCAGGTACAATTTTGATAAACCACAATCTTCTTCCTCATAACAGTTTATCGTTTCTTCCTCATTTCGATTTTCGTTTAACTTTTCGCTTTCGTAATCTTCACTTTCATTTGTACTATCATAAAATATTTCATAGTTTTGCTCTATATCACTTTCATTCTCAAATACATTTTCAATAACATTTTCTTCTTCGTCGTCGTCACTACAACAACTCATTAGCGACGAATCACCACCGAAACTCTCAGTTTTCAGTAACTGCGGTCTCTCGTTAATCGTCTTGTAATTTAGTTGATCATTATAATCTGTTGTTGACATAGTTTTTGTTGTACTACAGGAATTATTACTATTTTGATTACTAATACTCATATTATTTATGATATTTGTCGAAGAGTAAAAACTATTATTATTTTTTTTAGTGGGGGTTCGATCACAGTTATTTTTCATTATTGTATCATTTGTCAGCATTCTGATTTGTTTTTGGTATTTTGAAAATTATTTGATATAATTTTCATTTAGCACATGATTTACATATTTGGTGGTTTATTATTTATTTTATTGTTTTTTTTTCTAAAAATAGATAACAAAAACAAAAAAATTAATGAATTTATTATTGCAATTTACATTTCAATAAAATACATGTACTTATATATAAATACATACGTACAAATACACAGATGTACTATTAGGGAGACCCTTAAAATTAAAAGCTAGATTTTTCCCAGTCTCACCTCCTACATTTCAATAGAATAAACATACAAATACATACGTACATATACACAGATGTACTATTAGAGTGACCCTTCCAATTATCCTTTTTCGCAACAATTATACGGCATTTATGATTAGAATGCACTAAAAATTAATAAATGTTTCTAAAATTATGCGTTTAACTTCTGCTATAAACTTTGTTTCATTCGGTGAAAAGACATGACTACCTCCCATATATCGTTTTTCTCAAAAGCTAACTTTTAGATACAGCTATGATTCGAATGCACTAAAAATGTATAAATGTTTCTCAAATTATGCGTTTGAGCTCTGCTATAAATTTTGTTTCATTCGGTGAAAAGACATGACTTCCTCCCATATATCCTTTTTCTCAAAAGCTAAATTTTAGCTACAGTTATGATTAGAATGCACTAAAAATTAATAAATGTTTCTAAAATTATGCGTTTAAGCTCTGTTGTAAGTTTTGTTTCATTCGGTGAAAAGACATGATTACCTCCCATATATCCTTTTTCTCAAAAGCTAAATTTTAGCTACAGTTATGATTAGAATGCACTAAAAATGTATAAATGTTTCTCAAATTATGCGTTTGACCTCTGCTATAAATTTTGTTTCATTCGGTGAAAAGACATGACTTCCTCCCATAAATCCTTTTTCTCAAAAACTAAATTTTAGCTACAGTTATGATTAGAATGCACTAAAAATTAATAAATGTTTCTAAAATTATGCGTTTAAGCTCTGTTGTAAGTTTTGTTTCATTCGGTGAAAAGACATGACTGCCTCCCATATATCCTTTTTCTCAAAAGCTAAATTTTAGCTACAGTTATGATTAGAATGCACTAAAAATGTATAAATGTTTCTCAAATTATGCGTTTGAGCTCTGCTATAACTTTTGTTTCATTCGGAGAAAAGACATGACTTCCTCCCATATATCCTTTTTCTCAAAAGCTAAATTTTAGCTACAGTTATGATTAGAATGCACTAAAAATTAATAAATGTTTCTAAAATTATGCGTTTAAGCTCTGTTGTAAGTTTTGTTTCATTCGGTGAAAAGAGATGACTAACTTCCATATCATTTTTCTCAAGAACTAAATGTTACCTATATTTATAACCAGAATGCACTAATAGCCAATAATAAATTATAAAACTATACTTTTTATTTCAGTGAAAAATTTCGTTTCGTTGCATAAGGACATGACTACCCCCATTAAGAATTTTGGTTACTGCATACAAAATTTATAATTAATATTTACTTCAGAAAGGTTCATAAATAATATTGTTTTTTTTTTTAATTTGCTCAATAACTAAGATAATTTATTTTAAATTAAATTTATTTGCTGGTGTTTAAGCATTGTCTATATGCAGCATTTCATACACCAGCAAATAAATTTCATTTAAAATAAAATTATGACAATATGTCAAATAGATTTCATAAAGGTAAGATAATTTATTTTAATTATAATTTATGATATTGTCTTTCAAAATGTATTTTTCAATTTTCCGAACTAGTAGTGCAGTGCGTGCTCGGTTTTCGCGACTGGTTAAAAACCATACTTGTCGCGGAAACTAGTTTTTCGCGATAACCGCATCCAAAATACTTTGTTACAAACAAACACTTTTTTCATATATATTTGATCAATTTACATTTTAGTTAATTTAAAAAAAAATTGGAGATTTTATGTTGCTGTTTTGATGAATTATTCTGTAAAATAACAGTTGAATAACGCAGTTTATATAGTGCTGTCGTCGGATTATCATTTTCTGAGCCCAATGTACGAAAAACACTAACTTGATTTTGCGTTAGTCTTGCGTGTGCTGAGACAAAACGCGAAGAAAATATAAAACTCGCGCAAATAGAACCTTTTTTCTGCCAACAGTTTAGGGATGTGCAAAAATATCGATATATTGATATTTTCTTAAAAATATATCGATATATATTGTCGATATTTTTATTTTCGATATATCGATATACCGACATTTTTTCCAAATATATCGACAGTATCAAATTCGATATTTTTAGCTTTGGTTTTGCTTTTTAAAAGCAATTTTTAAAAGCATTTCGGCACAGTCTTCATCAAATAGAATATTACTAACAATATCTTTTGTTTCATTTACAATATTTTGTCTAACCGAAAAATTATCGTTCTTTGAGTGTAACTTTGTTGATGTATGTTCCATGAAATATTGGTGGAACAGTAAGGATTTTGGAAATAAATTTTTTTTATTTAAAAAAAAAATTGGGGACTACGTATGAATTATCATTGTTGAAAAATATCGATATTTCGATATATCGATTTTTTATTCGATAAATCGCGACATTAGTATTGTTTTGGCCCACCGACCATTTTAAAAAAAATTGAGTTAAGTATGGGGTATATATATTTTGAATGCCCTCTTTCAGAATCCAAAAACTTTTTCGCGAAATTGTTCCTGGTTTCTGAGATATCAAGCATTCATTGTGCTCGATATCATCATTTTTGATAAATTTTTTGTAAAAAAAAAATAGTTTTTTTTAATAAAAAAATAAAAGTCAGAAATCAAATAAAATACCAAGTTTCATCAATATTAACTTTTAATTCCATGTAAATATCTTTTCTAATAACATTTATACGCTTATTTTCAATAAGAAGTAGAAAATTTCATCTCAATAACAAGTTACTCAATACACAGCAGTTTGTATACACATGGAGCAACAAAAGCTACTTTTTACAAATAAAATAAAAAAAGTGGTTACTGGAGCACATAACAAGACATTTTACTTTCAGTAAAAAGATGTTAATTTCTAATCGGATTGATGAAAGTTCACAAAAATGTACATTTTTCTTCCAAGCATATGCTGGAAGCAGTGGTGAGAATACAAAAAAAAATTCTTTCAGATATATTTTGAGAAAACTTTATGTAAATCTTCTTTGTTGTTTTTCTCCATTCCGACTTTTTGGCATATGGGACAAAACAATACTAAGGTCACGATATATCGATGGCGATCGATATTTGAAAATATATCGATATATTTTTTTCACTTGCCCATCCCTACAACAGTTGCAATTATAAAACCTTCAATGTTAAAAATGGGTAGTCGCGTTACGGAGCGTATACTGTATTTTAGTTTTTCCGTTATAGCATTTTTATTTTTATCCTACTTTGGTCCACTATGGCTTAAATTTTTTTTACCGAAAAGACTATTCTATAAAATTATAAAACTATGATTTTTTTATTGTTTGTGGAACAAAGAGCTTCCGAAATGTCAACAATTGGAGAAAAACATTAAAAGTTTCATTAAACTTTAACTTTGATCCCTTATAACTTAGTAATTTTTTATCCGATAAAATCTAATTATGTACCCACTATTATACGCGTAATTTAGTAACCTTTAAAACATGACATAATTATTTTTAATCGAATCAGCCTTTGACTCTAGATGCAGCTTTACCATAATTTATCACTTTGTAACCTTTTCGGTAAGTTAGGATATATGCCTCAAGAAATGTATATAATATTTATGTTCCCGGCAGAAAAATCAAAAGTTTTCGATAGCGCAAAAATTGTTTCAGGAAATATATTTACCGAAAATAACTCTATGCTAGTCTCAAAATATAACAAGCGTGGCACCATACTGGTAAAGATAATTGAGGGGGTGAAAAGCAAAGGGGTACAAGTGCCAAAACTAAAAAATTCAGTTATATGCAGGATTCAACACTTAATTCCAATATCTATCACTTTACAAAAATTCAGACATGTACGATGATCTCAAAAGACGGTATGTATTAGAAACGGTATGTATTGGGAACAAAAAACTTTGACGCTTAATTATTCCGAATTTAAATTTTTGCACTTGTACCCGTTTGCTTTTAAGCCCCTCAATTCGAGTACGTTTCGCGATATTGACGATTTAAAAAGTTCTTATTAAATTACCATAACAACGATTTTTTTATACTTTTACTTTTTTATGATTTTCAGATGAAAATTTAGCTAATTTGAGTATATATGAACAGGTATCTATCTACACACACGTGAACGGACGGCAAAAAAATAATTGAATTTCCCAATATAGTTGGACCTGGGCACTTCCTAATACGACCTATTTTAAATCGAAAGCTGGGATTTCAAACCCATTGCCACTTCTGAAAACCCTTATGTGGACGTAGTTATTTCGGAAAGTGCTAAATGGGCCTTGGATCAAGTGTGAACGCTAAAGCCAAAATTGTCCATTTGGATTTTTGGGATTTCTTGCAACTTTCTAAAGAATTCTTAGATTCTCAGAAGAAAATCTTTATTATTTTCTTGAATAGTATTTAGTACAAAGATTCCGCTATAACTGCAAAATTTCATTTGAAAATATCAATAATCAACGATTTTATAACATTAACAAAAAGTTAATACATTAATAATAATTAACAAGAATTAATATATATCACGTATGTATGAGTATTAAATATACTAAATATTAAGTATACGCCACGTTGTCCAATTATCTCCTAGGGCATTGTAAGTTTTTTTCAGTAAGGGTTTATACTGATATGTACGTCCATAAAATTTACACATATAACTAGAAGAGAAAGATAGACATATCACATATCGAACAGCATTAAGATATTTTGCGACTTTTTTGCGAAATAAAATTTTTTTTGATTTGTAATTTTCGTTTTTGTACGTATAGTGGTAAACAAAACTGTTAGTTTTAACAGAATACGTAAAAAATGAACTTTGACAATTGTTTTAGTAAGACAGTCGTTGTTCAGTTCCACAGTTTTAGCTCAAAAATCAAAATATTTGGAACATAATCTAAACGGATAGTTCTATAGGAATTTTCACATGGACATAGCAGAGGAGTATTTCTATTTACGATTTAATTATCAGCTCTCTGCCTTGCTGAGGAGCGGAGCTATGAAGTCTCAAAGTAGGGCACTTCAGCCATGTACAATTTTTTATTGCTTCCCACTATTTTATTTCTCATCCGATTTCAAAAATTTGCTGTATATGCTGTATTATAGCCCTTAATGCGATCTAAAAGATACATGTTTGTTTGTATAATTTTATCTTTTATAGTTAGTGAGTAATACTCATTTGAAAATTCAGATTTCTCAATTTTTTAAAACTTCGGTGTAGTATTTTCCAGATATCAGTTCCAAATATCATCCGCTTTATAAAATTTTTTCTTCGTTAGTTGAAGAACAAAATTTCAAAGAGTTTAAATAAATTTCATGAAATTCTGCCGTCTGAGATGAAAAATATTCGCCGATGTCGAAGGAGTTTTTTCTTTCGCACAATTACATTTAAAACAATAACAAAATTAAAAATTTCGATTTAAAATAGGTCGTATTAGGAAGTGCCCAGATCAACAGATTTTCGATAAAAAAAAAAAGTTATGCGACCAAACTGCAGGCAAACCCTTTAAACAAAAAATAATTTTGAAAATCGGTTCACAAATGACAGAGTTATGCGTGTACAAACATTAAAATAATTCTTGCAAAAAAACCCGACTACAAAATAGGCGTGGCACTGCACGTAATTTTTATCATAAAGATGTACTTCCACGAGAACTAATTGTGTGCGAAGTTTCATAAGAATCGGTTAAGTAGAAGTAGTTTAAATAACTATTTACATATAGTGGGCGTGGCACTGCCCATTTTTCTAGCCATAATCTAACCATAATCATAATGAAAAGGCATGTGTATTAACTCCGTATGGGCTGACCCCGCCCACTTTTCAACGGAACCAATCTGGAAGTGCATTCTTTTAAATAAAGAAAAAATTAGAAATCGGTTTATAAATGGCAAAGTTTTGAGAGAACATCCTTTAAAAAAATAGAAAAAGTACTTGACGAATTGATAACCTTTCTCCTTTTTAACCGACTTCATAAAAGGAGAAAGGTTATCAATTCGTCATGTACTCGTATATTTATTTCTCTTTTTTATGGATGTTCCCTCAAAACTCCGCCATTTATAAACCGATTTCGGATTTTTTTTTCTTTATTTAATAGAATGTACTTCCAGATTGGTCCCGTTGATAACTGGGAGGGGTCACGCCCATACAAAGTAAATACACATGCCTTTTCGTCTACTTCTAGTCAACCGATTCCTATGAAACTTTGCACACACATTAAGCTTCTCTTTGAATACTACATCATGATTAAAAAAGTAACCACGCCCATGCAAAGTAAATATCCCTTTTTTACGACTTCTACTAAACCGATTCTTATGAAACTTTGTGTACATATTTAGTTATTGTTACAATACAAAATTATGGTTAAGAAAGTGGGCAGTGGCACGCCCATGAAAAGTAAATATTCATTTATACTACTTCTACTTAACCGATTCTTATGAAACTTCGCATACAATTAGTTCTCGTGAGAGTATAGCATTATGATAAAAATTATGGGCAGTGCCACGCCTATTTTGTAGTCGGTATTTTTTGCAAAAATTATGTTGAAGTCGGTTAGAAAATACACACGAACTGATAACCTGCTTCTTTTTTGAAGTCGGTTAATAATACACACACACAAACACTCAAAATATTCTATACGTAAAATTAGCTGAAATTGTAATTTTAAATAACTGAATACTCATTTAAAACCGGTAGTGTCGTAGATAGTGTGCAAGACTATTAACCAGGAGGTCACACGTTCAATTCCAGCCAAGACCATGTGTGCTTTTTTAATTTTTAATGTTAAATGCATAAAAATGACATACATAGGCATACCCAGAGAATAAATAATATTTTTTGAAAGCGAAAGAGTTTAAGAGTAAGTTTATATTAAATTCGTGCTACTGGTTTCCATACTATGTTTTAGCTGAGTGGTTGGTTCGTGGGATTTCAAATCAAAATAACAAACAGTGAGTAAAAATATAAAATTAATAAAATAATAATTTAAGATACGAAATAATAAGCCTTTAACATGACGTTAGTTCATTTAAAAATAAAGCATAAATCATTTGTTTTTACTGAACTTGGGGTTGAATATTTAACAGTAAAAATTGCAGAAACAATGGAAAATTATTTCTTTCTTACGGAAGTTCCGATTAGTTCTTGTGACAGTTAAATTGGTCCGAACCAAGAAAGATTCATTCCGTTTTTACGGTATTAAGTCAGTTAATTTTTTAACATGAACAAATTAAATTAAGTTTTTCTTAAATTTAAAAAAGTATACTGGTCTTAACTGAATTTTCCTTCATTTTTTATTATAATTACAGTTAATTTTACGTCGTAACGTACATATATGCAAGAGTGGGGATTAATGGGTTAAATTATCGCTTGTTTGTGCCAGTATTTTGGAGTAATTTATGCCTTGCTTTAGTTAACACTAGGCAAGCTTTCTTTATGTAAGGCTTAGTTCTGTACAAGAAAGGTATAAAAGATATTAAAATTATTTATCTTTGTCTCTTCTGTTTTTCTCATAAAATCAGACTTCCGAAAAGAAAGCATTAATAAAAAAATTATACACTTACATATTTCATTAATTATTTGCTCATTTTGACCATACCTTAATATTGAACTTTAAAATACAATATATGTAGACAAATTTACATACATCCAAACCGACTTTGTTATCTTAGTAGTTTTTTTTTTAATTCTTATTTTGTACCAATTTTTATTGCACTTTCTGATTTATAGATTTTCGCCATTGAAAATGTTTGTTTAAAAGAAATATAATAATTTCATTGCTTATAAAAGTGTATTTAATATACATATAAAACTCAATTAAAATTAGAATAACCACAACCACTACAGCCCACTTGAATATTGGCCTCCTAATGAACTTGTACTGTGTTATGGGTGCAATATTGTTTTTAGAAAACAATAAAAACAACTAAAAAAGTGTGGCAAGATAGCAGCTCAATTATATATTACCCTACACAAGTTACAATTAAATATAAACCAATAAATCTTGTGCTTTTATATCTGTGGTGACAAGCCTTAACCGTCTAAGTCGTTTTCAAAAATTTTCGGGAGAGCTTTTTAAAGTATGAAAAACTCGCTTCCAATCAGTCGTCAGTTTGCTTTTCTTTAACTTATAGATAATTGTCGTCTTAAAAAAGTTACGTAATTAAAAAATTGGTAGCGATTTGATTTAGACACGAATGGAGTCCATCATACTCCAATTAGCCGATTAAGGGTTGTGACCACAGATATAGCTAAGCGGCTACAAATTTTTGTTTATTATTAGTCATTATTATTACTCATTATGAAATATAATATGAAACATATTACTATGGATATGGAAAGTGGTATATAAAATCTCTAGATCTATTAAGCCACTACGATCCAAGTACAATTTTTATCATGGTACTTTTATTTAAAATCTCAGATAAAACATTAAAAATAATGTTCACATTTCCCCACTATCAGGGGAACCACCAATATGCAATTACACAGGTCGACACGAGTTTTGAGTTTGTTGCTTATAAATAGAAAAATATATAATATATATATTTTTTTTTTGTTAAAGTTTGTGTTTGCAGAAATAGGTTTTTGGTAATGTTTCTATGTTTGTATGAACTTTCGTATTAAACCCCAAATTTTGTTATCGATGTAAAGCCCACAAAAACAAACTTTAAAGGCTAAGAATCTTTGTTTAGGTGTTTTTCGATGTCTAGCATCAGGATCGATGCATTATATTAGAAACACAAGAACATTTTTTTTTGTTTGTCGACCGGTGTCATGTACACACAGAAAAATTTGATTTGATTTGATCATCAATCAAATCATGTTGAATCAAAGTTATTTCGAGTTGAAACAACGCGATTTTGATATTGGAACAACACGAAGAATCATTTTGAATCAAAGTTATTTCAAGTTGAAACAACGTGAATTTGATATTGAAACAACACTAAGAATCATGTTGAGTTATAGTTATATCAAGCTGAAACAACATGACTTTAATCAGCCAATATTTGAACTCGTGGCACTTGCATGGTAGTCCACGCGCTAACCACTGCAGGCACAACAGCTTCAAACTTTACCTTAGCTATACACTAATAGCCTAATTCACAAAAAATTTTTTAATTAATAAGAGACTTATTAAACGAATTTTTGTATGAAAATTCGTTTTATTAATCTGTTATAAGTCAGACAATTTTTTTATGAATTAAGGCATTAATAAATACAAATCGTATGTAAAATGGATTTCATATTAATTCAACATGATTTAAATGATAATTTTACATAAAACTTATTTGAAATTAAAGTTATAGTCATGTTAATTTAAAATTAATTGTAACGTTTATAACAAAGTTGTTTGAGCAGTAAACATTTTTAGAATAATAATTTTTAATTTGAAATTAATATGAAACAATGGTAATTAAAGCCAGCAGTAGTAAATTTTCGCTAGTAATTCGTTTTTTGTCGTCTACATATCCGACACATGTAAGAATAAACAACAACAAGACACACAACTAAGCACAACAGTGAACTGTAGCAATGAACAAAGCAAATAAACACTAACACTTAAAAGACAAATTATTTCTTGTAAATTGAATACGATTTCAAATCACTATCGCGTCATGTTGATTTTACATTCCTTTTTTTCTGTGTGTATGCACGAACAGTGCATACTTTTTAAGAACTGTGCCATCAATTCATTAGTGCATATTTTTGCATATTGTACCATTAATGCATATTTTAGCCTTAAACGAATATATATGACATTTTTTCTAATACTCGTGGCATAGTTGACCAATTTTTCTCCATATTTAGGTTTTTCAGATTTTAATATGCCAACCAAAAAAATATCGGTTTTGTAATCAAAAAATTTTTAATTTTTAATTAGAGATTTTTGGCTCACTCTATTTTATTCACAGCTTTATTGATATTTTAAGCAATACAAAGTTTTCCATCTTGTCTGCTTTTATACTTTTCATAGGTAAATTACTGGAAATTCATATTCGTACGATTGATGACTTATAGAGAAAATATGAAAAACATGTGCGATATATTAGTCAAAATTTAGGTGAATAAGTTATTTGGAGTCTTAGCCGACAACATTTCATCTTCAGGTATATGAAATGACAATCTGGCATTGTTAAATCGGCACCGCCAATTTAAGGATCCGGAATATATACATTAAGGTTATGAATTTTTTGCCATTTTTGTATATATCAAATTCTGCATGCCCTAGCCAAAGTGACAGCAAAAAAAAACATAAAGAAACACCATCTTACTTTTATGCTGTTGTCAAAAAAGTTCCCGCACCAAACGAGTTTAAATTTCGTCTCCACAGAAAAAATTACCACCGAAAATTTTTCAAACAAAAGTTTGTCTAAAAATAAATTTCATTTTCAGTAAATATTCTTTACAGAATCAATCAATTACTTGTTTGACTCTTATTTAGGACGCAAACACCAAAAACAACAAGAAAAACTGTGTCGTAAAAAACAAACCCCATGACGACATACACACAAGTAACAACAACAACAATGATAGCAAAAGGTAAGTTTATTTACTAAAGATTTTTGAGTGAATCAATTCGTTAATGTCGTTGCGTTAATTCTCATTCATTTTTTTACAGTCTTTAGATAAACATATTTAACAAAGTGAAATTTCATAAATACTTAATGTAAAGTACAATTTCTACTTGGATTTGTAACAATAAGAAAATAGATTCATCGATAATTACAGCTGAATTTTGGAATAATATTTATATATAATCTATATTATTCTAAACCGATTAGGACTCCATAAGATAGGTCAGGGACAAGTTACAAGGTGCATGCATACAAAGTATCAATTAACCCCATCCTAGGCCATCCCCATGTAAAAGTGGCTGGTCCGCTTCATAGGAACTGTTAGGGATCGGTCACGTGACTTGTTTTGTGTCAGTTCCATTTACCGTAGGGATGTTATTATATATTATATATTTAGAATTAATTTTAAGGAATGTATAAAAACGGTATAGTTGTAGAGGGAGTAAACACGATTAAACACTGTTGCAGTAATAAGGGAGTGAGAAAATATTAGATCGTACCATTGCATAAATAATCACTTTATATTTTGATCCGATATACTATACTGCAAATTTTAAATTATGTACATATTTATGAAAAACTTTAAAAAACTTTATATAAAATGAACACTTTTTGGCATCTCAAAAACTTGCAAAAAAAAGGGAAAACTTGACAAATGGCAAGGCTGAGTATAGGGTATAAAAATGTGAAAAGTTAATTCGCGTTTACAAAATGCAGAAACAAATAAATTAAAAAAAAAACAAATAAAATTAAATAAATAAAC
The DNA here is from genome assembly GCA_956483635.1 of Panzeria rudis. Lineage (NCBI taxonomy): Eukaryota > Metazoa > Arthropoda > Insecta > Diptera > Tachinidae > Panzeria > Panzeria rudis. Next base: position 137,084,328 of record OY101447.1, on the reverse strand, counting down.
TAGACAAGCAGCAACTAGGAAGAATGCAGCAATACGTTTCTATCTACTTAAAAATTTGCATAAACAATTCGAAAGAATAATCCATTTAAGTCTTTAGAAATTTTTTGTTTCCTTACTTGTAGGTTTAGTTTTTTTCTACATAAAATTAAATATAAAATAAAATTCTTATATGTGTACCTCACACCAATAACAAAAGAAAAATAGCAATAGTGCTTCAATTAGATATACATTATGTATGTAGTATCGTAAACACGTCTTTTGACAGACATTTAAATAATTTTGATTAAAAACTTAGATAGAATATCCTAGTTGTAACTATATAGGATTTTTTTAATAAGGAACAGTCTGTGTTGGTCAGTTTGGTTTCCAGTCGTCTGTTAAATTTGTTCACTTACTGATGCTATCACCACCATGACTAGTAGGGTATTCATTTTAATCGACTTTTCATTTCTTCGATTAATCAATTAATCGAAATTGGGATTTTTAAATTACTCGAACAATCGAGTAGAACTTTTATTTCGTTCGAGTTATTCGAGTAAGCTTTACTGCTAAAAATTAGTCGAGTTAATCGAAAAATTTATAAATTTACTCGGTTTTTTGTAATTTTTTGTGGACGAAACTAAAACAAATCGAGTTTTTTCGCGTTTTATATCTTTTAATGGAAAAAAATAAAAGAAAATGTAATATTTCTACATAAATTAGATCATTAGATCATTTAAAATAGTTTTTTCACTATTCAAGTGTTTCACTTTGAGAAAAATGTTCACCAAGAAGTATTTAATACTATTGCGACCTGTACTGTATTCAATGCGGAGTAAAAATAATCGGAATTGTCATAACATTATTTTTATATGTAAATATTAACTTGTAAAAATAAAGCTTTTACAACTCCGAATATTTTGATTTCCCATGGAGAACAGAACAGGATTAATGGATTATCGAATATCGATAATCGAACAAAATCAATACATTTAGTCCTAAAAAATAATGTTTTTTCTTTATTTCATAGATATTTATTTCGATTGAACATTTCTCACATTATAAAGAATGATATTTCACTAATCATCGACGCTGGAGAAACTGAAAAGAGTAAATTAAAAGCATTTCCAGTTTTTTCTAGATGTATAAAGTAATATTTTATATGATAAAAGTAATTTTTTTGCCCTTTGATTTTGTGAATAATTTTAATTCTTCATTGAATGCCGCCATTAAATTACATTCAATATTTTAATACGAAAAATCTAGTTAACTGGCCATTCCCGAAATCTCTTCTTTATTTAAAAAAGTTGCTGCTTGCTATATTTTTAACAAGATATTTTAAGTGTGTTCCTTTCTCCCTGTTATTGTTAGTGCATAATTTACTTAATTCGTTGATAAGGCCGTCTATTAGTATGAAATAACGTTCGAATTGAATTCCAAATTTCATATAATCAAAAAAAAATTTTTCTAGTTTTTATTAAGAAATCTGCAAAAACTTATTAAAAAAAGAAAATTTACATGAAAATTTTTATTCGAATTATTCGATTAATCGACCTAAATTACTCGAATAAATTTTTACTCGAGATTGAAAATTTTTGTTTGATCGAACATTATTTGAGATCAATTATTCGATTAATCGATCAAACATTATTCGAGTGAATACCCTAATGACTAGCATTGTTGCCAATTTATACTCTTCGATGATAAATTTTGCATATTTTTTAATTTTTAGCCGCGATATTTATGTTTTAGCTTCGGCTTAAGTTTGCTAAATTTTATTTGTCAATTATATTATTTTTAGTATTTAGTAAAAAATAGTTGAATATCTGATAACTTTAATCAATACGGAGGAACCTTGTAAGTTTTTCAGCTTTTTGTTGATGGTTTGGAACAGTGATGTTAACCGTACAGTAATTACCGTTTTGTACGGTAATTTCGAGCCCCAAACGGTAGCAAGGTAATTTCATTAAAAATATGGTAATTTCAAAAATGTTTAAGCTGGGAAACTCAATTGACAAAAATTACGATTTCCAAACAACAAACACACAAATTGAATTTTTGAAGCTGTATGAAAATCGTAATTTTTATCCATTGAGTTCCCTCATTTAGTTGTGAATAAAGTTAGATCGATTTTAATAAAACACATTTTGTTTTCTGGTACTCTTTTAAGTATTTATCTTATTGTCCAATATGGATGAAACATATCGTCAGCTTATTAGAAAGAAAGTTTTCTGAAAATATACACGATAGATATTTTTTTTTGTAATTTTTACCATAATCCACTTCTAACTCATTTTTTTAAAATGGTTGGTGGCATTTAAAAAAAATGAGTTGGAATTGGATTATGGTACAAATTACAACAAAAAAAATATCTAGCGTGTATATTTTCAGAAAACTTTCTGGGAACCTTCTTTGTCGTTTTTCTTCATTCCGAGTTTGTGGCAAACCAATAAACCGCCCAACCAATAATAAGCTGACGTTATATGGTTTAAAAGGTATTTTTCTCATGATACCCATTAAAAATTTTTTTTGCCGATTTCGGTCCGAAGTCGGTCAGAAAGTCTGCACAAGATGCCGAATTCGTATCCGATGTCGGTCAGAAAACGTACCGAAAATCATATGAGTGGTTGACAAGAAACCGGATCTCTTTGTCTGAGGAAATTCTAAAAATTATACCGCATAGTCTAACAGAAATCTGTACGAATTCCGACGATTGTCCTAGGGAAATTCTAAGGGAATTTTCGACATGTCTTGTAAATGTCGGAAAATGTCTGACAAAATATCAGAAAATTTTCCGATTTATCTGATACGTTTTACGTCCTGGTATTTTAATATCAGAGAAAAGTCGGAGCTAAAATTAGAAATTTATCAGAAATGTCGTATAAAATTATCCATGCATTGTTGTGCTACTTATGGCAGCTCATCAGAAAACATTTACCCCTATTTTATAAGTTTAAAAACTGAAATAGTTGTGCGTATAAGCTCGAGAGATAAATGAGAATTGTAACGAAAACTAAAATCAGACAATGTGCAGAAGTGACTGCTAAAAGTCGTAAGACGTAGATCAGAAAATGTGCAGACTACTCTGTGAAATGCCTTAAAGGAAATTAAATTGCCTTCGGATAATGTGCAGACTATTCTGATATTAAACGAAAAATATTTCAGACAATGTGCAGAAACGTCGTACCAGAAAACTGCCTACTGCTCCGCCAAATGTCTGAGGGAAGCTTAGACAACTCGGCTGATTGTCTGGTAAAGTCTTAGATTTTTTTCTGATGTTAGACATGTCGGCCAATATTGTTTCCTGGGTATGCTCAATATATTCTTTTCCTAAAAACCGGTTGCAAATAAAACCGGTTACGGTTGAAGTGGTTTAATTTCGACCACCGGGCGGGATCCTAGTTTAAATAAATTGTTTATGAATACTGCTGTTGTTTTCATTAAAAACTTTTGCGTACGGTAATTTCTTCTTCAAAACGGAAATTTTTCGAAGACCGTAGTCTGTTTTGGAAATCCAATAAGCTTTCTGTTATTTCCCTCATTCTCGAAACATCAAGATGTTCAACACCTTCCGTATAGCCAAATTTTTCTTTTGTCTTTTCAATTGTTACATGCTTAAAGTGAATGCTAGACAGGTCAATATTTAGGCATCAATATATGTGTTTGTGTGCGATTGCTATTAAAATCAAAAGCATTTTGATATTCCCAGCAGCTAAATTTACAATTAGATACGCTTTGGGATAGTCCAAGGTCGATATATAAGGTCTGTGCATCAGTCCATATGTTCGGTAATTTTGCTGTCAAATATTAATGTATTTTACCAATCCACTCACATTTTAATATTCGCTTTGAGTTTTTCTCATATATTTTTTGACATCACAATTCCCAAAAAAAGTTGCTTTGTTGTATCAATTCGCCGATAAGTATACCTTATAAATCTACCTTGGGACAGTCATATTACTAGTTGTAATGTTACCGGTAAAAAAGGATAGTCATATTCCTAGCTGTAGCAAGACTAGTAACGATACTAGTAAAAAAAGAGCAATCATATTTAGTTGTATCGAGACAATAACGATAATAGTCAAAAAAGGAAAAAATTTTCAGGTATACGACTTGTATATAAAACCTATTTTTAGCTCTTAAAACAATAAGTAGAAAGTGGGTCAGTGGGTAGAGTAATTGCCTTGAAATATGAGGAATGTGTATTCGTACCCCGGTTGAGCCAAAGTTTTTTTAAGAGTTACAAAATCTAAATAAACAAACTAGTAAGAGCCTAGTTTACAACAACTAGGACTAGTTGGGCTCCTATGACAACCTAATGTTAAAATCGATAGTTCGATATATGAAAAACGGACAGATGGGCAACTAGTCTGAAGTAAAAAACAACTAGTATAGTTCAACTAGATACTAGTTACTTTGTCTGAATGATTCTCCAATATTTCCCTTCCGTATATGTGTATCTATTTTTTGTAAACAAACGCACACAAACACATATATTGAAGCTGAATATAGACCTGTCTAGCCTTCGCTTTAGAATTTCTTTCTAAACAAAAATAATTAAATTGAAAAAATAAATTAAACGAAATTAATCCAAAATATTTAAATATCTTGGTATTAAAAGGAATCGAATCGCGTTCACCGTTTTGTGAGATTGGTTCGAGTTTTCGAGATATTGGTATTTTAATACTTTTCTTTGGATACCTTATTATTCATTAAGAATCGATCTTGTATGCAAATTATCTGAACAGAAAACGGTTATATCCTTATGTTTACATGATATAAAATACAACAGAGCAATATACCATCATCACTTTTTAGAACTTTGCAATTAAACATTGAGTTGAAAAAATGGGTCTTTTTTATAAATAAAAATTATGAAAATTAGTTTATGAAATCCTTCCATTCTGTGTTTATTTAATTCTCGTATATTTTACACTAGCTTTCAATCGTGACTTCGTCAGCGAGCTGCTGAAATGCTAGAACGCAGTCTCAGGCAAAACTAGTGTCAAAAGTACCCATATTTTCCATTTTTATTCATTAAAAAGGTACTCTATATTTTAATATGTGCCAACTGCTATCCGTTTATCAAATTTCATCCAAATTCATTAGGCAGTTTTCGCGGTATAGTGAATCAAACATCCAAACTCACAAACATACAAACTTTCTCATTTATAATATTGTTATATGCATATATTTATATGCGTGATTGTCATTCTAAACGTAGATTTTATGTTTTTTTAATAATAATAATAATAATAATAATAATAATAATAATAATAATAATAATAATAATAATAATAATTATAATAATAATAATAATAGTAATAATAATAATAATAATAACCCCAACCAAGGGGAAATACCATACGTGATACGGACACAACAACAGTCCAAACGCAAGAACAGCTAATATTCACACTCGGCGAACAATTTCGGCCAGCCTGGGCACAAAATAAAAACAGTGACCCTTTCCGCAGAGATGGAATCTCGAGGGTCTTCAACAACAGACGAGTGAATGAACTAACACACATTATTAATCGTGACATCTTGCCCAACTACCTCGCAACTGCCACAAACATAGAAGATGTGCACTGCTTAATACACTCGGGCGCAGTAGCAGTAGTTAGAACAATGGGGAAGAAGACAATAAGATGTACAGACAATCACTCAAGAAAAACAACGCCTAAATTACCAGCATGGGAAAGACGCCTAGTCAATAAAATTGACCGTATCAGGCAGGCCATAGGTCGACGCACAGCTTATTCTGACGGAACAAGATCCTGCAAAATTCGGAATCTAGCCAAAGGCATCATCCATCCTGTTCAAATTAATGAACTAACAGAACACACGTTAGTGGAAATAAAAGACAAGAAAATCCAACAACTTGCGGCCTACACCAAACGCCTCGCGAGATACAGAGAAAGCAGAGCCCGAAGATTGGAAAATTGCCTTTTCGAAAGAAACCAAAGACAATTCTATCGACAATTAGACCATCCAGGAGGTAATCGATCTGACTCGCAGATTCCGCCAATGAACGATGTAGTACACTTCTGGAGCGAAATATGGAGTAAACCAAAAAACATAAACCTAGAGAATGAATGGATAGCTAACGAGCTTGGACATAGCATAAACTATCGAGAGATGCAGAACACCGATATCTCAGAGGAAGAAGTTGCGAAAGCGATAAGAGATAGCAGTAATTGGAAATCACCTGGTCCAGACAAAATCCATAATGTATGGCTGAAAAAGTTTACTTCAACTCATTCACTGCTGGCAGAATACTTCTGCAAACTTTTGAGAAATCCTCACGAGACCCCTTGGTTCTTGATGACGGGAAATACCTTCCTCATTGCAAAAGGAAACAACACCCTAGACCCAGCGAACTACCGTCCAATTACATGTTTATCAACGACGTATAAGCTACTGACAAAAATTCTCACCAACCGCGTTTATGATCATTGCGTCGAGTGCAACATCATGACACTAGAACAGAAGGGATGCGCTCGCCATTCAATGGGTTGCAAGGAACAGCTGACAAATGACTCCGTCTTAGTTCATCAAGCAATTCATTGCAAACGGAATCTTAGTATGGCATATATAGATTTCAAGAAAGCGTTTGATAGCCTTCCGCATCCATTTTTACTGAAAATCCTTGAGATATATAAAATCGACCCAAGGATCATACACTTTATACAGGTCACAATGGAGAAGTGGAAGGTTAAGCTACATATTGGACAAAATACCAGCGAGTCTGTAAAAATACTAACATTCCAAAAGATTTATTTATGGACTTACTTAAGTTTTGCTTAAATGAATGTAATGTTTTTTGCTATGAAGGAAAGTTTTTTCGCATGTTAAGTGGCCTTTTTATGGGTTCAAGCTTGGCGCCGATTTTAGTAGAGAGAGTTCTTGAAGATGCTATTGATAATATGATGTCAAAGCTTCCTTATTCTCCAATATTTTGGTACTCGTATGTAGATGATCATATTACTGCAATTCCTACTGATAATATACAAGATGTATTAAATATATTGAATGAGTATGATGAGAAGATTAAATTTACAATAGAAATTGAAGAAAATAAGCATCTAAATTACTTAGATACGACTATTCATCGCAAAGATAATGGAAAAATAATAACTAATTGGTACCACAAAGAAATAGCATCCAATCGTATATTAAATTATTATTCAGCTCATCCTTCTCATATGAAGGAAAATACGGCAAAAAATTTCATCAAAAAAGTTTTCAGTTTGTCACATAAATTATTTTGGTCTGAAAATTTGGAACGCATTAGACAGATTCTCGATAAGAATAATTTTCTAAACAATGTTATTAAACGACTTATTCTTTCTGTTCGACATCAAAAAAATTGAGATAGGAACATGAATACAACTCAGTTAAGTTATCCTTATCTCTCAACTACAGCTAACAATAATTCTATGATAACACCACAAATCAATTATGCATCTATGACTTATGTTCCTGATTTATCAGAAAAATTATCCAAAACATGTCGATATTTTACACCGAATGTTCAACTTGCCATGAGACCAACTTTAAAGTCGAGCAATAAATTTTTTGAAAACCTAAAACAACGCTTAAGAAAGGGACAAAAGTCTGATGTTGTTTATAAAGTGGATTGTAAAGATTGTAATGCAGTTTATATTGGTGAAACAACGCAAAAACTGGAGAAAAGACTAAAACAACATAAATATGATTGCAAAAGTTCAAATACAAAAGATAATTTATCAGCATTAGCTAAACATGCAAAATCAAATATACATGAGTTTGATTTTGAAAATGCAAAAATTCTTAAGGCAGAACAGAACAAATTTAAATTGCAAGTGCACGAAGTCAACCAAATTGTCAAGTATGAAGAATTTACATGCAACGAAAAAAGTGATAAGAAAAACTATATTAATACATATTGTAATTTAATTTCTAATATAAACTGATTGTAGTACTCATATTTAATTTGATTTAGAAGTTATTCTTGATAGTTTTTAACAATTTTCATTATCCTACATTCATAGTCAAATAACATGGTAATTATTAATATTTAAAAACATTTTAAAATTATTAAAAATAAAAAACATTGTACATTTCCATAGATCCTGAAGATGAACTAAAATTGTTCGAAATATATAGATAATGGAAAGCTAAACACGTTTTTTATTTAAGAAGAATCCTTAGAAGCAATACAAAACTAAGAAATATAATTATCAAGATTCAGCAACACAAAAATTTGATTGATTTTTATCAATCATCATATCAATAATAATAATGATAATAATAATGATAAGAAGAAGAACTGAAAGAAGCTATAAAACGTACACATAGCTGGATATGCACAGGAATTGATAACATAGCTAATTATTGGTACAAAACCCTTTCTTCCACGCACCTAAAACTAACAGCGTTAATTAATGAAATCTTTCCAAACCCCAACATGATCCCTGAATTTCTAACTGAGGGAATCACCTTCATTAAACCAAAAAATGAAGATACTAAAAACCGACCCAACTACAGGCCCATAACATGCTTACCTACCCTCTACAAGATTATAACATCGGTAATCAGCAATAAAATCTATAACCATCTTACCTTGAACGACATACTTTCAAATGAACAAAAAGGTTGTAGAAAACAGAGCCAAGGGTGCAAAGAACAACTAACAATAGATACAGTAGTTCTGCAACAAGCTATCAAAGAGCAATTAAATCTACATACATGCTATATCGATTACAAGAAAGCGTTCGATATGATACCTCACTCATGGCTGAAGAAAATACTTAGAGTGTATAAAATAAACCCAATAATTATACAGTTCCTAGAGAAAACGATGAACCACTGGTCAACACACATACATCTTAACACCAATACCGAGGTAATAGAAACCAATAAAATACACATAAGAAGAGGGATATTTCAAGGAGACTCGCTGAGTGCATTTGTGGTTCTGCATGTCCATAAGCCCACTCTCAAACGCACTTAACAATACACCATACGGCTTTAAAATCTGACACAACAAGGCAACAAAACACAAGATAAACCACCTCCTTCCTGTTCATGGATGATATCAAAATATATGCTGCAACCCAGACCGAATTGAACCGCCTCCTTAACATTACGTCAGAAATTACCGCCGACATTAGAATGGAATTCGGCCTCAATAAATGTAAAACCCAACATATTGAACGCGGACAATGGATAGCATCCGAAAGATTAATAACACTTAATAACGAGATCCTCGACTGTATGGAAAAAGGTGAGATATACAAATATTTGGGTTTCCAATAATAATAATAATAATATTCTTAATACATAATATTATTTATAATTTAAGTCGAAAACTAAATAATAGTCTTACCTTTGGTAGCAGCTTAAAAATTTAAATATTTTTAAGCCACAGCTAATTAAACTAGTGTTGGTTTATATGAGAACTTTTAATCAAGCCCAATTTTTTTAGAAAAATACGACATGCGAATCAAAACAATTATGTAAATATTATAAACGAAACCTTTGTAGAAATTTTTACAAAATAAATTGAAATGTTCTTTTATAAAGCTATCGTTCCTGTACCCACTAGTCAATTTTTTAAACAAAATTATTTTGCAAATCTTAGAAAATTATTCTATTTAAATTTAACAAACAAAATCTATTTCAATTGTCGCCATTTGATAATATACATAAATAATTTTTAAGCGTATACTGAAAGCAGTTCTAAAAATCTCTTGTTATTTTAATACTTTCGTCACAACACATAACATTTGCATCACAATCATATTTAAAGATTTCAATTGTCTGTTAGCATGAGAGCACTAATAATATAATTTGGGGTATTCACCAGGTGTCTTATCATGTCATAATGTCATAAAGTGCTAATATTTTAAGATAGTTTAAACACATTGTTGTTGTGCTTCAAACAAAAAAGTCCTAAAATAATAAGACTTTTTATGTTGTGTTTATTATTTTGTCATAACTACACAGTAAAAATCTCAGCCGAATGGCCGAAACTCTTTCGTCGAGCCGGTGATAATATTGACAATCCGCCGCCATTAACATAAATGAATGTATGTAATATGCAGTAAAGAAAAATTAAAAAAAAAGTAAAATTGTTCACGTTTTATAACCTCACATTTGATTATATTTTTAAAGCTATGTAACAAATAAAAATAAAAAAAATCGAGACATTTAAAAATATGCAAGTGAGCCAGCCAGCTAACGTTTTTCCACTAGCAGCTGCGTGGAAAATTAGTCGGCTCAGTCACCGGCAACTGCTGGTTTCGTTTATGTATTTGAACAATTTCACTTTCTGTGTGCGTTGAAATTTGTTTTTACTTTAATTAAAAATGAAGAGTTTAAAAGATATTCAGCTGGGTTTTATTTACTTTATTAACAAGTTGAATAATTTAAAAACAAACTGGCTATTATTTAAATTTTTTCAGTTGCTCTTGGCATTCTGATTTCAAATATTTATAATTGCTTTTTTTATCAGCTGATACAAATTTGAAATAGCACACTAGCTTATGAGGGGTTGCTCATAGCAGTCATATATTTTGTGTGTTATTATTTTAAAACATATGACTTTATGACTACCTTGTGAATCCCCCAATTATTTCTTTGTATTGATCATCAATCAGTCAGCATTAGTTGATAACAAAAAAAAAACTACATACATACAAGTATGTATCTATTTACATATTTAACAATTAATTTGTTTACACATATGTATGTATGCCTCACTATTTTTAAACAATAGCGTGAATAATAAATTCTTATTCAATTTTCATAACTTTAGTCACAATACGTAATTGATAAGAAAACTTAATATATTCACATTTTTTATTTTCTAAACTAATTTTTATTGCGTATTTACATGGCAACAAGAATAAGTTGTATAGACGCTGAAAATCGCCGCTAAACTAATGGAAAAACTAGTTGAAAGTTCTCAAAGATATGCCATATACAAATGTCTAGTATATGTATGTACAAACAAAAACTTACAGTGAGTGGTGTAAAGTAAACGCCCAAGTATTTATTTTGTTTTTTATTTCAGGTGTATAGATTACAAATTCTTACAGACTCAAATGTCATAATCAAAATACAAAATACATTAATCAAGATTGATTAATAACACTGGTCTGCAAAAAAAATTTTTCTTTCAAGCCTTTAAATGAAAATACATATGTGGAATATACAAAGATTAATTCGCTAAATTCAAATCCATTTTCAGTTTTTTTTCTATCAGGCTCAGATTTTTATGGGCATTACTAATATGACAAAAGAAATGGGGCGGCCACGCTAATGTATTTCATGATACGCTAAAAGATGTAGAATAAAATTATCTTTAAGTCATCGATATTTAATTGTTTTATATTTCCAACTGTTTCGGAGTTATTCAGAAATTAACTGCGAAAATGTTTTTTCATGCAAAATTACACATATTTTTCCTTTTCAAAAACGCGTAAAAAAATTAAGAGAGAAAAAATTTTAAAAGTTTATCATTTATTAGAAAGCTGAATATATTGGCAATAAAATAAGCCTTATGTTATTAAAATCGATAGACAAATGTCGATTTTATTGACAAATGAGTGAAGGAAATTATAATTTCCGTACAACAGAAAATTTTTATTATCTCTGTGTGTGTGTGTGTGCGTGTGTTGTATGAAAATCTAAATTTTTGTCAATTAAGTTCCCGCACTTAATTTTGAATAAAATCGAAATTTGGCCCTGCTTTGTGATAAAAATGATAAAAATGTAAAATGCTTACTTTCTCAGGTTTTGCAAACGAAAAAAAATTTAATTTTGCATAAAAAAATAAATTTTCGCTGCTAATTTCTGAATAACTCCGAAAGAGTTAGAAATATAAAAAATAAATTACATACAAATGATTTAAAGGTAATGGTATTTCGCATATTTTGGTGGTTTATTTATTCAAATCGAGTTAGCCGTTCTTGAGTTATGGTGAAATATACTGATGTACCAGTGGAAATATTAGTCAAGCCTATTAAAAAAAATCTGTACGTGATAGAAAAAAATAAAAACGGATTTACATTTAGGGCATTCAGCTTTGTATATATCACATAATATTACTTAAAGGCGATTTTTCTGCAGGCCAGCGTAATTAGAGGAGTATTTCCAGTGGTTAACAAATTATGATGCCACAAATCTTACCATAAGAGAAATACTAATTAAAGTCTTCATCGGCAAAGAATTTTGCTTCGTAAAACCAATGAAACAATTTCATTACATTTTTTTCATTAATCCAATGACGATTTCACAAATCCAATAAAAATTTCACGAGTTTCATTGGTTGAAACAATTTTGTTAGATTTTTTCTCTAATCCAACGACAATTTCACAAATCCAATGAAAATTTCACGAATATTATGAAAGAATTTCGTTAGTTGAATTTTAATGAAACTTTTCATTACAATTAAACCAATGAAATTCATGAAAAGTTTCATTAATATTCGTGAAATTTTTATTGGATTTGTGAAATTGTCAATGGATGACGAAAAATATATAACGAATTTAATTCATTGGTTTTATGAAGCAAAATTTTTTAGTGTTGTATTTACTTTCAATATAAAGAAAATTTTTTTATCTTAATTTCATCACTCTAGTAAGTAAACAATTGAAATTGCGTCAAGAAAACTAGACGCAACAAACTTTTCCTGCTCACTGTATATAAGTAGACTATAAAGAGTACGTAGGAAAGTACGAGTAGGACTTGTCACTTGCATTAAAAAAACGTAATCTTTTTTTATATTTATGTGCATAATAGAGTTGTCAATAGGGTTTTTAGTATTCCGCATATTTTCATTTCTCGGGAAATAATAAAGTTCCCGAAATTCCGCGAATTCTCGGGAAAGTTTAATTTAAAGTTAAGAATAATATATTTAAAAAAATTTTTTAAAAATTTTATCGGACCCTCGAGGTAGAGCTTCTGATGTCTGGGCAATACTAATAATGTCGAGACTAAAAAACACTTCTTATGAAGTGACCTTTGGGGCGGCTAAAGATTTGTTACGGATTAGATACTTTATATAAATTTTGTAAAAAGCGTTACGAAGGGGGGTATAAAACCTCCGAAAATAGCGTTATGCAATGTGTGAATAGGCCCTTTGTGAAGATGATCCTTAAACAAAAAACAGCGTTGAAATTTGTTTATCAAAACCTTGTGATTTCGTCAACTTTAAACGCCCAGGTTTTTAATTACAGCAAAATCAACAGAATATTTTACAAATCATTAGGCACACGTTTTCTGGCAGCTGGTGACATCAACGCATACATACAACACATACAAGCATACAAAGAAAAAAATGTAAAATCAACATGACGCAATTTTGATTGGAAATCATATTAAATTTACAAGAAATAATTTATTGCTTAATTGTGTTGGTGTTTATTTGCTTTGTTCATTGCTACAACTCACTGTTGTGCTTAGTTGTGTGACTTGTTGTTGTTTATTTTTATATAGCCGACGAATAGCCGACAAAAATCGAATTAACAACGCAAATTTACTGCTGCTGGTTTAAAATTATCATTGTTTCATATTAATTTTAAACGGAAAATTATTAATCTAATCTTAACTCTCTTTGATTTAATATTTTTCACGGTTTAAGCAACTTTAACAACTATAAACGTTACATTTCATTTTGAAGCAACATGCCTATAACTTTAATTTCAAATAAATTTTATGTTAAATCATGTTGAATTAAAATGAAATTCATTTTACTTATGATGGTATTTATTTAGTATATATCTAAAGTAAAGTTTGATGCTGTTGTGGCTGCAGTGGTTAGCATGTTGACTACTATGGAAGTGGCATGAGTTCAAATCTTGGCTGGGGCACCCAACTACAGCACATCATATACACATCACGTAAGTAAAATAATTAATAAAATACCTATCTATGTACATTAAAGTCAGGTTTTTTCAACTTGATTTAAATTTAATTCAACATGACTCTTCGTGTTGTTTGAATATCAAATTTATGTTGTTTCAGTTTGAAATAACTTTGATTCAACATGATTCTTCATGTTTTTGTAGTATCGAATTCACGTTGTTCCAACTTAAAATAACTTTGATTCAACATGATTCTTCATATTATTTGAATAACAACTTCATTTTGATTTAACTGTAATGGAATATTAAATCAACATAAAATATAGTTATTTCAAAAGGAAAAATGTTCTTTCATGATTATTGTAAATCATGTTGAAATAAGATGAAACACCCATGAAGAAAAATCACTACCGAAAAATTTTAAATTAACCTGCTTTTCGACGATTTTACTACGAAAGTTTTCTGTGTGTACGTTCTGAGAATCACAGCTAATTACACTAAAGTTCGCGGTTTTTTAAAACAATTTCTAAAATGAGTTCGAATGTAATTATAAGTGGACAGCCTACCTACTGGCCAACGGAGTGACAAAAAATCATAATGTTATTAATTTCAGTGTAGTGAAAGATGTGTTCAGCAAAATTATCCAAGTTGAAGCTTCTGTAAATGTATCTACAGACTACCCAGCAAAAAAATATTATGTTCCTGGAAGCAGTAAAAAAATTTAATGCCTTCCGCATGCGATATTTTGAAGCGCTGTCGAGGATGCTCAAAAAGAAGGCAGAGATCTCTCAGTTTTCATATTGTTTAAATTACGAAGTTAGTCGGCTTTTAACACGAACTTCAAATTAAACAAAATCTTATATTGTAGCATTGTAGCTTTCAACAAAATAAGTTCTAAAGAATTTCTCACTTATTGCATGGATGAGCGAGATTTATAATAAAGCACGATTTGTTTTGCCTGTAGTTTAACGATGGTACAATTGAGTGACGCAATAAAACCGAGACACATGATTTTAGAGTACTTTTGATGTTCTGAAAGAAGCGCTGTTTTATGTCAAAAACAAGAGCTCCCAAGTGGGACATCGCGAACTAAAATCATGCCTGTTCGAAGCACTTTTCGAAGCAGGAAAAACAACAACAACCAGCTTCTCTCGCTGGGTACTTACTCATTTACTATAGTTACTCTATACTAACACGAAGCTTTATCAGCATTTAGCGATCTAACGACGACATTCGCAATTATTAATTGATTAAAATGCAAAAAAGATCTGACTACCTATCGCCGTTAAGGTTTAATTAGACGTACCATTCCATAAAACCATACCCATAACCGTGGCCATAACCATACTTACTGCCGTCTATTAGTGGTGCCATAACCATAAACCGCTTTTTGTCATCCATTTTACAAAAATTATTCTAAAAAATGAAATCGAACAAATTTAGAAGAAGCACAAATATAAAAATAAAAACACAATAGAAAAACATACAATAAATTCGTTCAGCTGCTTATGGTTACACCCCGCGTTATGACAAGTCACCAATAGTCAATTACAGTGCTGTACATAAGGTTGGTTCGAACAGCTGTTTTCTATGGTTATGGTTATGCCATGTCAAAATAAACCTTTAAGGACACCTGCAGGCATATATTACTATTAGAGAAAACGTGGACGATGGACATGGATGTAGAACGGCTCTTGTTTGAAAGAAGAATAGTTCGCGGATGACAACGTTACAGTTCCCTTCAGATAACTAATATGCTGAGGAAATGTACCAAATAGCTTAGAAAATATTAGGATATCAAAAAATTTAACCTCTGCAATGGCGAGCAGCCGGCTGAGTGGGTTGAGAGATATCGATGTCGAAATTTTTGAAAAAAAGTTTTTTTTATTATTCAAAAAATCTATGGATTTTCCAGCGCTTTGAGCTTTAAATTAGCGAGATGTTCCAGGGGTGGCATGCAAGGTCAACCGGACCCCATATATTTGTTTAATCTTTATGAGCCTTATTCATACTAAACTATGAAATGCTTATAAAAGGTTTATGAAACAGATTTCCATACAAAATGTGTTTCATAAACCTCTCATAAACCTTTGATATATATTATGAATAAGGGAGTACGTATTTATTTTGTGTTACGCCAGTATGTACGCTTGCAATTCGTTGGTACTTGTGCTAACTCAGCAGTAGATCTTCAACCATTACGTTTGAAAGGCTTTCAAATAAGAATTACAAAACACAAATATAGAAGGTTACCAACTTATACAAACAACGCAACAAATAGCTTATATTCAACACGAGTCAATTTGTTTTTCTTTTATACCATTCGTCAGCTGTTGTTTATTACTGCCAGTTTTTGTAAAATAAAACGAAAATTTTCTGTGAGAAATTATATTTCCAACAAAAACAAATTATCGTATTTTATTATTGTTTTCAGCATAAGTTCTCACACGAAATTTTTGTTTTATTTTACAAAAACTGGCAGTTAATAAATATATTTTTATAAAGGCAAAACAAAAAATTAAATTGTAATTTATAACATTAATGTGGAGAATATATAATTAATTAAAAAAAGTTTTGATGTCCATAACTCCGGAACGAATCGATAAAGCCGAAAGAGGAGCTATGATTGTATAAACATTTATTTGACTGCCAAAATGCAGATATTTTCTTTGTTTCCCTAATTGTGCCGGTATGTGTATTTTAAATTAACATTATTGAAATTCATAACCGTTCATTTAAAATGGACTTTGTAATTTGCTGCAATGCAATAGTCAAAAGTGTTTCAACGCATTTGATTTATTAATAGATAGAGAATTTATTTGGCATACACTAGTTGATTGTTAACAAATGCTTAAATTGAATGACTAAAACTTTAAAATGTGTAAAAAAAAATATTTATTTAACGCAATTACGAGTTTTTTTTATTGAATGTTCAAAATAAGTAATTAAGACGAAACTTTTTTAATATTTTCAGCATATTTAAGTTACTATTTTATCAGTTTTGTAATTAAAACAAAACTGATGATCAGTGAACAGTGAAATAATGAAATTTTTTTTTTGTTATCAGGAAGTTATTGCAATCAATTATCTTAAGTACTTCAATAAAGCAAAATGTTTCATTTTAATAACGGCTGGTTTCTTTGGAGGCCAAGTTACAATAAAATACAGAAAAGTTGTTGAAAGTGAGAGACATGTGGCCGCCGCGGATCAACAATGCCACGAAAATTTATATTATTTTCATTTGGAATCATATACAAAGCAGGAACCCACACCTCTTTGTCCGGAAATTTCAAACCATTATTTTATTTTTTATTTATTTTTCTTTAACTCTCATAAAAATGTTTCTCTTTAACATTGTTATTCAATTTATTTTTGTGCAGAGATTTAATTGCACGCAAAATTTTCCTTAATAAAAATTAATTGAAAGTCATATGTCGCTGACACGTGATCATTTTAAGTTGTTGGTTGCATGGCATAGAATTTTTTTCATTTTGCTTTAATTTACATTCATTTTATTATAAATTGAATGAAAATTTAGTATAATTTAAAAAGTACATACATATCGTTACGTTAATATAGAAAGTACCTAACTCTTTATTTTTGTCAAATCGATTCTTTTGCATATTTCGATGGATAAACTTTTCATATGTATATCAAAATAGGCCAAGAACTCGATTTGAAAAAATATAATGAGTTAGGGCGTTTCTATATTAACGTAACGATATGTACGTACATATGTATGGATGTGTGCAGTGTGTCTACAAAGCGGTAAATTGGAGGACTAAAGAGGCCTTCTAGAAGGGCTGTTTAGCAGACATAAGGCCTACCAATCCGCATTACATACTCATTTAATTTTTACCCATGGTGTCATTGCGGCGCAGGTCTTCCCAGCCGCTTCCCAATGTACGGATTCTTACTGGCCTCTTCTGGCATGCCATTTTGAAGCATGTATGATGTCTCTTGTATGTAAATTTTAGTCTTATATGCAAATTACATGCGAAAAAAGAATACGAGAATGTTTGTTATATCCAAAGCATTTTTTTACTTTTTAATTTAAAAATACAATACTCCTTCCATCTTCCCTACTTAAAGAATGGAATGTGGAGCATCAATCGAACGAAAATCAAAAAAATAAAGTACTACTTCCACCTTCCCTTCTCAAGACGGCAGTTTGCATGTGTATCGGTCTTGCAGGCCTTCAAGAAGGCCTGAACTTTGCAGGCCTGTTGCCTTTTACCGCTGGATATATTTGTCACTGCCATAACTGCAAGTGCAAAACTAAATGAAAACAAAACTTACAAAAAGAATGAAAAGAAAATGTGAGAAAAAACTTTAATAGCATGAAATAAATGAATAATTTAAACTGCAACAGCTTGTCGACACCGCGCAGTCGACAAACCAAATCCAAGTAGAGGGCGACGAATTAAAACCAGTGATGCCAACTTTTTTGGATCAAAAAGCACAATAAAATTTAAAAAAGGCACTAATAGCATAATTTCCAGGTAAAAGCCGCTTAAAACAGCATTAAACATGAAGAAAAAAGGTAAACATTTGGAGTTTAAAGACATCAAAAAGCACTAAAAATAGTGGCAAAAGCACTAAGTTGCCAACGCTGATTACAACTGAGCGACAATCTGTTTGTTTAAATATCTTCATTTGTCAGCGGGGTCTTAGCTACATTATTGCCATATTTAGTTAAGCGGTATCACCAAGTCTGAATTAGCTATTGGGCCACTGATTTTCATAAACTTTGGAGGCCCATAAAAAATGGTGAATTGTTGAAAAATACAAATGATATTTTTGCCCCCAAATGAAATTGTTTGTCCTTAAAACACTTGAAAGGAACAGCTATTTTGATTTTAGAAAATTTACAAAAAAAAAAGTTTAAGGACTAAAGCAAAAACACGATTTTTAACATACTAGCAATAATACTACGATATACTACTTAGTATACTCATATACAATGTGATTCTACTTTATCTGGAAAATTTTTGATTGTTGCCCAATGTTATTAAAGAAATTGTTTAACAGACTAAGAAAAAATTGGCTGAACAAATTGCAAAAAAATCATTGAAGACTTTATTATTTGTTTTATTTAAATAATTTGTTTGCATTTTTTCATCATTAAACAAACTTTTTAGTCAATGACATACATATAATATAATAACTCCCAAAGAAAATGGGTGATAACTTCCAAAAGTCTGGAACAAGTTAAAACTAAATTAAAATCGATCTAGCCGTTTGGCAGCTGCGGTGCCACAGACACACAGATTCAAGAGGATAAAGCTAGAAAAGAGGAGATAATGTCTAAACGGCTGGACCAAGTTTCTTCAAATACAGCTAAGAACACTCTCAATCGAGACACCTATCAAACAAAAAACTATATCAAAATCGCTCCAGCCGTTTGAGCTGTACAATGGGACGTACAGACACACAGATACACAGACACACACACACACAGAAAAAAATAAGTTTCGTTTTTGATAACAAAAATCCCGGTATTCAATAATTTTTTTTTCAAATTTCCTGTGATAAAGAATTCCCCTATATTGATAACAAAATTATTTCAAAATAAAAATATATATATAAAATAAAAAAAATGTTGACATGGCTGGAATACGAACCCGGGCTTTCCGGACGTAATGCATACACTCTATAGCTGAGCCATATCCCATTTATTTTTTTATGGGATACAACTTGTTTTAAGAACTTATGTATAAAAAGAAAAGAAATAACCGGCATGGGAAAGAAATACTTACAACGAAATATTTTATTATGTTAAAGATAAATGTTATTGAAATTCATTTTTTTTTAATAACATGGTTTTATTGAATATAATTCTTGTCTATTTTTTTCTGTGCCCTACAAACTTATAGCACTCCTCGTTTTAGGTCGGGGGTCAAAAAAGGTGTATCTCGGTTTTCTACGAAATCGTATTTTTAACTTTTTTGGCTGTTAACTTTTAAATACACCCTCCCTAAAGAACTAAATAACAGTTTTATGGCCACTTAAAAAAAAATTATTTTTTTTGTATGTAAGAGTTATACTTTTTATGTATTTTTTTCTTTCTCCTGTAAAATAACGAAAATTCGAGTTACGCCTTTTTTATATTAAGCCATCGATATTTGTGTATTTGTATAGCTGAAGAATCAGTTTTTAAATTGTTGCGCTATTTTTGTTTGAATATGTAAATTCCTTTGTAAGTCCGTTTCCGAGCAAAATCTTTGCTAACTCATTGAACTTATTTAATGAAAATTAAATCTAGTTTTTTATGTAAACATTTGCAGCCACAAATGAAATTTTTATTCATCACATTCGAAACAGGACTACAGTAATAATAAACTTGGATTACACAGACAAAAAATGTTTTTTTAACACAAAAATTCGCTCGAAATTAGCAACAAAGTAAGGTTTCTGAATGTGACAATTTTTTAATTGATTTAAAAAAAATTCCTCTATTGGCTCGCTTTCGGCAAACGAATTTGTTTGAACTTGTGAACTTGTGAACTAATGTTAAAAAATATATTTAACATTTATTTTATTTGATTCAATAAATATAATGTTTTGTTTTAATTCACAAATTCTTTCATTGGAACTCCATTGCATTAACTTATAAATATTTTGTTTTCTTTTAAAGCAACAGAAACTGTTGTTTCTATGTAATAATAAACACAACAAGTTTAACTAATTAACATTTATTACTTTTTTTAAATTTCTTTTCACTAATCTCCAAAATCATTGTCTGTATGTCTTATCGTCATTACTTATTTTATATTGAGGATTAAATTTTGTTTTCAAGAAAAATAAATATCACTTAGGCCCAAATTTAGAGTCATTAGTTAATTATTAATAAGCTAAAATGATAATTATTGTTTAACTAAAACTTCATATTTACAGTGTATTGATTAACTAAAATTTTTAATAAAGAATATTACACATCTTAAAGCGGCAATTTAAAAATTTTTAATCACACGAAGCTAATGGAGCAAATATTTTTTGTCGGTCGTAAAAGTATGCTATATGCATGTCATAATTTCCAAAACATGGTGTAATAAGTATGCAGGTTCAACAAATACAACAAAAAACTAGATAATGCTTGTCAAAAAAATACACGTGCTAGACGTTGCTTATGTACAAAGTTATCAGAACAAAAATTAATTAGCTGACGTTATGTTGCCACCTCCATACTTATTGCACCATGTTCTAAAGCATCTAACTAATTGTTAACCAATGGCATTCGACGCTTTAACTAATGGTGAACAAAGAAGTGTGAATAAAATATCATTGGCTAAACTATTGTCATTAGCTAACTAATGACTGTGAATTTGGGCCTTAATCATATTTGGTTAAGCTCTTCACAAACTTGCAAATGCCAACAATGATGCTCCACATTGGGGCAGAATCAAAATATTTATGGAAAATAAATCAGGCATTTCTAAACGGATAGTCCTGTCGGAATAAATTACACTACACTGTAGTAGTAATAAAGCCATATGGCCTTATTCCGCAATGAATTGGGATATAAGGTCATTTTGCTTTACTAACTACTGTTTTATTGCAGTGAGCTGACGAAAATCGGGTCATTGCACCAATAGATGGGATCTAGGCTTAAGAGGTAAGTGATCACCCAAACATTTGTCTTTTAAATCTTAACAAGGGCTAAAATATAAAAAAAAATTAAATCTAATGAGAAACAAAAAAATTACAAGCGTTAAAAAATTTTACATCATAGCTTCGCTTCTGAGTAATTTGGAGAGTGGGGAATACTCTTCTGCTATTTCTATTTGAAATTTCATTCCGATTGGAATATCAGGCTGATTTATTTTACAAACATTTTCATTTTGCCTCACTGTGTTGCCTGTTTGCCTAAAGTTGATTGAAAATCATCTTTAAAATGTATCGTTATATCAAGCAAGAAATCAAAATATAATACCTGCTGTAGCTCCAAGAAATATTAAAACAATTTACTTGATTTTAAAAGTAATATAGCACTGTTAAATGTTGCGTGTACATAAATAATTATTTAACTGTTTTTGCTATTTATATGTATTAACTTGCGAAACACAACTAACAAAATTGAAATCTATTTTATTTCAAGGCCATGCAATTACCAAGAAATTGCGTTTTGTTTTTTATATATAAAGTTCTAATAGTGTGTATATTTTTATGGTTTTAAAAAATATATATGCATAGATATGTTCATATATGTATGTATGCATGCATACATATGTATATAGTATGTATATGGATATCGCACATACATTTCAAAAGAGGCATAACTCAAGATACGAGTTTTTCTTCATATTGTATAACAAAATCATACAAATATCTTGCATACTCACCTCTTGAGTGTTTCTATGAAATTAGAGTTTTTGAGTTATGCCACTTTTGAAGTCCACATATCGGCGCTGTTGCCCAAAAAGGGGCAATCTCCATTTTTTTATGTTTTTGTTTACCTTGTTACGAAAGGTTAAAAGGGCCAAACTGTTTGGGCAACGAGCTGGCTTACAAAAGCTAATATGCATAATAAAAAGGGCTAGGATTTTCATGCAACTAAAAATTAATTTAAAGCCCTTAACAAATGCACCTAAAAACGGAAAATATGCACAAAAATATGGAAAGTACCAAAACTCAAATAATATAAATATATTTTTTTTAATTTTTTATTATTACATATTAGAGAAAAAAACACAAAACAAACATAAAAAACATACGTGGGTCTATTATTTAATGCAACCGAATTTTAGCTGCATTGCCAGTCGGCAACTGAAAATGAATGGTTGCCAGAAAGACACTAAATACCAACTGAAATTGATAGCCCTCAGTTGCCACTTGGCATCAGTAGTATCATTTTTAGCAACTGGCAACCCAACTGAGAACCGGTTGCTATCCATAATCGGCCCACTAATATTTAAAAAAAATTTGAAATATGCATTAACAAATTTTTATAACTCCAAAAATATGCATTTATTGCCAAAATATGCAAAAATATGCACTTTTCATCAAAATATATGCAACTAAAAATCTATGCCAAACTACTCAAAATTTGATGATTCGCATAGATAATACACCAATACCTCTTTATCTAACACCACAAAAAACATGAATTTGCATGAAAGTCCGAGCCCTGATAATAAACTATTTTAAAATTATATATTTTGGTATTTTATTTGGCTTTGATAACACTGAACCAAATTATGTAGCCACAATAAGCTTTTAAGACCATCTTGTAAAAAAACAAACATAAAAATAAATTATTTTCCCACGTTTCTTTACGTTTTTAATTAATGAAAATTTTATTGAATTGAATAGTGATTAGATTATTAATAAAAAATGATCAGAGCAAGAGGAGGGAAAATAAATATGATGAGCATTATCTGACGGAGAAAGCTCGCCATAGGATTAGCGCTACCTGCTATCGAATGTATGTACATAGATTATTTTCAAATAGTACTTGATTCTGCACGAACATCTTAATAACGACCAGGAGCCGAATTACCGCATACGTGATTGAGTTGATTTTTCTTTTTGGGATTACGGCATACGATAACGAGTGTGTAATCGACTCGTTAGCACTATAGCCGCCGAAAACAATATTTATTACAGGGACTGAACCCGAACCCGTTGAACCCAAAAATTCGGCAAAGTTCGGGTTCAAAAATATAAATATAATAAAAAAATTACATTTCTTGCATGCAAAAAAAATTAAATACAACATCAACACAAAATAACGACCAAAGCAAATTCATACCAGGTGGCAGCACGCCGACAGCTGACTATTTTTTTGCAATTTTTAAGTGCCGAATGGTTGCCAAAATTTTTGCTTTTTCTTGTTCTGGGTATTTCTAATAATTTCTAATTTGAAGTATATTTTCTTATGTCAATGCGGTACTTACGCTTCCTAGTTGAAAGCTAAATAAGTTAAATTTAATGAAAGTAAAAAAAATATATTGTTTAAACGTACACCGAAAAAAATATACTTATAACCAAGGAATTTTTTCATAAATGGTATGAATCCAATAGGCAATTCACACTACCGTGTTTATGGCCATTTTAAGTGTTTACGAGCCAAACACGTTAATTTTTAAATGTTTACGTGTTTCAAAATTAAACTCATTCAAAAACCAGTCAAAGGCAGGGTTCCAAGTACTTCTTGATGTATGTACAGTCGATTTTTTGATTTCAGTGCTTATTGAACACAGTTTGTAATGGCGGCAAAATATGTAAACAAAGTCGAAATTAAAAAAGGTTGTAGCATTTCTATAACAACAAGCAGCGTATTCTGAAAATTATGATTTGTGTTGGCTTAAAAGTATTAAAAACCTCGTTTTTTGTTCAAGTTTTCAATTCAAATGGCAAAATGTACATACACATTTAAAATTCTAATTAATAACTTCGCAAAATTATTAATATTTCGGACACAAACAAATTTTTTTGTTCCCGGTTTGCTACCACCTTTTATGAATTCGTCATGCTGTAAACAATCACGTTAGGAATTTTTACCTAAATTAATTCATATTTCTTAATAAAAATATTTAAAAAAATTCAAGTATTGAACTTGTATAGCCTGTTGTACTAGGCACAACTCTTTCCCTTTCTGGCAAACAGACTATTTAAAATAAACTTTATTTGTACACTATATTAATAAAAAATACATTTCAGAATTTGTTGACAACATATTAAAATTTTTTTCAAAGCAACTTTGATTTTATAAATTTATTTATTGAAAGCTAAATTCATACTGGGAATGAAAAAATTCCTATATTTTATTTATAAATTACTAAAATATATGAGTAGTCCACTTGCAAACACCGCAATTTTAATATATCGAAATTTGTAGAAAATCGATTAAAACTTCAAAGAACAAATAAAATGGCGTCTTTTAGCGAATTTTTATTTTTTTCAACTTAGCGGTGTTTGCAAGTGGACTACTCAACTTAGCGGTGTTTGCAAGTGGACTACTCATATGAACAATAGATTATGAACTTTTTTCATACTATTTATGTTCAAACTTTTTTCTGTGTATAAACGTGAATGTAAAATTGATTTGCGTACATATTTTATTATTAAACAAAATAATTGAGTGTGTCTAAATTTTTGGTTTTAACCCCGAACCTGAACCGAACCCGAACCTGAACTTTTTATTTTGATAAACCCGAACCCGAACCTGAACCCATTTTTTTCATGGTTTCAGTCCCTCATTTATTATGTTTGTTTTGCACAAAAGCGCGGAAATTGCCAATAAACCTTATTACAGATGTCAAATCGACTTGGTTGTTGTAATAAGTTAAAGAAACACAGCATTTTCTTTAATCAATTACAAACTCTCAGTCGATTTAACAACCCATGAAAAAAATTCAATACGTTAGCTAACGAATGCGGTAATCCATCCATTCGATACGTGACGAAATTTTATTCGATACGAAAACCTACTCGATAACAAATGCGATAATTCGGCCCCAGCTATTAATTTAATTTTAATTCATTCCCATTTACTGAATATATTTTAGTGGGCTCAGGTGTAGGATTAGAAGCTGTTTGGAACATGTCGAGGACCAATGATCAGCAGGTGACAGGTAATAAGATCAATGGAAATAATGTCAATTGACTTTATTTCCCACCATAAAAGAAAATAAAGTCAATTGACTTTCAAACATTTAATTTGCATAGCATCGCAATACTTCCCAATGAAGTCCATTTTTGGGATTTTCTGGAATGTCTTTGGGAATTTTGGGGTTCCCAGAAGTAAATCTTATTATATTTTTCTTTCTTTGTTATGTTGATTTTATATTTCTTTTTTTTTGTATAAAGAACCAAACTGCACTATGTTGGTATTTTTATCATTTTTCTTAAAAATACGAAGGCTTAGATGTAAATGGAGCTACTGAAATAGGTAGACCACTAAATTGCTCGAAGAACCCGACCCATTACATAGTCATAAACATTACTTGTTTGCCGTATCAGCAATGTAAATCTTAGAAACATGATTTTAAAAAGCAATTTGGCCATTTTTACGCAACACCGTCCATATGTGCGATATGTGCAATGTACATTGTACATACATATATATGTACATATACAAAACTTCGCCAATTGTAACGTTAAAATTCAAACTGTACGCCATATAAGACGGGTGCATGATATTCTTAAAATTTTGAAAGACTTTGTAATGCTTCAGCGTCCATAAAATTTCTAAAAAATTACAAAATTATCAATAAATTTATAAAATTAACTATTCAATCAAGGAATTTGTAGTATTAACTCAACGGTATCAATTAAAATAATTTTTTTTATTTTGTTAATTAAAAAAGTAGTTGGAAACTGCATATTTTTAATACAAGTTCCTAAAAGCTCTCTTTTGAGCTTTTATTTGCTCAAATCGGATTATCGGTTGTAAACTTATATAACCCAGCAAAAACTTGGTAATGGGTTGTCATTACCGAACAATATACTTTTCAACTACAAACAACATACCGTGCCAATTACTCTACAGCAGTTGAAAAATTACTTATTAGTAATTAAACAAGCCACTTATTCTCCTATTGGCAGAGTAGTAGTGTATCTGCTTATCATACAGATGATAAACAATTCAACCTCTTGGGAAGCAAAATGGATTTTTTTAAATTGTGTTCGTGTTTTTGAAAACAAGTTTTAAGCCCGTAACAAACTAGTTGTGCAGGAGTCTAGTGCGTAAGACACTTGGCATAAAATAACACAATAAATGAAAACCGCATGAGTTCAATGCTTAGCAGAGATATTTAATTTTTATTGTGTTTTGTGTATTCAATATTGAAATATTGAAAATTATTGTAGGTCAGTTTATTGATCACTTTTGCTAATCGTGCCAGTGACTATCTGCTACTTTACTGCCGATTTGTAATAATGGCCCTTAGATAGCCAGAGAAAAAAACATATCAATCAGAATTTTTTGGTTTTCAATCGTTTCATGTCAAAACTTTTCTTTAGTTTTAATGTTTTTTTCTGTGTTTGAATATAACAAAATTTTGTTTCTGACGTCTTATATTTAGTTTTTCTTTCTTTTCTATAGTTATAGTTACAATACATTATGGCTAGAAAAGTGGGCAGTGCCATGCCCATAAAAAGTAAATATTCATGTAACTACTTCTACGTAACCGATTCATATGAAACTTCGCACACACAATTAGCTCCCGTGAAACTACAACCTGATGATCAAAAATGTTGACAGTACCACGCCTATTTTGTAGTCTGTTTTTTGCAAGAATTATTAATAGATCTAATTATGGAACTTTTTAATAAAATGAGTTTACGGAACTAAAAAAAAATATACATAAATTGCAGTTATTTTTTTATAATAATCGAGAATTTTCGCGATAAATTTCAAAACAATTCTCAATGTCTCGGGATTTTAAAAATTGCGAAATAAGATAGATACTCTAATGTGTGTAAAAATATAAAAATATGTTTACATATAATTTAGCAACGTGTAAAGAGTTATTCGAAATCGATGGAATGACTTTTGTCTTCCCTCATACATCGACGCTCCAACTTAATATACATACATACATATCGAGCCTTTGCTCCAATAGAGTCATAACTCAAAAAACTCGATTTTTACTTAATAATGCAGAATAATATCATCATATTATTATTTTGAAATAATTTCAAACAAATAAAAATCTTGTATTCCTACTCAACTTTTGAGAGAAGAATAACATTTTCTTTTACCATTAAGTTGCAAGTAAATTTAAAACTTTAAACTCGTTTTCTATAAAACAAGTTTTTTGAGTTATGACTCTACTGCAGCAAAAGGTCGATATGTATTTATTAATTTTATATACATACATATATTTTATTTATACATACTTACATACATATTCATATATTTAAAATGTCGATAAATATATTCAATCGTACTAGTTAACAAATCAATTTAAATATTTTTATAAATTGTGTCGTTTTTTAGTTTAATATATTGGTAAGGCACTCACATTTATCTTTTGAATTTTAAATGCTTTTATCTTGAAAAAAAAACTATCGCTGAAATATTTTTGATAACACTTAAATTATTTAAATTTAAAGAAAATTTTAAACAAGAAATATCGTTACAAAAACAAAATCAAAACAAACAAACAATTGTAAAGAGTAAAAATTTTAAATTCTCTGTTCGATTCGGCAGCAGCAGAGCAGAATTGACAACAATTGTTGCTTTCTTGGACATAAGAGAACAAGTAATGTAATGTTGCTATGAATCAGGGATGGAAATATTGGTACTATTGTAATTTCTGCAGCTGTTTTGATAGACAACATACATACATTCATATCTACAACACTATTAAGGCGTCATAAAAATAATATGACGTTTTAATATAAAAACTTTGAGAAATGTTTAATTGTGAAATCTCATGTTGAAATTAATAAGTTATGTATGTAGATACTTATATTACCATAGATGGGGGTAGTGTACTAATTTAGCAGTTTCCACTAATACTTATAGCTTTTTTACACTACCTCACACGCTGTTCCACGTCTGTAGAAAATTCATCCCTGATTTAAGCAGAGTATGGAATTATTAACAAACAATAACAATACATTAAATCAGGTTTGCATTTTCTACAGAAGTCGAACGGCTTGTGGGATAGTTTAAAATTAGCTTTAGTGATAATGCAAAATTATTCTAACAACTTTTTTGATTTTTAGTGTTGTATTGAAAATTATCAGCCTTACTGAACGTTGTGATAGTGATGTTAAATAATTTTGCACTAAAATTATATTATTATATTATATTATTTATTGCAACTTTGTTTTCATCATTAATTTTGTTGTAACGTTGAAAATTTGCACTGAATTTTGTACTCTTCCAAAGTTTAGTAGAATGGGAGTATGTTGAAATGCAGCATTTTTATAGCAGTGTCAAATTTTGCAATAATTAAATAAGTGCAGATTTTGGATTAAATCTGCGTTTAGTGATAGTGCAAAATTTAACAGTACCATAACATTTTTTTTAATGCTAGTGAAGAAAACACCAATTATCAATCACTAATCTGGTGAAAAATAGTACAAAATAAATTTTTGCAATATTATTTAGTGCTACTGCAATGCATACTGCAATCAACATTAAGTGCACTACCCCCAACTATGTATGTATGTACATACATATATTACAGAAATAGTAAAATGTTCTACTTTCCATGCCTGAACATGAAGAAGGGGTGGGGGTGCATGTAATTACGTTTTATTTTAATTTTTCTTCTGACTATTAATCACACAAAACTTTAGAATTATGTATTATAAACACAAATAAATGTATTATATTATATTCAAATATAACTATGTAAATAGTGCACAAGATAAGCCATGTAAATACAATCGTATTTATGTAAGTAGACACTTAAGTTATGATAAAAATTATGCACTTGTCTTCACTATAATTTAATTTTCTTCTATGCATTAAAAATTGTCTTTTTTATATTTGCTTCATTGTAACTTTAAATACTTTTCACTTTGTTTTAAGGAAACTACCTATTAGATTTAATAAAAATCTTGTGGATACAAAAATAAAATAAAGTAAACAATAGCATAGTAACCAACAAAGATTTCTTGCTTCCGACTTGTTTGATTTTTCGCGCACAACTAAATTATTACGACTACGAACGAGTATTTATAATCAACACAGTGCTGCCAGAGTTACTTTTAGACAAAATAAACCAATATGTTACAAATTACACAAAAAGAAAATATGTATGTATAGCTATAAAGTTTTTTATAAACTAACACCTTTTTTATTTATGATTTAATATGGAAATGGATATAAGTATGTATACATACATACATACATACATACATACATACATACATACATACATACATACATACATACATACATACATACATACATACATACATACATACATACATACATACATACATACATACATACATACATACATACATACATACATACATACATACACACATACATACATACATACATACATACATACATACATACATACATACACACATACATACATACATACATACATACATACATACATACATACATACATACATACATACATACATACATACATACATACATACATACATACATACATACATACATACATACATACATACATACATACATACATACATACATACATACATACATACATACATACATACATACATACATACATACATACATACATACATACATACATACATACATACATACATACATACATACATACATACATACACACATACATACATACATACATACATACATACATACATACATACATACATACATACATACATACATACATACATACATACATACATACATACATACATACATACATACATACATACATACATACATACATACATACATACATACATACATACATACATACATACATACATACATACATACATACATACATACATACATACATACATACATACATACATACATACATACATACATACATACATACATACATACATACATACACACATACATACATACATACATACATACATACATACATACATACATACATACATACATACATACATACATACATACATACATACATACATACATACATACATACATACATACATACATGACACATCGGCGATATGGAACACCAGCACGCTAACAATACGAGATAAAATAACATCAGAATGTGGATATGCCCGAGCCACTGTCTCTGGCATCACACTATACAGTTGCTATATTCCCCCTAGGTATTCTATAGAGGACTTTCGAGTAATAGTTGACAATATAGTAACAGATGCAGTTACAAGAAATCCTGTCATAATAGCGGGTGACTTCAATGCGTGGGCTGTTGAATGGGGCTGCCCCTTGACAAACACAAGAGGTAGAGTACTCTTGGAAGCCTTTTCTGTATTGGGTGTTGTACTCATTAATAATGGAGTTGAACAAACTTTCAGAAGGGGTGATGCTGGATCGGTAATTGACATTACATTTGTCAGTAGCAGCATCACAAGCCAAGTTAACTGGAGAATATCCGACATCTATACTCATAGCGATCATAGCGCTATAATCATAGATGTACAAGATGAACAGCCCCGTGTGATTGCACAAGCACGAGGTTTGACAGGATGGAAGGTAAATACCTTTGATAAGGATATCTTCGCAGCTTGTATGGAGAACATGGAACTGAGTGGTTCAGCCGAAGATATGGCAGTGCAATTAGTAAGTCATATCACTAATGCCTGTAACGTAGCTATGATAAAGCGTAAAAGGTCACCAAATAAGCCCCCGGTGTACTGGTGGAATGATGAAATTGCTAGCTTGCGATCGGAGTGTATAAGTGCCCGAAGGCAGTATACACGAACGAGAGGTAGGTTAGAGAATAGTGTACACCATCAAATATATAAGGATAAAAGGAAAGCGTTGAAGATTGCAATTCGTAGGAGCAAGCGTAGGTGTTTTCTTAATGTTTGTGATGAAGTAGATAGTAATCCTTGGGGCTTTGCATATAAATTGGTAACCAAGAAACTTAAATGTGTTGGTCCATCGCCGCCAAGAGAGGAGCCTCTCCTCAAGGGAATTGTAGATCATCTCTTTCCCCAACAGGAAACTCCGACATGGCAACACAGCTACCCGGCTGAATTTTTCGACATTCCTCCGGTTACGATTGCCGAGATAGAAGGTGCTGTCTCAAAATTTAAAGACAAGAAGGCACCAGGTTTAGACTGCATTCCGAATATGATACTAAAAGAAGCTGTTAAACTCCATCCTGACTATTTTTTGAAAGTAATCAGCGCATGCTTGAGCCAGGGCATTTTTCCAACAATGTGGAAGAGACAAAAGTTAGTATTGTTACCTAAGGATAATAAGCCACCAGACGACCCTTCCTCTTATAGGCCGCTGTGTATGATAGATACAAGTGGGAAATTGCTAGAAAGTATAATCTGTAGAAGATTGGAAAGTTGTGTTGAAGCTAACCGCGGTTTATCAGATAACCAATTTGGCTTCAGGAAAGCAAGGTCAACAGTAGATGCTATCAAAGTTGTAGTAGAAACTGCTGCTCAGGCTATCCAAGGGAAGAGGTGGAGAAATGGAGCAAAAGAGTATTGTGTAGTTGTAACGCTAGACGTAAAGAATGCCTTCAACACGGCAAACTGGGAGCATATTGTTGATGCCTTAGCCAGTTTAGACATCCCAGGATATCTACTGGCAATTATACAGGACTATTTCCGAAATAGAGAGCTAGTTTATGATACTGATAAGGGTACTAGAAGACGAAAGATCATTGGTGGGGTGCCTCAAGGATCAGTACTTGGTCCACTACTGTGGAACGTCATGTACGATGGAGTATTAAGGTTAAACCTGCCGGAGAAGGTAAAGATAGTTGGATTCGCAGACGACATAGCGTTAGTATGTGAAGCAAAAGAGTTACTAGAGGCGGAAACCATTGCAAACGCCAGTATTCAGATCGTAAGGTCTTGGTTGAGATCAATGGGTCTAGCTCTAGCTGACCATAAAACAGAAGCGATTCTGATTAGTAGTCGGAAAAATAGGGAAACCATTAGGCTAAATATTGGCACGTGTAGCATAGAATCCAAGGAATGTTTAAAATACCTTGGAGTCATGATTGACACTCGTCTGTCTTTTCATGAGCACTTGAAGTATATAGGTTCTAAGGCATCAAAAACCTGCTCAGCGCTATGCCGGATCATGCCGAATACAAGAGGTCCAAAATATCTGCAGAGGAGATTGCTAACCAGTGTAGTAAGAAGCATTATCTTATATGCATCCCCTATATGGTCAGGCTCACTGAAATACTCTACATATGTGAATCTGATATCCCCTGTGTATAGGCTGGCCGCCCTGCGAGTATGTAGCGCATTCCGCACTGTATCGGACGAGGCCGCCTTTGTCATTGCCGGCATGATACCCATTGAGCTAGAAGCCGTTTCGGACAGTACGAATGGTGTGACTGATATGTGTCTACGGAAGTGGCAAGAACGATGGACAGCGACTGACAAGGGAAGATGGACTTACTTACTGATACCTGACATTAGGGTATGGTTATCAAGAAGACACGGCGACTTGAACTTCTACATTACACAGTTTTTGACTGGACATGGTTGTTTTAGGTCGTACTTGTACCGTTTCGGACATGACAGTGTTCCGTTTTGTCCGAGTTGTGGTGGCAATGTCGTGGAAGATGCCGAACATGTGTTCTTCATCTGTCCACGATTTGATAGTGGTAGAGCGTATTTAGAAGTAGTCTTAGGGCGTAGTATTAGGCCGGACAACATCGTTCCAATCATGTTGGAATCTTTGTATAACTGGACGTATGTATGTAATTTTATAAAATTGGTTCTGTTGGAACTTCGTAGGTTAGAAGAGATTCGCAGAAGAATCCATGTAGTTTAGATTTAGGGTCTAGGACCTTTCCCACCCCGAGACGTATAGCCTTGCGGTAGTACCACGGGGAGCATTTGGGTCAGCGTGAAGGGGTGTTTTTTAGCGTGTTAAAGTCTCGCACTTCTGGCAAACACCACCACTGCCAGAGTCTTTCGATGATTTTCATCCCACAAATAAAAAAAAAAAAAAAAAAAAAAAAAAAAAAAAAAAAAAAAAAAAATAAAAAAAAAAAAAAAAAAAAAAAAAAAAAAAAAAAAAAAAAAAACATACATACATACATACATACATACATACATACATACATACATACATACATACATACATACATACATACATACATACATACATACATACATACATACATACATACATACATACATACATACATACATACATACATACATACATACATACATACATACATACATACATACATACATACATACATACATACATACATACATACATACATACATACATACATACATACATACATACATACATACATACATACATACATACATAAATACATACATACATACATAATATCTGCAGAGGAGATTGCTAACCAGTGTAGTAAGAAGCATTATCTTATATGCATCCCCTATATGGTCAGGCTCACTGAAATACTCTACATATGTGAATCTGATATCCCCTGTGTATAGGCTGGCCGCCCTGCGAGTATGTAGCGCATTCCGAACTGTATCGGACGAGGCCGCCTTTGTCATTGCCGGCATGATACCCATCGAGCTAGAAGCCGTTTCGGACAGTACGAATGGTGTGACTGATATGTGTCTACGGAAGTGGCAAGAACGATGGACAGCGACTGACAAGGGAAGATGGACTTACTTACTGATACCTGACATTAGGGTATGGTTATCAAGAAGACACGGCGACTTGAACTTCTACATTACACAGTTTTTGACTGGACATGGTTGTTTTAGGTCGTACTTGTACCGTTTCGGACATGACAGTGTTCCGTTTTGTCCGAGTTGTGGTGGCAATGTCGTGGAAGATGCCGAACATGTGTTCTTCATCTGTCCACGATTTGATAGTGGTAGAGCGTATTTAGAAGTAGTCTTAGGGCGTAGTATTAGGCCGGACAACATCGTTCCAATCATGTTGGAATCTTTGTATAACTGGACGTATGTATGTAATTTTATAAAATTGGTTCTGTTGGAACTTCGTAGGTTAGAAGAGATTCGCAGAAGAATCCATGTAGTTTAGATTTAGGGTCTAGGACCTTTCCCACCCCGAGACGTATAGCCTTGCGGTAGTACCACGGGGAGCATTTGGGTCAGTGTGAAGGGGTGTTTTTAGCGTGTTAAAGTCTCGCACTTCTGGCAAACACCACCACTGCCAGAGTCTTTCGATGATTTTCATCCCACAAATAAAAAAAAAAAAAAAAAAAAAAAAAAAACATACATACATACATACATACATACATACATACATACATACATACATACATACATACATACATACATACATACATACATACATACATACATACATACATACATACATACATACATACATACATACATACATACATACATACATACATACATACATACATACATACATACATACATACATACATACATACATACATACATACATACATACATACATACATACATACATACATACATACATACATACATACATACATACATACATACATACATACATACATACATACATACATACATACATACATACATACATACATACATACATACATACATACATACATACATACATACATACATACATACATACATACATACATACATACATACATACATACATACATACATACATACATACATACATACATACATACATACATACATACATACATACATACATACATACATACATACATACATACATACATACATACATACATACATACATACATACATACATACATACATACATATATCTACATATTTAGTATTCAATAGAACACTGAAGATGGCACATAGCCGAAACCGGTCTGTTTACAAACCAAATTTGACGTGGGATGAGGGAAAATCGTTCCAAAATATTTATGTACATTAGAGTGATCGTAAGAAATTCAAAATTTGGATTTCTTCAAGTCTCAAAACTACCCAAATGTCAGGTCAATCGGTTAATGTTAAGGCAAATGCTCTTTTTCTGTCTTTTATGTCTGATAACTTAATAAATATAGTATTTACAAAAAACAAATCTTCTAAAAAGCTGTTGTCTGCGAAGTTTCTAACAGCTTTTGCCTTACCGACTTTTATCTAAATCGCATATTTAACAAAGTAAATAGCAAAGTACTGAATAGCCCATAATTACTAAAATAACAAAACAACCCCATTAATTTCCAAATTTCGCTAAACTGTATCGTTCCCTAGAGCTTGAAGTTGTTTCTTTAGCTATTTGGGCTGCTGAACGCAAATTTGCACTCCAATTTTTGTAACAGCTCTAGTTTTGAACGAAATAGTTTTTTTGTATGCTATATTTATTAAGTTATGAGACATAAAATCAGAAAAATAGCATGTGCGACACGCCTTAATCTGAACTCATTGACCTGATATTGTTTCTGGGTTAGTTGTTCATAAATACCCATCACTTTGGGGTATGAGACTTGAAGAAATGGAAGTATTAATTTTTTACGACAACTTCAATCCATATACACACATACCAAGGTTTTTTCTCGGCATTTTCCGTCCTAGAATTTACCGGGAAAATCGCTTATTACAGTTTTGTTTCTGAAATAGTTTTAAAATGAAGCTCACTTTAAAATAAAGAATGATTCAATGATTAATTTTGCTCATAAATATAAAAATAAATCGATTCCGGAAATTAAAAATTTCCAAGAATTCCCAGGATCCCGGGAATTTCTTTTTTATTCCCCGATCTCGCGGGAAACAAAAAAAGTCAGGTAATAAAAAAACATTAATACATACATATGAATATGTATATGTGTGTATGTATAGATATGTAAGCAAATTTCTTACACTTTAAAATAATTACGCAGAAATGTATTTCGCTAAAAAAAATTTACAAAATTTTAGATAATAAAATTAGATGAACAATCACATAAACATTTATTATATAAATACATACATGTGGAAACATATACCCCCATATTCATAAAAAAATAACGTGTGCTTGAAGTGTACATTCTATGAAAATTTTGTTTCAATGTACACTTCAAGCACACACTATTTATAAATATGGGGCATGTTCTTTTGCCATACTATTTTAACTCCCCACTTTTAAACCTTACAAAAACAAAGCTGGTATGTACTTCCCCTTTTCTTTTTTGTTTCCTTTTGCTCTTTTCTCTTCCTTTTCCTGTTTCCGTTTTCTCTCTCTCTCTCTCTCTCTCTCTCTCTCTCTCCTTCTTATAACGATAGAAAGGGCAGTGATGCCAAATTATCCGGTTTTATATATTGCATCTTCAATATAATTGAACTGACAATAATTATTAAACATTTTTAAATTATAAATCCAGTTAATGGCAGAGAAAAAAGTTTTTTCTACAGTTGTTCTGCGGTTGTTTTTTACTTCTCTAGTGTTCGGCTGAGAGCCGAGAGTGTTCTCTATAATTTAGAATGTTGTGGGCTAGTGGGTTTAGATGCAACTGAAGCTTCTTTATATATGTTGTCGTGCTTCGAAACACTTTTCTTACCATCCTAACATACCAGGGATCGGCTGTAATCCTTTATTAATTTTAAATAAATATTTGATTAAACTTTTAAATTAGAATTAAAAATGAATTTATATCGATAAAGAAGCTAATTCTATTTGCTTTTACTTGTATGCGTTCGGAAGTAAAACGAAAAAAATTTTTTGTAAGTGAAAGTCACGACACCAAAACATTCGGGAAAGATTCACTTTCAAACGGGTATGAAAGTCATGACTGACACGAATATTTTATTTTACCCCCTTCCAGTTGGCCGATTGATCTGAAATTTGATAAACACCAATAAAAAGCAATATTTAGTATGCATTGTTTGAGTCCTGTTGGGGTCGAATTTAGTAATTAAAAATTAACTTTCTTCCTGTTGACCGATTGATATGAAATTTTGGTACACATCCTTATTTGTATTCAATACGATTATGTGCATTCAGTATTATTGTAAATCAAAGATAGCCGCCGCCACAAAATGGCGGATTAGTTATTTCTTTACAAACACTCAATACAGTACGCAATCAAAATTTTTCAAATCCAAAATGGCGGATTATATATAAATTTTTTCAACCCCTTAATATGGATATTAAATAAAAGCGCTTGACTAGTACACTCAAAATAAAATGATAGGTAAATCTAACCAATATAAATAGTTAACCTACTGTTAATTTAAGTTGTTGCAATTTTTATGAAATAACAATTTTCATTGATTAAAATAACTTGTTAAAGTTGTAAGTCATTTCATATCTAGCTTACTTTCTGCTATCGTTATTAAACAAGATGACTTAGCTGAGATGGTAAAGGCGTCCGGTTCATAAGCATGAGAACCTAAGTTCAATACCGAAATATTACATTCTACTGGACTGTAAAATATAATTTTGGGAAAAACGACGTTTTAAGAATAAAATTATTTTTGATGGTTAAAATCATTTATTTAATTTTTAACAATTTTTGTGGTTAAAATTAAAAATTTTAGTGGTTAAAATTACCAATTTAAAATATTAGCACAGAAAATAGTTATTTCACAAAAGTTACTGTATTTAAGTCAAAGAAGTCACCACATGTCTATGGATACTTTGTGCTATCCTTACTTGGCAAGATGACTTAGCTGAGATGGCAAAGGCGTCCGGTTTATAGACATGAGAACCTAAGTTCAAGCCCAAAAAATTACAAACAAACAAAAATTTTTTTTAAACAAACACACTTACTGCTTAAGACTTGGCAGGCATAGAACCTGCAACCTTCCGGTTAGTAGTTTTACACACTATCAACTAAACTACAATTTCATTGGTTGATTTTTACTGTATTTTATGGGTTGACTCATGAAATAAAGTAGGTAAAAAATGTTTAAGTTAAGCGGTTTATTGTAATGAAACATAGCAATTATGCTGATAAGGGGCTATTCACATATTACGTAACGCTCCATGGTGGGTTACAGACTAGTTCCGAAGTGGATTGTTTATACTGTAAAGCTTGAAAAAGCGTTACATGAGGTGGGCGTGATATAAAACTTCAAAAATTGGGTTACGTAATGTGTGAATAGCCCCTAATGAACTAAAAGCTAAAACATAATTAGGTAGTATCAGCAGGGCTGTTAGGCTTTCGTCCCGAAAAATCGTCAAAATCGTCATTAGCTTCTAAAAAATTCGTCAAAAAATCGTCACATTAAAAAAAATATAATAAATTAAGTAAAGTGCGACTTTGGCTCGCACACGAAGGGTTCGGTACGAATACACATATTTTGGCAGCTTTTTCGTTGTGCTTTTTTGATTAATTTTAGTTTTTATTTTTTAAGTGTTTTTCGTTGTTTTTGGCGATTTTTTTTTGGTTTTGCCGTTTTTTTTAATTTTCGTGATTTTGTTTTTTTTGCCGATTTTTTTCGTTTTTTTTTGCGATTTTTGGTTTTTTGTTTTTTTTTGCCGATTTTTTTAGTTTTGGCTATTGTTTTTTCGCTTTTTGACGATATTTTTAGTTTTAGCGATTTATTTTAGTTTTGGCGCTTTTTTCGGCTTTGGGGATTTTTTTGGGTTTTTGGTGATTTTTTAGTTTTAACGAGTGGAGTGGGAGGCAAGCAATAGGGTTCCTTTATACTTTTGATGTACGGAACCCTAATAACTTCTAAGTATAAAGAACAATAGTATGTATGTATTTTATAGGAAAGAAAATAAGCTATATCTAACAGAGAGCACTTCTGTGGCTTTAGCGAAATGTAGAAAAATAATCAATAACCGATTTACATCGTGGAAAAGTGGAGAACATTTAAAAATCTTGATACATATATGCCTAAGAAATGGTTCTTGATTCCAATAAATTATTATTTTCTTTCATTATTATAATACACTGATTTACAACCAAAAGGTAAATGAATATTTTAATGATAGTTAGGATGTGTGAAACACGAGAAAAATTCAAGAAAGTTTCATTTGAGCCATTGTCTAGAACACGGTACATTTTTGTTTTTCGATGTATACTTCTTTTTAAAATACTATCCAGAGTCAAAGGCTGGTTCGATTAAATTAAATTATATTTTTGAAAGGCTACTAAATTTCCCATGGAATAGAAGTGGCTAATTGGATTTGATCGGACAATAAATGCCTGAGTTATAGTAGATCAAAGTTAAGATTTTGTACCACAAATAAAATCAATTGTTTTATAATTTTATTGTCGTCCATTCAACTACAAAAATGTTAAGCCATAATGGACCGAAATCGGATTAAAACCAAAAATGCTATAATAATAAAACGAAAATACTCAACTTTATAGTAGCCTTTCAATCAAGATACAATTTATTTCAATCAAATCATCCTTTGACTCTGGATGGCACTTTAAATAGAAGTATATATTGAAAAACACAAATGCAACGTTGTCGGGATAATGACCGAAATGAATTTTTCTCGTGCTTTGCAAACCTAAAATTCCGAAAAAATGCATTATAAAATTTATACCTCCCAATAATACAAATTTGTGAAGCAGTGTTATTTAAACCTAAAACATACGGTTTATCCTAATTGTTTTTTTTTCGGAATAACTTCCCAACTTGATCATTTGTAGACTTGTAATAGGAATAATTTAATATATTATGGGGATATTAGAATAACAAAAATATAATTGAAGCTTATGATTTGATTGACTTATAATAAAGATGAATATCTAAATTCACGATAATTTTTTGATTTATTATTCGATAAAGATTCTTTAAAATTAATATATCTTAGTTTTACTATCTCATTTTCTGTAACGTTATTACTAACTATACATATTTTGGCAGCCATACCGACATATAATTTTACATGCCAGACTTATGTATTTCTTAAATAATGTAACGACGTACAAAAATATATTTGCCAGTTCTATTTACACAAGTGCCTCCTGAAAATGGTATAGTGATAAATCGTCAATATGTTACCCTACGTCTCCACGTAGCAATTTTTATTGCCGGCAATTGTCAAATTCCATATTGAAAATTAAATTATTTATTTTAAGTTGAATTTTTTATATGAAGTTTGGCAACTGCCGCAATAAATATTGCTACGTGGAGACGTGGGGTAAGGAGCTCTACGGAAAAAATCGTCAATCGTCATTTGTGGTGAATTCGCATAAAAAAATCATCAAAATTACCTAAAATCGTCACATATAACAGCCCTGGCTATACGTGGCTTTTGTCTGGGCTAAATAAAGTTGTTACCAGATGTGTCGATTTTTATTCATGAAATATATAAAAGGATTTTTTGACAATTGTTTTCCGCAAAATTACGTCTTTTTCGTTATATCTATATATATTTTTTATTTCAACCAAGGGTGTTAAGTATGACGATTTTTTACGATATGACAAAAAACGATATGACACACTGTGTTGTCATATCGTAAGCTATTTACGATATGGCAACAATGAGAGAGCCATACACGATGCATCGCTTTGTCAGTGTTGTCATATCG
Source organism: Panzeria rudis (assembly GCA_956483635.1). Taxonomy (NCBI): domain Eukaryota; kingdom Metazoa; phylum Arthropoda; class Insecta; order Diptera; family Tachinidae; genus Panzeria; species Panzeria rudis. Next base: position 137,043,482 of record OY101447.1, on the reverse strand, counting down.
TAAAAAACTTATGATATGACAACACAGTATGTCATATCGTTTTTGTCATATCGTAAAAAATCGTCATACTTAACACCATGATTGGTCCCCTAATTACAAAAATAGTGGAAATCGATACGTTTTTTAAGTTTTTTTCTAAAACTTGGAATTTTTAAAGAGGCAGCTACGCCGATTTGATCATAACTTGGGTAGGGTTAGTGCAAATGAATAGCAAAATGCACTAAAAAACTTGAAATAAAATTACCTTTAAGCCGTTCTAACATTATTTTTTTATGTAATCAATGGTTTCTGAATTATTCAGACCGCAATGATGAAAAATATATTTTTTATGCAAAATTTGAAAATTTTTATTTGTTACAAATTTATAAACAAAAATTTAAAACGGCTGAAACTGGACAACCCCCTTTCAAGTTATAATAAAATCAGTGGAGCTGCCTCTTCAAAAATCCACAAATTTTAGAAAACAATTAATCAAAAACAAATTTATCCATAGAATTTAAAATTGCGAACATAACACATCAAAACAATATAGTGGTACTCCTTGGCATTTTTCTTGTTGCGTAGTGCTAATTATTAAATCTTCAATTGTAAATTGAACAAACAAATATATATTCAAATCTAAAATTGTTAGTAATAAATCCAGAGAGTGTTATACAAAATATTAGGTTCAACGATTTCTTCTTTGGTTGTTTGACGTCTCTCCTCTTCGGTGGAGAGCAAGAGTGTATCTCTTTCTCAGCAGAATGTGACACCTAAGAGACCAACCTAAATTACGACGCAAAGCGTTGTCTGGCTGTCAAAATTTCTCATGCCCATACAAAATGTATGAAACCAACCGAAATAACGCGGCGTCAACGCTTTGCAATTGGAAAATCCAATTTTGACAGCGCGTAAAGAAGTGAAGTTGGCTGCAAAAGTAGTGTTGTTTATTTTGTTAATGCTCACACATATACTTACAGTAATGTAAATGTAGCTACTTTCAGGTCAATTAAGCGTCTTCATCTCTATTTCTTATTTCTATTTAGAGTTTTTTATTAATCAAAGTAAGTAAACATTACTGTTTCTGGCACAACGTTAACGCTCTAATTTAGGTTACCCATGTCAGCGTAAAAGTTAAGCGTTAAATTACGTTGCGCTTTGCGTCGTAATTTAGGTTGGTCTATAAAGTTAAAAATGTTGCGGGCTAGGAGATTTTTCTCACATATGGTGTGAAAATGCGATGTGCTATGATTTCATTAAGGACATGAGTTAAGGACAAAGATTAGCACAATACTATTATTCCAATGGACTTTTAATTATAGATGGAGTAATAAATCCTATTCTAATGCCTCTTTGAGGACAATATTTTCCTCTGAACTAAAATCATTTACATGTGAGGGAAATAAAGTGCGATCACAATATTTCGCCAGTACATAGTCTGTTTTTTGTAGGTTTTCGAAAAGCGCTACTTGATGACAGAGAATATTAGGCTGCATCATATACATATTCCATCATTAGTTACTTTATTACTTATTTAGAATTTTCGATTATGCTAAGTTCCGAGCTACAACATTCACTTTATTCATACTTTTTGAGCACACACAACTTTTTTTAACAGTTTTAACGACTAAATCTGAGGGTTTTGTTGGATGAGTAGTTAGCGCTTTTGACTATAAACCATCAGGTCTTGAGTTCAAGACTAGTTTCAGGAAAGCCAACAACATCATGCATTTTTCTCATGTGCATTGGTGTGTTATTTTGTTGGTTGTTGTTGGGCTATTAAAGTGATGAAGGCATAGCATTGATCACTTTAGCAGTACCGGCAGCGTTTAATACTAACATATCCTCATGCACTTTACAGCAGCCTCCTTCGTTGGCATTGTAGCAGAACCGTCGGCGAAAGAACTAATAAAATGGATACACAGCTTAAACAACTCAATGCTTCTACTTGGCACCGGAGGGGCTTGCAACAATGCTCTACAAAAAACTCCCAATAGCAGAGTTGTATATTAATTAAGCTTCCTATCTTTCTCCCACTTCACTATCTGTTCTCTCTACACTATCCCATTCCTAAAGAAGGTAACACATTAATTAATTAACTGGTAGGCATTAATTGCCTGATTGTATTACTTCTCTTAAAAAAAATCTGACATTAAACACGGCCTTAAGAAAATCAAAAACTTAAATTAAATTCAACATTTTGTTTTTATTTCGGAACTTACATACATATATGTATATATATTTGGTATAAATATATTTTATGTGTATACGATTTTGGTAAAAATAAATTTGCTTGATAAATTATATCAGCTGAATTCACATGTCATACGGTAAATGTTTACTCGTTAAATTGGTAAAGTTTCCCATACATTTTGTTGCTGTAAAATTTAGTTTTATAATTTTCAACTACAAAATGTATTGAAAATTTTACCAATTTAACGAGTAAACACTTACCGACTGACGTGTGAACTGAGCTATTGTATTTGTATGTATATGTTTCTCAATAAATTATATATAGCAAATTTTTCTTATACATATACCAATTGTACGCCAAAGTGCGCTTTTCCAAAGTTACGAATGCTTTGTTTTCTTATTTCACTACAAAAATCAGTTTTAGCCGTTAAAAAAATATTGAAAATATTTTACGGTTACAAAACAAATTGAAATCCCTTAAAGTTGAAGAGATTTTTACAAATACAAAATTTAAGTGCTGAGTAGAAAATTTATATGAAAAGTACTCAAATTTCTGATTGATTTCCATAAAAATTTTGTACTCAAGTCTGTGGTCGGTCGTCTAGATTGTGGAAACTACCCTTTAATTTTTTTTAAGCAAAATAAATTTTACTTTTAATTTTAAGACTCCGAAGACTCCGAATTATCGGAAGAGTCGGTACTTGTTGAAGTGGAACTTGAGCTTCGTTTATGTCGCTTCGATTTAGTTTTTTTTTCATTGATGACCTCATAACTGGGCAGAGTAGAATTGCTAGATTCGGAAGAGCTGTCGCTGGAACTAGATTCTGCAATAACAGCGTCATTCTTTTTCGATTTTCTGAAATGAAATGTTTAGAAAACAAAACTCGATTATTGAAAACTTTTACTTACTTTTTCTCTGATTTATCAGATTTTTTGGCATGTTTTGACTTTCTAGCTTCTACAATATCGCTACTACAAGGAGATTTGCTGCGCTCTCTTTTGCTCTTCTTGTTCTTTTTCTCTTTTCTTCGGGCTTCCTTCTCCTGTTCGCCTTTAATGGAATAAAGATTTTGAGAACTGGCCGTGGAATAACCAGTATCCTTGCGTTTACGTTTCTTATTTCTGGCATAAATAATTTTAATAGGTCTTAGTATCTTTACGTCTGGAGGAGGCTATTTAAAACTTACTTGTCCTTTTTGCCTTTCTTCTTATAGACAACTTCATCATCGGAATACTCTTTAGCTCTAGAAGGCACAAAATTAATTAATGGTAAGAATTAATTTGAGGTCATAACATATTGCTCGTTTACTCAAACGAGGTCATAACTTTAAAAAATTCAATTTCTTAGTTAATATGTAATGCGGAATTAGTCGTCATATTATATTCTGTAAAAATTTATATTCACTTTAGAGAGAATACATAATAGTAGAGTTCACGCAACATTTGTCAAAAATTTTTTTAAAAAATTTTACAGTAATAAAATGAAAAATTTCAACAATTTACCGAGTGATCACTTACCAAATGTTGCGTGAACTCCACAAATATAATTTTATTTTTCCTTTAATTAAATGTACATAAATTGAAAACTTAAAAGTTGTTTTCTGCAAAACTAGTTTTTTTAGTTATGATGTTGTTTGAGTAAATGAGCGATATTATTTCCAGAAAAAAATACATGTATGCTTAACTACCTTCTAATCTTTCTTCTCATTTCAGTGCCACGATCCGATGAGATCATATATATACCATTGGGATCATCCGTGTTACGACGCTTCGATTTATATTGACGTTGCTTAGCAGAAACTTTCTGTTCCCGGCGATTTTTCCAAAATTCAGCATTTACCACATACAAACGGTATAATTGTAAAATAATAACAAGGGAATTCTTACCTAAGATAAAAAGAAACTTTTAGTGTGGGAAAAGGGGTTATAGTATCCTTAATACTCTTCAAATTAATATGAAGTAAAAAACATGTATTGAAAAAAATCCTCACTTGTTCCTAATATTAATTCTGTTTTTCTTTTTTAATTCAATTCCTGTTATAAATGGGTTTATGAAAACGTTACGATAATAGTTTTCCCGAAAAGTCTTTGTTTTCGCTAGAAATTAAAAAGTTATATTTTAGGATGTTGCAGAATGGAAATATCTTTGCTACGTAGAACATAAATTAAGACTTCATGAATCCTGAATTTCGTTTTCCAACGGATATTTTCCAGTTTCAAGCTTATGTCGACATGTTTATTTGTCGCTCCGGAAGGTATGCAAACTTTCTACATCTTAGTAAAATTTTCGTTTTTCGTTTTCTAACGAAGCAGCTTACGGAATTGAAACTTCTTCCCATCGAAATGGTATTCTGTGATATGCCTGTATAAAAGTTGCAATTTGGCTTGCAGTGGGTTATTGGAATTCGAAAATTTTTATACCAATCCACTATGGTTCAGACGGACACTTTCTTTGGCCAAAACTATTTCAGGGCGAAGTCCTTTATCGATTCTTATGAAACTTTGTACAAACATTTCCTTCCTGTGACAGCATAATATTATCACGAAAAAGTAGGCAAAACCACGCCCATTCAAAGTAAACCTTTTTAAAACTACTTCTACTTAACCGCATCTTATGAAACTTTGCACACACAGTAAGCTCCGCTATAAACGCAATAGTGTGATTAGAAAACTAGGCAGAGCCACACCCATCCAAAGTACATATATTTCTAAAGTACCCCTACTGAGCCTAATCTAATGAAACTTGGCTCACTCATTTAGCTCCAGCATAAATGCAATATTATTGTTAGAAAACTAGGCATTGTCACGCCCATTCAAAAGAATTATTCTTTTTCAGCAACTTCTACTTGACAAAAATATTAAAATCGGCTGAAAGTTCAATATTATGACTAGAAAAGTGGGCAATGCCACAATGCCCATTCAAAGAAATCATTAAATTTTTACGTAAAAAAATTAATCTAATGTTGTTCAACAACGACAATATATAAGGTAGGGATATATAAATTCAGTAAAGTGCGACTTTGGCTCGCACACGAAGGGTTCCGTACAAATACACATATATCCCATTTCGTGTTTGCCCTTTTTTCTCATTTTGAAAAAAAAATTTTTTCGCATTTTCGTTTAAATTTTGTGTTTTATTTTTTAATTTTTTTTTTGTTGATTTAGCGATTTTTTGTTTGTTTGTTTGTTTTGGCGCTTTTTTTCATTGCTATAATTTTTTCGTTTTTTTGCGATTTTTCGTTTTTTGCAATTTTTCGGTTTTTGACGATATTTTTAGTTTATCGATTTATTTTAGCTTTGGCGCTTTTATCGATTTTATTGGATTTTTTTCGGTTTTGGTAATTTTTTTAGTTTTAGCGATTTTTTTCGGTTTTGACACTTTTCGTTGCGGCGATTTTTTCGGTTTTTGGCGATTTTTTTCGTTTTTTGCCGATATTTTTAGTTTTAGCGATTTTTTTAGGTTTTAGCGCTTTTTTTGTTTTGATGCTTTTTACGGTCTTTTTTGTTTTTTTTTTTGTTTTTTGTCGATCTTTTTAGTTTTGGTGATTTTTTGCATTTTATCAGGAAATTTTCAAAAGCTTGTAGTTGCCCAGGGATATTTCCTACCGAAAAAACTATCATGATCATTTTAATTTCAAAGCTAAATTTGTTTCAATACGTTTGACTCATACATGGCCATATCATCATAAAAATTCAAAGAAGGCCTAACATAATTTTGAAAAATTTTCAGGAGAGGTAAAAAGCTTCATAAAATGCAAACTATTGTCATTATAAAAACGATTTCTTTCTGTGTAGTATCATTAATAAGTTCTAAATTAATGACGCTGTTACGAAATGAAAAATGCAGATTAAAATTTTACGACATAAACTGACAGCTTTAATTACAAGCTGCGTTTTTAAAATCACCGCGCTGCCAGACAGTTGGATAAACAAGAGCTAATGGAATTTAAATTAACGGAAACGGAACTTTCCGGAAATTTCGGGAAACAGTGACGAGAACTTACTATAGTCATTAAGATCGCTTGTAGAGAAGTATAAATAGTAGTGCCAGTACAATTGGGAAGTCAGTGTTGTTTATTATGTGCTTGTGTTAACATCGCTGCCGAGTCAGTGTAATTTTGAACTTTATTGAGTTAATATCACCAAGAATCGTTAGTGGCCACATTGCGTATAGTTTAGGGCTGCCAGATGTCTGAACACGTCGACCAGGACATTTGTAATATATATGTATCACAAACGAATGTACAACAAAAGCTTATATATTCCAAGAACTAATCATATAAAAATGAACCGCAACAAATTTTTAGTTTGATACATGTATCAACCATATATTTCAAATTGAAGTCCAACAATTAAACAATAGATACAAAACTTAACATGTAATTCATACATAAAAAACAATAAACAAAAAATTCATTTAATATTACGAGGGGCGAAAATAAACACATCGGCTGGTGAGACGACCTGTGTTTATTTCATCGAGTAGTTGAAAGACGTAAGCCCCAGGCTTTGTGTAAATTTTTATATAGAAATGCTCACTTTCATACGAAAACTTTGATTTTGATGGAAAATGTAAATCACTAATACCATATTTACACTATGCAACTTTGTTGAATGCAATTTTAATTTTAATTGAGAGTGTTGAAATAGAAATGTACACATTTTGTATTTCTTCTCTGTCTTTCTCACTGAAAAAACAGAGTTGTATGCAACAAAATTGCATAGTGTAAATATGGTATAAGTTTAATAAATCCAAATATCGTAATGAAGAAAAAAATCACCACTATTTTTGATATTATTAGAAATTTCAGAATTTTATAGATTGAAAGTTCTTGCATTTGAACAAATATTCAAAAAGACTGAAATTAATGTATATAATTTTGGCAAACAATTTCTAAAATAAAGCTAGGCGATTCCACAAAGGCTTCACAAGTTTTAGTAGAATTTAAAAAAAAAAAAAATTATGGTTTCCCCACATTTGTCTGCAAATATCGGACAAATATTTAGTTCCGTCAATTTTACAAACGCACATACAGATTAAACCTTTTTGACCTTTTTTCAAGAAACACCCGAGTCTTGGTAGAAATCAAATCTGCGTTAATAGCCTAGTACGCGGGTAACTAAACTAAATTTCGATGTTCCTTAGAAAATTAAACTTTAGAAGGAATTCTTTATTCTACAGATTATTTGAAACTCATAAAACCAATTGTTTTGGTATTCATATTAAAAGCGATTTAGCAAAAACTATAAATTCGGAAATGTATTCATTCTGAAAATCATTTATATTCCATGGTATATATTTAAGCTTGTAAAATAATTTTTTTATGCATTTATGTTTTTAAACCACATGAAATTACTGGCGATTGCTATTTTTTTTATAAAACCACGAAAAATGCTTGGCTTTATTTATGACGATTTTCTTGCCAATTTTTCGTATTGAAATGCCGAAATTGCCGATTTTTCCACGATAAGTGCAGATTTTTGATCAAAATCATTGGCAGCCCTGGCCCCAGGCAACAAATCCTCGGATTATGCTGACTTTAGACGACATGTATTTTACATCTGTCTTTTCAAATTTCCCACTGCAAAAGTTATACATGCCGTGTGAAACATATGAAACATTGTCAGATGACATTTACAGAAGTAAAGTCATATGAAAAATTTTCAATTAGAGCGTGTTCTATTTTCATCTGACAAGGCATATGACATCAGCTGTATTAAATTAACAAAAGTGTGGTTTGGTTGAAAAAACATTAAAAAGCCTAGAGCGTTTTATACACAGTGGCGAGCACTTGTGAATACATGTATTTTATGTTTTAGTTAAAAAAGCTTCAAATCCTGCAAAATATGTAAAAATCAACCAGGTTTTCTACTAAAACTATTTGTTATGATCCAATTAAAAGACAGAAAAAATATATATTTTTGATTTTAAGTTATACCGAAGTTTTGCCCAATTTCGTGAAAAAAGTCAATGTATCCACTTTTGCCCGCTTAAGATTTTGTTATCTTGCAGCAAAATAAGTCGGCAAATATCAATTGTTTTTCCGTTATTTGAGTTGATTGTAACACAAATGAAACAAATACCTTACGCTAGTAGCAAGCTTTCTTAATTGTCATTATTTTTTCAAAAACATTTAACTTTCAATAAAAATGCGAAAGATGTCCACTGTTTTAGAAAAAACAATTATTGAAATGACAAAAAGCAATCGAACAGTGCTTCAGGTAAGAAAAAGAAAAAAGCATTAGCGGAGAAAGTACACAAAAATCGCGACGAAGTTTGCTCACCGAGAGAGATGCTCGGGCCATGTGGTTACGAAGCAGGCAAAAACATCAAAACAGGCAGCAGATGCCATAAACAAGCCAGTTAGTGAGTGGACAGCACGCAGGGCACTTAAAATAATCGGGCTCTCTTCAGCTATAAAGCAAAAAAAAAACAGCACTGTCGGAAAAAATGTAAAAGCACGACTAAAGTTCTGTAAGGAGCACAAAAACTGGAGTGTGGAAGACTGGAAACGGGTAATATGCGGGCATGTTCTGAAAACCGTTTCGTTTTGAAACCGCCAAATTTCAGGAAAGAGTTCAACTAAAACGGTCATTTATTGCAACTTTTTAATTTATTTTTACGTTTCAGATGTTTTATCCGAACTTAACTTCGAATGTACAAAATTGTCCGATTAAAAGGACACTGTATTTCATTTTTGTATTTTTGCGATTTCAAAACGAAGTGGTTTTGAGAACATGCCCGATGGTCAGATGAAAACAAAATAAACCGTTTTCAGTCGGATGGTAAGGAGTACTACTGGCACCGTTCTTATGAAACACTTAAAAAACATCAAGTAAAAGAAACCATGAAACATGGGGGTGGAAGCTTAATGTTTTGGGCCTATTTTACTTGGTAGCACCTTGGACCAGTGGTAAAAATTGAGGGAATAATGAAAACGGAAGATTATCTTCATATATTAGGTGACAATTTACCCGATTTTGTGGACCAGAGTGCTTACCCGAAGGAAGAAATTGTTTTTCATCAAGATGGGTATCCCAAGCAGATGGCCAAAATCGTTAAGGATTGCCTGTCAAGTCAAAAATTTCAAACAATGCAATGGCCAGCGCAAAGTCCAGATCTCAACCCAATCGAAGACTTATGGGCTTTGCTGAAGAAACGTCTTTCCCGTTATGATAATGTGCCAACAAATTTAAATGAACTTTGGTCCCGAGTACAAACGGAGTGGTCAAATATTCCTAAGCATATCATTCAAAACTTGGTGGAAAATATGCCAAGACGTATCAGAAGTGTGATTAAAGCAAAAGGACTGTGGACAAAATATTGAAAATTTTAAAGAAAAAATGGTTTTTTCAATCGTGCAGAAGTGGATACTTAGGACTTTTTCATGAAATTGCATTCATCTTCAGTTTATCCTTAAATATTATTGAATTTAATTTTGTTTTCTTAAATTATTATTTTTATTAAATAGTTTAAATAAAAACTTGAACTGGTTTTCCTTTATTTTATGTTTTTTACTCCGATTTGTAATTTTTTTAAAGAAACATGTCTCCACAAGTGCTCGCCACTGTATATATGAAAATTGTGGAAAAACTCAGCTGTTATGAACACTTAGAGGTTATGGCAGATGTAATTGCACATGTACGTGTGAAAGCAAAAATTATAAACCGTCTGTAAATTAAAAATTTTGACAAACATGCGAAGTTATATTTATATGTCGCACACACCTGAAAACCCATATGTAAAAAACATGTCGTCTAAAGTCAGCATTAGTTTGCTGCTTTCTAATGCTTTTTCCTATGTTTATGGGTCAAACCAATAATAAGGCGACGAAATGCTGGTAAAATTGCTTCATGTAAACAGCGTTATAACAGAAAGCTTAACCTCTGTTTATAACAAAAATCAGCAGAAATTAAATTTTTGTCTGCATTGATCTGTATCAAAAAACCAGGACAATTTAAGAGTGGACCAGGACACCAGGACAATCTGTCTAAAACCAGGACAATCCTGAAAAAACAGGACGTATGACAGCCCTAGTCTAGTTTCACGTGTCTGTAAACCCTCGATTTACTTCGCGATTGGTTCCGGAAAATGGCGACGTAATTCGAAACGACGAAAATCGAATTCGATATTGCACATAATAAAAATTGCCAATTTCCATGTGTTTTTCTTTTTATAATTGAGGCGACTTAAATCGAAATGAAAGTGAACCAAACTTTCGCCGACGTAAATATTAACTTTATTATTTATATTTCAATACATTGCGTTTGACAATCGAAATAAATAGCTTGGATGTGTAAATGGAAATATGTAGCTACCACCGCACAAAAACTCCGAAAAATCAAAGAGTTTAGCTAAACTCTGGGATTGCCTGGGTATTGCTAATAACTTGTAAGCAACTGAGGCGAGGTAAATCGAATGGCGACGGAAATCGAATTTCGAAGGCATAACAAATTTAACGACGCAAATCGAATGGCAAAGCAAATCAAATTTGAAAGCTACACAAAATTTGACGACGTAAGCCGAAAAAACGTAAATTGAGATAACAAATAATCAGTGTTACCGAGAAATTATTTGAGAAATTAGATTACCGTGTTTTATTTTGATTGGAATTCAACGAACCAGTAGAAAATAATAAAATGGCTAAAAACGTGACAATTCTATCATGAAAAATCAGTTTTTGTAAGCACACCAGTTGGATTTTTTAACGTTTTTTATCTCTCCTGAAAATTAAAAAAAATATGATAGACCCATTTGCATTTTATATGACGCTATTCCTTTCGCATTTAGTAAAGGGTATAAAAAGATATTAAAAAAAAGTTCCATCCACTTACAAGTAAAGAAAACATTCATATAACTGATAATATCATATTGAAAAATGATGAGCAAACGAAATGTTAAAAACGGTGCATCCTGCAATATGACATTAAGTACAATGCCCCAAACATCAATACCGCAACAACAGCCGTTGCAACAATCGGTGGGAGGTCTAAAAAACATATAAATAAATTATCTTATAAATTATCTAAAATATACGAACTTACTCAGCTTTATGATTTGAAGCACTTCCCCGTGGTCTACGTGCCCTAGTGGCCGATAAAACTATAGTAAATTGCATTAGACTCCAAGACCAAATGCCCAAAGTTAAGTACACCAATAAGGGTATTCTTGCTATTGACTCGTCCTTGTAGGAATCAAAAAATTCTATTATATCAGCAGCGGTTCCTGTATATTTTAAATATTTTTCAGTTTAGGTTGTTGTTTCCATAAAAGCCTTTAATAAGTCTCACCTATGTACACCAACAATAGTTGACTCAACTGATCTCGAGTAAGATCTCCCTTGGGCAACATCCAACGACCCACTATGAGTATTAGCATTAAAAACTGTTCAATTAATGTTATCCAAGTATCTTTGTTAATTTTTGGCACGCCGAGTACATCTGTTATGGGCGATTCTGCGGTATCGTTCGCTCCTGGACTTCTTAGTCCATGTACACGTCTTTCAACTTTGTCGAATTCCAATAGCCATATTGCTGGCACAATACTGGCTAAATATAGGAATACTGAAGGACAGAACCTAGAATGGGTAAATGATTTAGAAACAAAACAAAAAACGATATAAAGGTAAAGCCGTTAACATCCGTATAAAAAAGATCTGGTTAATCTGTAAAAGTTAAAACCTTCCAAACAAATGAAATGGGATATTAAATCAAAAATTATATATTGAATTCACATAACAATCATAGGATAAATTTTGGTGTGTTTGCAAATAAAAACGTTTTCATTTGTTTCCTTTAGACAAAAACGGGCTTTTTTTAATTGTAAGAAAACATAGTTGCATCGGCTTTGCTGAGCTAAAATATGTTGCTTAGCCAGGAGAAAATCCTTAAGCCCTGAAAAATGCCAGCTATGCAATCTTTACTCAGCGTAGCCGCTATTCGATACACCAAGAGGGGAAAACTCTTAATCCCGGCCGAAGGCTGGCTATATCAAAATCATTACTCAGTGGAGCCGCTTTTCGATATACTGAGAGGAGAAACCCCTTAAGACCGGCGGAAGCCTGGCTATGCAAAAATCTTTAGTCAGCGAATCCGCTTTTCGAGATACTGAGAGGAGAAAAGCCTTAAGCCCGGCCGAAGGCCGCCTACGCAGGAAATCTTTAGTAATAAAAAAGTACATTTTTTTAATTTTTAATTAATTTCCAATTACGCAAAATATTTTTGGCGAATATTCATTTAATATGCATTATTTGTATTTGGACGCTTCTTTATGAAGACCAATTTGGCTAAATTGATAAACGGTTATATAAATAATAACCCAAATGAAAAATCGCCCGAAAAATCAATATGTAGAATCGTCCAAATGTAGCTGTGAAAAAATTGGGTGATTGTTCAGCGACTTTGGGCGTTTCAACATTTTCAGATATTTGGGTATTTGTTCATAATTAATAATTGCCAAATATATGTAAAATGTTAAAAAAAAACCAAGAAAAAAATTTTGGGTTATCATTCATTAAAAATTTGTGTGATTTTACATAATATACAAACACCCAAAAACTTCGGGCGATTATTCATTTTACACTTTTGGGTTATTCTTCACTTTTTTGGGTGTTTCTTCAATATGACCCAAAAAATTTGGGCGTTTCTTCATTTAGCTGTTTCGGGCGATTTTCACTTGGACGATTATTCTAGGCGCATTGGCGTCATATACTTTAGTTTTCAAATGACTTTTGTCTCATCTGAGAGATTATTTTCTTCTACAGGTCTTAATCAAACAGATTTCTAAAATCGTCTTTCTCCGAAAAGCTTGAGAATATGTACTTTATTTTTTAAATAAAAATCTTTCCTTCTGTTTGAGTATTGGTATCGTATCGGCCAAAAGGCGTATCGATGCTTCCCTAATAACAGTGCATAAACATATTTTTAATAAAATTTTTTATGTTCTTGAAAAAATTTTTGTTTGCAATGAGTAACCTGGCCTTTACACATGCAAGTGCAAGTTCGAAAAACTCAATACACTCAAACTTTTCTACTAACACACTTTTGGTTCAGCTATGAGAAAGACAGAGAAACGAATAGAAATTGATTTTTCGTTGATAATACGTACACAGAACTTGCATGCAAGTACTTACATGTCTAAACGCAGGGTAAGCTAATATGTGGCTGCATTTCATTGATTCTAATGCCAAGTCATCAGTTGTCTTTAAACATCATGTTTGACAAGTTTTCAAAATTTTTTTATACAAAACAAATATTAAAAATTTCTAATAATTTTCAAATGTTCAGCCGTTTTTTTGGTTTGTCCAGCTTTTTTAACCCCAACGTCCAGCTTTTTGCGAATCTGGATCTGGCATTCCTACCTATAAAGTAGGGAGACCCATAATGGATAATAAGAGAGTTTTGCGGCCTTTGAAAACAACGTCTTCACGCTCTCCTGCTTATGTTAGAAATTAATAAAAATGTTCCTTCCATCTTGTACGGAAAGTCTTCCTCTCACTCAATTCTTTTCCATAAAAAGTTGCGATTTTAGCCTAATTTAAAATGAACTTAAAATTGTTAAGTGAAAAATCGCAAATAGAATATTTTAACTGTACGTTAGTCCCGCTTTATTATCTGATATTAATATCTATGCACATATGTATGTATTATTCATTGAATTTATTATGTCGCGAGATGATAAAAACGCGCTTTAATTTGACCATAAAAAATTTGCCAATAATTAAATCACATCATCATTAAAATTAAAAGCTTTAAGGAGCAAAGGACAAGAAAATAAACAAAACGCTAAAATCGAAAACACACACAAGCCAATCACATCAACATCAAACACAAAATAACAATTTAAGTGAAATGACCGCAATTGGAAAGTGTTTTTCAATGAACCTTTTTAATTTTTTTGGGTGAGAGAGACAATGAATATCTAACATTCCCGGCCTTTTATTGGTGTGGCAAATGGTGGTTAGACATTTTTATGATTTGAAATGCTTAATTGAAAATCAAAAAAGTAATGAGCCCACTAAAAGCAAAAAAAAAAAAAGAAAACATGACGTCAACCAAATGTTTACTTAAAAAATATATTTAAAAATTTTGTTTTGCGAAATTTTTTAATTTTTAATTATAAAAAATTACCATCTCCATTCCTGAGTCTTTTTTATAAATATAGTAAATATGCCTTCGAAGAGCAATAGCAATAAAGGAGCCGTCAAGGACCAATATATAATATCATCCTTATTATCCACCACTTGATATATGGCTATAATACTATGGGCACTAAATATTATACGCGTTAATGTCGCCTTAATTGTTGAAATAATTTTCGCCATTTCGCCAAAAATCACATTTTACTTTGTATTTACTATTTATTTCGAGTTATGCTTTAATAAAAATTTTCAAAATTTTATTTAAAGCATAACAAATATGTATTTCTTAGAATCACTTTCTTTTTATTTAAATACTATTCTATTTGGAAAACGAACTTTACTACAGGAATCACGAGCAGCAACTAATGCAGAGACTAATCGCCAAATTAGTTTTTAGCACAGGATCTAAATTGGAAAATTCATTATGAAAAGAAATTATAACTCTTAGTGTTGTGTAAGCTTTACGGCATTAAATGATAGCAAAATGTATTCGAATAGAAGACGGAAATTATTTAAAGAAAGTGGCAAAACAAAGTCATATGGCGCTACACAATGCAGCGCACAGTGGCGCTTAAGAAAAAAAATGATAGTAACAAATCTGTATCTACCCACTTAGCATTTGGAAGAATGTTTTAGCAAAAATCACCAAACTGAGTCTTTTATGACTCCCTAGATGATGAAAAAGTGATTAGCCGAAAATGACTCCCGCAAATGTATAAAAAGCGACTTGTGCGCAAACATAAATTGATCATGCAGATGATCGAAATGTGACTGTGTTTTTTTACTCAAAAATGAGTGGGGAATGAGTCATAATTGATCAGAAACGCTAGTCACAAGAGACTCTCAGAAGAGTCGCGGCTAGAGTCCCGTTTTCTCCCGAAAGAACAGTCATATTCGACTTGAAAACGAGCACATATTTTTTGTTTTGATCGCGCAGTGGAGTCGAATATGATCATTAATTTCATAAAATGCTAAGAGGGTAGTGAACTACTGATCCCATTAAAAAATAATATGTATATACAAAAAAGATAGAACAGGACCTAAGCTTTCCTGAACAGTGTTTCCTGGGAACCCTAGTACAAGATGAGCTGCAGTGGGTCAAAATTGACCTTAGTTCGAGCCCGTACAATTCGGCAAAATATCAATAAAATAAATTAAATTATGGAAAGAAAATTTTTGTTATAATAAGGACGCTTTTCACATACTATTATAGTTACTATACATGGGACTTTTTCATTCGCATTGAAATTTCATTGGCATTATTTTACGTAGTTATAATGAAAAAAGTTTCAACTACCAATAAATGCCAATGCTTTTATTTTCATTATAATTTTTTAAATACTTGTAATGAAAAAACAATGAAATCTATCAACTATCAATTATAATTGAAGAAAAAATAATTTTTCATATAAATACAAATATATAAGTTGAATAACTGAAAAATATGACCTTTGGAGAAATTCCTTATATGTTAGTGTGCTATTTGAAAAATAAAGGAGCTGATGCAAAACAAATGAGAGCAAATATTACAAAAGTAAAATAATATTTGGTATGGCAATGCAAAATTATGAAAAAATAAATCAGCGGCTTCTTGCCTGTATCCGAAAATTATTTAAAATTCATTAAAAGTCACCAATATTAGGAAATGTTGAAATCTCGGCGAAATTCGCAAAAAAAAATTGCTAACATCGCGATTTTTTCCGATTTTTTTGGTATTCCTTACAAACTTATCGATTTTTAATCAATTTTAGGGCTTATTTCCCATATTGCAATTTTTCGCGACTTTTCGCTATTTTCGCGATAGAAGAGCTTTTTTCAGTTTTTTTTTGGCTTTCATTCGAGTTTGACCGATTTTTAATAAGTTTAAGAGTTTCTGTCTTCTCGAAATTAGCATGTTTTTGCGAAATTTCGCCACTTTTGCTATTTTTTCTGAAATTTTAGCATTCCTTACAATTTCAGCTATTTTTAAGCACTGTTAGAGCTTGTTTGCAATTTTGCAATTTTTCACAACTTTTTGCTATTTTCGCGTATAAATGATTTTTTCAGTTTTTTGGCTTTCTTTAGAGTTTTACCGATTTTTAATCAATTTCAGAGTTTTCTGTCTTTTCGATATTAGAAAGTATTTGCGAATTTTCGCTATTTTCGCGATTTTTTCTGAATTTTTGACATTCCTTACAATTTCAGGTATTTTTAAGCAATGTTGGGGCTTGTTTGCAATTTTGCAATTTTTCGCTATTTTCGCGATAAAAGTGAATTTTTTTGCCAGTTCTTGGCTTTTTACAGTTTTACCGATTTTTAATAAATATTAGTCTTTGCTATTTCCTAGATGTGTGCCAGATTTTGCAAATTTTCGCAGTTTTTCCAAATTTGTTCATTCCTTAAATTTTTAGCGATTTTTTATAATATTTAAAGTTTTTTTTCAATTGTAGAATTTTTTGCTAATTTTCGCAACTTTGTAAGCTCTTTTCGAATGTACAAATTATGCATACATATGTATGAGATTGTTTTTGATTCTTGGTCTGTTGGAATGATTCGTTTATGCTAGGAAATTTTTCAGATCTTTTTTTCCCGTTTTCATTTTGTAATTAATTTCGAATCGAGATTTTCAGAATCACTCAAAATCGAATCATGTTTAATTTACAAAATCAGTGCAAGTGATTTTACATAATGATAATTCTTAGAGAAATTCTGAGCAGTAGTTAAAGATAATGATTTTGTTTTTTAAATATTTAGTAATGAAATCTTTTCATGAAAAAGCACTATAATTGTTTAACGTAATAGATATGCAAAAAAATTTAAATAGCATTACTTATTAATCAATGCTATTGAAATCGACAATTAATTAGTCAGTTTAATGAATTACTCCCATGTATTACATGGCAATAAGTCAAAAACGACTTTTCGCAAAAAAAAATTTTTTTATTGTTGACAATGATTATTTGCGCCCCCGAAAACAATAGTTGTTCTATGACTTTTTTATATTTGAGCTATCCAAAAGTTTACCGTTATTTTTCAGTTACTCACGAAAATCGTCAAGTTGACCCCGCAGATCTCAAAATATGATTACATAATGTTCCACAATTTTCTTAAGGAGGGTTATAGTATGTTTCCACCGGCATGATTTCGACAAATCATCGTGATTTGAAGAAATCAAGTTGATTTATATATGATTTAGCATACATTTTGCATACGAGCAAATTACCTCAATGTAGGTGATTTATTTCAAATTATGTCGAAAGTACTATTTTTCGAACTGTATTTATCTATACAACCCTGCGTTGCTTTTAAAATTACAAGCTCCATCCCTGGGCCATCAATCAATTGTGATTGACAATTTCGAAAAAATGACATTAAAGAATATTTAATTAATTTTAAATGTCAAACTATTTATGGAAAAAATTCAATTACAGCTGCTGCCCACACCTTATAAAGTAAGTGCATCATTTGACTACGAAAGTTCGAACACCAAATCAACATAATTTAAAGTTAGTGGAAACATACTATTAGCTTCTTATTTATAGTACGTTTCCACGAACTTTAAATGTGAGGGATTTGGTGATAGAACTTTCGTACTCAAATGATGCACTTACTTTATAAGGTGTGGGCAGCAGCTGCAATTGAATTTTTTCCATATATAGTTTGGCATTTAAAATTAATTAAATATTCTATACAGACCAACCTAAATTACGACGCAAAGCGTTGTGTGGCTGTCAAAATTTCTCATGCCCATACAAAATGTATGAAACCAACCGAAATAACGCGGCGTCAACGCTTTGCAATTGGAAAATCCAATTTTGACAGCGCATAAAGAAGTGAAGTTGGCTGCAAAAGTACTGTTGTTTATTTTGTTAATACTCACACATAAACATATCATTTTGCTAAGTAATGTAAATATAGCTACTTTCAGGTCAATTATGCGTCTTCATCTCTATTTCTTATTTCTATTTAGAGTTTTTTATTAATCAAAGTGAGTAAACATTACTGTTTGTGGCGCAACGTTAACGCTCTAATTTAGGTTACCAATTTTACCTGGCCTTTACACATGCAAGTGCAAGTTCGAAAAACTCAATACATTCAAACTTTTCTACTAACACACTTTTGGTTCAGCTATGAGAAAGACAGAGAAACGAATACAAATTGCTTTTTCGTTGATAATACGTACACAGAACTTGCATGCAAGTACTTACCTGGGCTTTACACATGCAAGTGCAAGTTCGAAAAACTCAATACACTCAAACTTTTCTACTAACACACTTTTGGTTCAGCTATGAGAAAGACAGAGAAACGAATACAAATTGATCTTTCGTTGATAATACGTACACAGAACTTGCATGCAAGTACTTACATGTCTAAACGCAGGGTCAGCGTAAAAGCTAAGCGTTAAATTACGTTGCGCTGTTAATGAAATTTTTTCGAAATTGTCAATCACAATTGATGGATGACCCAGGGATGGAGCTTGTAATTTCAAAAGCAACGCAGGGCTGTATATATAAATACAGTTCGAAAAATAGTATTTTCGACATAATTTAAATTAAATCACCTACATTGAGGTAATTTGCTCGTATGCAAAATGTATGGTAAATCATGTATAAATCAACTTGATTTGCTCAAATCACCATGATTTGTCGAAATCATGCCGGTGGAAAAATACTATTAGACCTCGATAAATTTCACCTTATGACAAATTTTTACCATTTCCAAACAAATATTCAATTAGCGCCATCTTGCGGCAATTTCTTGAAACAAATATTGAAGCAGTAAACAAGACAATTTTAAACCCTTTCCAGGAGGGTTCTAAAAATGTGGCAATCAGGGGCAAAAATATGGAAGTAAAATTTTAATTTTTATTTTGCTTACTTTCATCTCTTCATGCGCACAAACTTAAAATCATGGCAATACACAGTGGGGAATTTCGCAAAATAAATGGTAATAAATCTCTAACTTCTAAGCAGCTGGTTGGCGTTGCCTACAACTCGAGACATCTTTAGAGGAGGAGACAGGCTTTATATATTCAGCTTCTCGGTGACCTTGTGGCTTAAGTACGAGTGGAGATACAGCATGCCAAAGTTTACCACTTCGGACTCCAAAAAAATTCTGAGGCTTGTAACTTTCTTCACTGTCATATTTTAGAAGATATTTGACTTTACAAATAAAAAAATTATTTGTGTCTTGACTTTTTTTAGTTTTTTGTTTATAACTTTTTAATTTATAGTTTTAACTTTAAAGACACCATTCGATTTTTGATAACATTCTAAGTAAAACTGAAGAAAAATGTTTTTTATTATTTGCATTGTGTAAAATGCCAGCGTGTTTATGAAGTAACGCCAATAAATTGTGAATAAAATCGAAATTCGCGCATCGATTTCGATCAAATGAGGTAACCTTTATTTGCAACATATCTAACTTTATTTATATACAATACGAACACGATTTTTGTCGCTTCAGTTGCTTACTAAATATTTAAAAATAAAAAATTGCATGCAAAATAATTTTTTTCCAAACTTTCATTAACATCTCCGAAACTATGGAGCCAATTAAAAAATGATTAATAATATTTGGAGGTATTTTTATTGCAAATTTTCCGATTTGTTTTCAATTCATTGTGTCAGGACTTTATAAATTTCTATGGAATAGCAAAACCTGCACACTTATATATGACATAACTATCTAAGATTTTGATACACCGCTTTGCGATTGAATGCTTAGTTTCCGAGCTATATAGTTAGTTTTTCTCAATTTGTCGCCAAACGAAACATTCTATTCTCACGCGGTATATCAAAATTGTAGATATAAATATTTTTCACTAGTATATGAAATTTGGCTGCCAAATGTTTAGCCGTTTTTGTGCCATTTTAATTATAAAATAAGAAATTTTTAGGTTATTATATGTAGATATATGTACAGGATTTGTTTTCAAAATTGTGTTTGAAGTCTACTGACGATTTGGTAAAGCACCAATGAAATGCTGCATATAGACAATGCTTAAACACCAGCAAATAAATTTCAGTTTAAATAAAATTATGACAATATGTCAAATAAATTTCATAAAGGTTATTTTAACCCTTATTTCATAATAATTGCAACAACAATTTAAATTGGTTACAGAAATTCATCCATAAATCGGCGTATATTCAAACTATCGACCAAAGTTTTTATGAAAAAAATAAATTTTTTAAATAATAATAAACTAGTGCACTGAAAAAAGCTATTTCTATTCCAAGAAACTTATTTCTTTTCTCGTATTCAATTAATCATTTAATATTCGATTACTCATGAGCTCTCATAGCTAACATATCATACAGGTAAGGCATTAAATAGCTAAATAATCATTAAATAAAATCATATAAACTTCCAACGTAATTTAAGTTCATTTTAAACGTTTTTTTTTTTGTCTCAAGTCATTACATACCCCTCCTTTGTTAACTTTTCTTCTGTTAATGCTTTTTTTCTTGTGTGCTGTTTTTCTTTTTACTTGTGAAAATCATAAACTTGCTGACTGACTGACTGACTGCGTTTAATAATGTACTGGACATACAAGGTTCATCATATTGATACTCGGACATGCAGTTCTAATATTTTTCTCATATGGAGAAAAGACAGTTAACGCTGGTATGAGTGTAATTTGAAAATTAAATTCGAAATTTTCGATACAACAGAATATATGAATGTGTGGAGTAGGATGGCAATGAAAACAAAAAATAACGCGTGCGGATTATTGTGGTGCTTGATCTGAAACTCACGCCAAATCGCATAACTCTCAGGCGTGCCCCATTGAGGTCAAAGTAAAAATTTTGTAAAACTTACTAAAATTAAGCTCAATTCAAATGAAATGATCTTTCATTAATCGGTGGTAAACATTTTGGGTAAATTCGGATAACTAGAACGAGTGACCTCTAGTGGTCAAAAATCAAATTTTGTGAAATTTGCAAGAATGAAGGCATAATTAAAAAAAAAACAATCTTTTATTGGGTGTAGGTACAAATTTTAGTCAAATTAGAGAAATTAAAGTACCGTGGTAAATTTTACAAAATTTGAAATTTTGTCTCAATGCCTGAAAGTTACCCGATTTGGCTTAAATTTTTACCACGTACGTTTTATACCAAATGCCGCAATAATCTACCCGATTTTTGATTAATGTGTTGTTTCCACAATGCAAACAAGCACTGCTTGTCTAAGATTTATATGAAAAGCACTCAGTTTTTTTTAGTGATTTCTATGCAAATTTTCGACAAGCAGTGCTTGTTTGCATTATGGAAACAGCCCATTAATTAACACATACATACATTAGGCTGGCATAATGATTTATGGAGGAAACTAAGCTTTGGATTTTCATAAAAACCCAGCGATTTATTGTGGCACATAGAGTAAAACTGATTTGGCGAAATTGGTACATTTACCCTGCTGAAAATTGTCGAGGATGCTGTAAAGGACATTTCACTGCGAATTCGTAACTGGACATGAAAGCTGAGACTTTATTTGAATACAATTTAAAATATGTAAAATGAAAATGAATTAATTGCGAATTTAAATGTTAAATAAAAAACTGAGCATTAACAATAGTAAAATAAATTTTGAAGTTATGTTTGATTCTAGAGCTTTATTTTTATTTCGACGAGAATCGACCTTACCCAGCAAAAATATCCGTCTACCGGAAGCAGGTTTGTAAGGGAGAGATTGCGGTACTCTCTCTTACCAACCTGCTTTTTGTATGGGATGAGCTTCTTTCTGTGCATCTTAGATGCATTAACCTCATGTCTTTTTTTATATGTATATAATTAAAAAAATTTTTGCTCTTTATATCACAATTTCACCTACACTTGGATAAATTTTTAATTTGAAATTATTTTATGTTGTACAAACACAATTATGGTACAAACACAATTGGAAACTATATTACACTACAATTTACTTTTATTAAATACTTTTTGGGTGCCTCGGTAGACTAGTAGGTAGTGTGCTAGCCTATCAGTGTGAAGGTTGTGGGTTCGATTCCCACCATAGACTCTGATCTGTTTCACTACACGAGTGAAGGTCTTTGTTACTATTCTCGTTCAAATTAAGTTATGATATAATTTGTAATGGTTTTTGTAACATTAGTAAATAAATAAATACTTTTTGCTCGCGTATTGAATCAGGAATCGATCCCACGATCTCCGCATGGTAGGCTAGAACACTAGCCACTAAGCTACCGAGGCACATTTAATTTTATACACAATTCAATGGAAAAATAAAAAATCAAATTACGAACTAAAAATAACACTCGCATCCATTTTTGTATCCACGTAAGCGAGAGAGGATGCACTATAAAAAACTTTGAGTTGAAAAAAAATTCGGGCTTAAAAACATGAAACATAAATAGCCGACCACCTTCCCCGTGTGTGCGTTAAATTTCTTCATTCGCTTACGTTATTGCAACCTCGTAAGGCAGAGAGGATGCACTGTATACTTTTGCGCATCTCTGAAGCCCTTCTATTTAATCTTACTGCATGCTTATACCAAATTTATTTTTGCAGGTTATTTAAGCTTCTGACACTTTTTTTAATTCGTTCTGAAACTATCTTCGATATTGGCGGCTTTGGCATTTTAAACATAAAATCAATGTTTTCTAATTTTTAGCAATTACACTATGCAACAAGAAAACTACCGAGGAGTACCACCCTATTTTTTTGATGTGTTATGGTCCCCTAACTACAAAAAAAAGTCGACATTTTAAATTCTATGGATAATTTTTTTTTAATTTGGTATTTTTGAAGAGGCTGCTTTACTGATTTTAGCATAACTTATAAAGGGGTCGTCCAATTTTAATACAAAAACGTTAAATAAAATTACCTTTAAGCCTTTCTAACATATTTTTTTTCAGACCGCAATGAGGAAAAATTTATTTTTTTATGCGAAATCGAAATATGTATAGTTTTTAATTTAATTTCTTTATTTATTTTCCATTTTTTTTATTCGTAATGAAGTGAAATTACCTGATTTTTGGAAAAAATCGAGTTTTGGAGACGTTGCACCACCGATTTTATCATAACTTGGAAAAGGGTTAACGAATTTCCTTACAAGAAACACTAAAAAACTTGAAATAAAATGATCTTTAAGCCGTTCTAACATTTTTTATATACTCAATGGTTTCGGAATTATTCAGACTGCAATGATGGAAAATATTTTTTTTACGCAAAATTGGAAATTTTAAATTTTTTAGAAATAAAGGGAGTTTTTTTATAAAGGTATACAACTTTAAATTAAAATAAAGTACAGAAAACTATTTGTAATATTAACTAAAGTGGCCTTAGTGGATAGATAATTAAATGACATTAATGTGTAAATATGTCTCTACTACGTCTGGCGCGTACTTGGCGCAATCTGGAACTTCAATTTTCACATTCTTAGCGCAGCGTTTGCGGCCGTATTTGGCGAATAACTCATCGAATGTTGATTTCCAAGGAGTTCAATTGTCTTTGCTTTGTCGGAATAGACGAATGCCTTTACATAAGCCCATAGAAAATAATCCAATGGTTAAATCACACAATCTTAAGACCACTTTACAGAAAATTACTTAAAGTTATTAGTTTTTCATTCAACTTTTTTCAGTTCTTTCATATAAAATATTTAAATTTCAACGATTTGCAAACGTTGCAAGCCGGCTAGCCACAATGCAACTGACAACGATCAAATCGGTTGTTAAGCAAAGCATTACTGCCCACTCAAAGATATATAACAAAAACACCCTTTATATGAACTTACCATTTTTATTAACAAATCATAAAGCCACTTAAATTACAAATAAAACATGCTTTATTTCATGAAAATCGATGGATAAATGTTGATTTTATTGATAATAAAGTAAAATCACCTGATTTTTGCAAAAATTGAGAATATTTGCACTGTACAACAAAATCTTTTTTTTTCAAATAACAAGGTTTTTACAACTGATTGTGGTAGAAGTCACCAAAAAAAATACATACCTTTATCGGCATTTTGAAAGTTTACATGTGATATTTATATCAGGGGGAGTTAAATTTTCCTCCCTTTTGGACATAGTTAAACTGATTGGGCATAGTATATCTTATAGGCCTTACTTTTAACGTATAAGATGTGTTCATCATTTCTATATAAAATAGCACTGTTAACATTTTTGTAGAACATTTAACCCTCTAGCTCTTTGGGGTATGTGTCTGTTGAGACCCATAAATAAATAAGGGGCAAACAACTCCCCTTCCACAAAAATATTCGACGTGATGTTTGACATAAAATTGTTGAACACGTTATACATCTTAAACGTCAGCCCTACAAGATACTCTATGCCGAGTAAGGATTACTACGTGCAACAGGGGGGAATTTAACTCGCCCTAAAATAAATCCCAGATGTTATTTTGGTGAATTCGACCAGAATCAGTTGCAAAAAACTTGTTATTAAAATATAATAAAATCAATATTTATCAATCGATTTTCATGAAATAAGTCAATAATATTTATAAGTTTTTGCCCTTTTGGATTTTTATAAATTTTTTAATAATAAAAACTTTCCAATTTTGCATAAAAAATATATATATTTCATCATTGCGGTCTAAATAATTCCGAAACCATTTAGTGTGTAAAAAATAATATTGAAACGGCTTAAAGGTAATTTTATTCTAAGTTTTTTGGGGTTTTTTGTAAGGAAATTGGATAACCCGTTTCGAAGTTATGATGAAATTGGTGTAGCAGCCTCTTGAAAAATCCCAAATTTTAGAGAAAAATTTAAAAAAAAAACGTGTCCATGGAGTTTTATATTTCGACTGTTTTTGTAGTTAGGGGACCATAACACACCAAAAAAATATAGTGGTGATCAAAGGTCATGACAAAAGTTTCATTTTGTTGCATAGTGTTATCGACGGCCTGTTTAGAAGCTGTATAATCTATATAAGAAGCTATATAATTTTCTTTCATTTGTATTGCACTGTGCGATGTTAGGTTCAATACTCCAAAAACTCCAAATTAAGGTCGAAACCAAGCAAAGCGTATAAATTTAATTTTACCGAACGCCGAACACAGCTTTTTGCCGACTTCCGACATCAAACGTTCGGTCAGGCACTAAATTATATAAAACCCCTCCCTTCTTTGGGTAAGATGCCTAAAAATATATTCAACTTACAAAACAGAAATTTTCCAAAGATTTTATTTGAAAGTTAAATTTATTGTTGACGTATTATATTATTTTTCATACCGAAACGATGATACCGGTATGATACCGGTATTAAAGAAAACGTGTTTTGAATACCGATATTTTACAACCGAAAACAACGACGATATCGGTAGTGATACCGGTATTCAATTTTAAACGGTATTAAATCGGTGGCGGTATTAATTACGGTATCGGTTGCCAACACTGCTTTTAACGTATAAGATGTGTTCAGCACTTCTATGTGAAATAAGACGGCTAACATTTTTGTGGAATATGTTAACCCTCTAGCTCTTCGGTGTGTGGGTCTTTTTGGCCCCTAAATGAATAAGGGGCAAAAGACTCCCCTTCAGAGGCGATATAGCCGACAAAAATGTTCCGCGTGGAGTCAGTATAACCATAAAAGGAGGGGAAATTTAACTCCGCCTAAAATAAATCCCAGATGTAAACTTTCTTCAATTTATTATGAATAAAACCAATATTTCTCCACAGATTTTCATGAAATAAAGCTTGTTTTATTTGCAATATACATATGTGGCTTTATTATCAGTTAATAAAAATTTTAAGTTTTTGTCATTTTCGATTTTTTATAAATATTTAAAAAATAAAAATTTCCGAATTTTGCATAAAAAATATATATTTTACATCATTGCGGTCTGAATAACTCCGAAACTATTGAGTATATAAAAAAATAATGTTGGAATGGCTTATAGGTAATTTGATTCGAAGTTTTTTAGTATCCTTTATATGGATATTGTATAACCACTTTTTAAGTTATGATGAAATTGGTGTAGCAGCCTCCTGAGAAATCCCAAATTTTAGAGAGAAACAACGCATCCATAGAATTTTAAATTTCGACGGCTTTTGTAGTTAGGGGACCATAACACACCAAAAAAATATAGTGATGATCAAATGTCATAACAAAAGTTTCATTTTGTTGCATAGTGTTTATTTGCAGTTTTTGCGACTTCCTGCCAATTTCCAAACTTTCTTCCCATATTACCAAAGTTTTTCCAAATTTCAATATAGTTCGCTCTGAAGTAATTATTTCGAAGTTTTGTTTCTTATTTACAGTTTGAACGATTTAAAAACCAATTTTGAAGAAATTGTATATATTAGCAATTTTTTGGGCTTTGTACCATTAAATGAGTTTTACTAAGTTTCCGACGTTATTTTAAGTTTCACCAGCAATTTATATAAATTTTATAAGTAATAGGAGCTTTTCAGTCATCCTTCGTACTATATTTACAATGTTTGTAATTGTGAAGAACCATCAAGAAATTACAACACAGAAGTTGTAATATTCACGACATGCCTCAAATTATGTATGTGGGAGTGCGTGTGCACACTCAAATACTGTTTGCTCGATTAATCGAAAAATGTAAGTCATAATGCTATAAACACAACTGAGACGAATGATGAATTTTTCGTTACGAATATACGTCGTAGGATATAAACACACCCTGTGGCTGAGTGGTAGTAATGCTAGCCTGTCAGTCCAGAGGTCGTGGGTTCGATTCCCGCCTTAGACCCTGGGTGTTTTTCGCAGACAAGCTAATCGCTTTGCGGGTTGTGTTTGTTTAATATTAAAATACACACAATCAGTACGTCGGACGAAAGTTGCCGTGCATAACGAACGTGCGATAGGTTTATTTATAGTTCTTAAGTCGTTGATCCACGACAAACTATTTAAATTTTTTTGTTTTTAATTCAAAAATATCAAAAAATTTTCATTGTAGTGATATGGTTTTATTACGACATCAAAATTAAACAAAAACGTTTACTAAACAAACATTCAATTTCTGCGATGTTGGCAATTTTTTGCGAAATTTTGCTATTTTTTCAATTGATCTAATTTTTTGAGATTTTGTTATTCTTTGCAGTGTTAGTGATTTCTTCCACACATTTAGAAATTTTTCGCGAACTTGCGATTTTTTCGCGTTCTTTCCGAGTTTATTTTTAACAGTTTTGACGATTTCTAATCAATTGTAAGGCTTGTTTTCGATTTTGCAACTTCTCGCGAATTTTTGCAATGTTCGCGATAACAGCGAATTTGTGCAAGTATTCTGCTTCCTAAGATTTTTGCGAACTTTAAGCAATATTAGATTTTGCTATTATGCTGCTGTTAGCAAGTTTTTGCGAATTGTCGCCATTTTGTCGTTTTTTACTAAATTTTTAGCATTCCTTAGATTTTTTAGGGATTTTTAGTAAAAAATATGGCTTGTTTACAATTTTGCAATTTTTCGCAAATTTCTGTTATTTTCGAGAAGGATGTAATTTTTACAAAGTTTTTCGCCCTTTCTCGCGAGATATTGACTTACCTTACAGTTTAGGGCATGTTTCCAATATTGAGATTTTATGTGAATTTTCAACATTTTCGCGATATGTGTGATTTATTCCATTTATTTCTGCCCTTTTTAGAGTTTAGGCAACTTTTAACAAATTTTTAGACTTTATATAGATTTTTGCATTTAATTTTTTGTAAATAATCATAATTTTTTTGGTGTGAACATTTATGCAAGTGATTTTTGTCGTAGTGAGTATGTTTATAACTTGGTATCCATGAACTACAAAAATATCCATAGCAAGGCAAAGATTTTGGAGTAGAACTGTTAGCTTGTCAAATTTAATTTGTTTCAAAAGACGAATCCCGGATTTTTTCTGGACTTTTCTGGATTTATTATTTAGCAGTTTTATGTAAAAAATATGTTTGTATAAATGTATTCTAATTTTATGGTATTTTTTTATAATATTTAAAAGTGCCATAAAATTGTTTGCGTCTTTTTTTTACAATTTATTGATTATTCGTGGCAAATTGTTTACAAATCAACAACAACAGCAAATAAATTAGCTACTTTCTTACGATTATTTTAATCAAGCCTGCCGCAGTATACAACTGAAAATTATTTTGATATCAAAAAGAAGTAATATGAGTCTTGGAAGAAAAAAAAAACATTTAGAAAATTCGTTCCCTCTTATCTATAGCTACTCGTACGTATATCGACGGTGTTGCGTGAAAGGGACCAATTTGCTTTTTAAAATAATGTTTCTAAGATTTTCATAGATCATACGGTAAAAAGAAGTTTATGTAGCACGCAGGTACGTGAAATATTGGTCTACAAAGTCTTATTCAGATTCGTTGACATGCATGCGATAACCGATTCGAAAATGTTTGGAATTAGTCAGCAATAACAATGATAGCAAACGGATTGCGATTGTACCAAGTTGGTTTGCTGAAGATTTTTGAGTGAATGTTTTTGCGTTAATTCTCATTCATTTTTGTCGAGTCTTTAGATAAACATTCGGAGTTGAACACATTTAACAAAGTGAAACTTCATAAATGCTTAATTGCTTATGATGATGAGTCAGACAAAAATTTTGTTTGATATATTACAAAAAATCAAGTAAATATTTTTATTTGATTCAGTAAACTATTTTGTTTAGTATTTATTTGTAAGTTTTTTTTAAACAAATTTCTTTTATAAATTCAGACAAAAATATTGATTGATATATTACAGAAAATCTAGTAAATATTTTTGTTTGGTGCATTAAATTATTTTGTTTAGAATTTGTAGATATTTTTAGACAAATTGTTTTATAGATTTATACAATTTGTTTATTGAAAAAACTCCGGTTTTTCAATGAAGTTGAGATATTTTTTTTTTCTATACATATTTACAAATTTGTTTGTAGGTCCGTTTCTAGACTTCAAAAAACGGAGGATGTTATCAATTCGTTTGTATTTTTTATAAGTTTATTCTATTATAAATGCTCCATCTACTACAGATCGATTTGGAAAACTTTTTTTCATATGAGGGGTATACTTCCAGATTCTGTAGAGGGGCAAACGTGGTAGGAAAATGTCATTACTTCAATTTCATGTAATTTTTGCACACATTTCAAACGTTGTCATTTTTGTATTGTATAACTGTAGCATAGAATTGCAACTTTTAAAGAAAATTGAAAAAAAAAATCATTGAAAATTTAGGGCCTGATTCATAAAGAAGAAATAAAACTTTTTCAAACAATTTTTTATGAAAATTACCCAAGAAACTGCATGTTTTCCATACAAATTTTCATAATGAAGTTTATGTTCGTGTTTGAGATAAAGGGGTTTAGTCTTTGTTGTTTAAAAATTCAAAATTGGTATATTAAAAGGCTCAATAGTTATGGCTGTTTCATTTTATAAGTTTTTCATATCAAATAATTCGTTAGTTGTTATTACAAAACGTCTATGACTTTTACATATGTGTCGCGACATGACGAAAGGGACCTTGTCTTGCCAGAGTAAAATTTTCAGTACAGGCCAAAGCCATGGTGAAATAAGTATACAGGTGACCGCATAAGGGAAACAAATGCAACAATACAACAAAAAAATAGATGATGCTTGTCAAAAATATATACGAGCTGGACGTGGATTATGCACAAAACTAGCAGAGCAAAAAATAATCAGCTGACGTTATGCTGCCACCTGTATACTTATTTCACCATGGCCAAAACGTGAATTAAAGTCTAAATTTCATGTTTGGGTTTTTGACACCTAACGCTACCTACATATCTCAAGACATCTCAAGATGAACTATAATTGATCGATATTTGATTTTTTATCCGCAAGATGGCATAAAAGTCCATTTTCCAAACCTCTACCCATGGTACAAGGATAAAGTCAAACCTTAACCTCAATTATCTCGAAACTACTTTTTTTGAAATAAAAACTTCAAAATGCTGCAACTTTGTAAATTTTTGAGATTTTGCATGATTTTGGTGTCATTTTGTTCAGAATTTTGGCCTTTATCCATTGGTATCAAACCCCTGGCAAGATAAGGTCCCTTTCGTCATGTCGCGTCACATATATTCAAATATCATTTTGAACATTCCGCTTAGGGCCCCGTACACCAAAAATGTAAAGGCACCCTATTGCTTTCGCTACGCTGTTCGTCTGTCTGTCACAGGCTGTTTTCTCGAGAACCATAAGAGCTACGGACCTGAAATTTTCACAGAACATGTAAAACCGCTACAACAACAAATATATGATAGTTAAAAATTAAAAGAAGCGCTTAAAGGAAAAAAAATACCAAAATAAAAAACACTACAGCGAAAAAAATCACCAAAACTAAAAAGACATCAAAACGAAAAAAAGCGATAGAACCTAAAAAAGTTGCTCAAAACTAAAAATATCGTCAAAAAAACTAAAAAATCTCCCAAAAATGAAAAAAATCACCAAAACAAAAAACCCCTAAAACTAAAAATAAAATAAATCACAGAAAAAAATCGCTGTCTTCTTTTATACTCTGGTCTATCAATGTTTTGAGTTTCATCAAAATCTGTTGGATAGTTTATGAGGCACGAATTTCCTCAAATTAAGCCATTTGAGATATGAAAACTGTATGGTAAATCATGTCGCTAGCTACGTAATATAAAATCAAATATTTGGCCTAAATGACGTATATGGAAACGCACTATAAAAAGTAATCATCAATACGACTTGCGTGGTCTGAACATAGACTTACAAAATGCAACACTTCTCAAACACATGTTGATGAATGAAGTGCTCAAAAAACAAACAATAACAAAACAGGGTGATCCTTATATAAGTGCATTTTATGTGAATATGAACTTTGTATATTTCATAACTAACATATGTATATGGATTTAATAATATTTCTGTCGTTTTAAATTCTTTTTATTCAACTATAATATTAAATAAGTTAATTCCAACGTGTTGTATTTTCCTATTTAGTACATATTTCAGCAACTATGGCTGACTGCAGAGAGCATGTTTATGTGGTAGAAATGTATGCTGAAAAGAAAACGTCAAAATTGCGACATTCAGTAAGAATATTATTTGTAAAGCAAAACGTAAACTGAACACCAGAAATCGTAGAAGGAACTTTTTTTGTCATTTACTATTGGAATTTTAAGAAAACTTTTTACCAAGTGAACCATTTATTAAGTGTTTAATAAAAAGAACAATTATACTAGAATCTTATAAAAGATCAACAGACTAGGACAAGAATTTCAAGTGTTTATTACCTAAACAATCTTGTGTTACAAACTCCCATAACAATATTAAGCGGTGGACAGACAGAGAGCCCCAAAACTACACTCAGATAGAGTAAAAGCAGAAAATCTAAGAACTAAATCGAAAACAATAAGGAACTGAAGCTAGAGGAGCCTAACTAGTTTCCAACTTGTACAAAACAGCCAAATAAGAGGATTTCAAAAACAGACTCAAAGAAAAAACCACAAGTTTTTTATTATTATTTATTCTGCGGCAATTAAAAACAACTTGTTAATAACAATGGAGAAACAAGCAGCAAAACAGTACGAAACGTAAGTGGATCAACCAACATTTGAGTGCTTTGTGGCGTAGGGCTAGCGTTTTGTTTATGTTGTTCTTGTTTGGGCAGTCAGACCAAGGAGTAGGTTTGCTGCAACGCACGCAAGAAAAGATCGTTTATGCGTATATTTTCCATTTTTTATTCGTTGGTTGCATCTAATACTATTATTATTATGTTAGGTTATGTTAAATGCTGTGTTTTGATAGAATGAATTTGGGTCTACGTTGACTGAGAAGAAAAGTCTTACAGACATGCATAATATGTTCATAAATAAATCTACACATTGTTATTTTAATTACTCGAAGGAAATACTAACATAAAATTTGCATATTTTATTAATAAAATTAATAAAGCTCCAAAATAACATAATATGTACCTGCATATAACAAATAAAAATTAATTTAAAATAAAAATAATTTTTACATACATATGTAGGTATAAAATTGTAAATAATTATTTGAAAAATATGGTCAACAGTAACAAGAAAATTGGTGATACAAGAAAAATGAAATTATATTAATTTATTTAAATAATGCTTAACCTATCATATTTCGTATATTGCAGTTCGACTTCATCATCTAAACCCACGCAACAATCACATAAAATAATGCAAGCAAAAAGAGAAACACCACCAAGAAATGAAATGATGTATGATCCTCCAAGCATGGAAGCTAAAATGCCCAGGCCAAGGTATGTCACACTAGCAGTATTCTGATTCTAAAAATTGTTTGGCCTGAAATGCGATAAAAATGTATCGAAAGTGATCGTTTTGAAATCGGCGAACGATTTTGAGTATGCTTTTTGAATCAATCTGGTATGTGATAGAAATCGATTGATTTCACGAAACTAAGAATAGCCAAATAGGTGTTCTTTAAACCGTGTGATATAATGAGATCGAATTTGATTTCGAATAAAATATTCTAAACCTAGAAAACAAAAAAGCATCATAAGCCATCTTTCATTAGTCTAGCTTACCAACGCACCTCCAAATAAAATAAAAATTAGATAGGGCGATAGAAAATTTAAAAATAAGATAAAAATACAAAATAGGAAAAGTCTCGGAAAAGCATAGTTTTCGAGCTATGGACCTCTGAAGCTTTCATATATACATTAGGGTGATGACTTTTTGCATTTTTTTTTTGAACAGTTCCAAATTCGTGTAGGGCACGGAAAAATAGTAAGAACTGCGATCTCACTTTTTCGCGATCATGAAAAAGTTCACGCACCAAATGCATTGCAGATTTCTATATACGTTTTTTTTTATTAAAGGCATATTTTAAAGTTATTTTTTTTTTACTAAAAATGGCGGGTAACAATTTTGTAAGTACGGTTATGTAAAAAACACAAAAATTAAGTTATTTCGAGTAAAATATCATTTATTTTAATAAAAAAATTGTGTATACAAAACTTCAATGCCTTTGATGCGTGAACTTTTTGCACAATAGCGAAAAAGTGAGATCGCTGTTTTTACTTATTTTCCATCCCCTACACGATTTTGGAACTGGAGGATGTCGGCAAAAAATAGTCCCTAATAGGCCCTAATATACATGCGATTTTGTACTACATTTCTGAACGTATGTGGCCAATATTGGTACCATTTGAAAGCTTTTGCATATATCTTTCTGGATATGCAAATTTATTTATGCAGAGAAGCTTGAGCTAGTGAAGCCGGTGTTTCTTATACCCCAGAGGAGAAAATCCTTGCGCCCGACCGAAGGCCGGCTATGCAGGAAAGCTTTAGTTAACGAGACCGGTGTTTGTTATACCACAGAGGAGAAAAGCTTGCGCCCGGCCGAAGGCCGTCTATGCAAGAAGGAAGCTTTAGTTGGCGAAGCCGGTGTTTGTTATACTATGCGGAGAAGCTTTGGTGAGCGAAGCCGTTGTTTGTTATTTAATTAAATTTTTATTACACTCATCGCATTTATATATGAAATCTTCAGAGATCCATAACTCGAAAACTATGCCTTTCCGAGAATTTTTCCATTCAATATTTTCTTCTTGTTTTTCAATTTTCTATCACCCTATGTAATTTCTATTTTATTTGGAGGTGCGTTGATGAACTAGATTTGTTTCAGAATTTCTTTTTTAAAATCACGTGATTTGTACTCGATCGATTTCCTTCACACAGCAGAATATTAAAAAAGTTTGCCCTTCAAAATGCAGAGGACGAAATGAAACTAAACAGATTAGAAAATAAATTAAAAAAAATTATATAGATATTTGTTGCCAAAGAGAAACTTTCTCAAAGTCAAAGATGGACGGACAAGTTAAATGACAAAGCTCTGAGGGAACAAATAGTTTTAAACCCTTTTTCGAAGTGGCTTGTATTATTCATAAAAAAATTTCAATAATATTTTATTAAAAATTTATAAAATCCCCGAAGAAAATAGCTCAAAAATAACTTCAAAACGGCAGGATATATATTTTTTTCAAATAAAGGATAGAAAATAGAAAATCGATCTCCGTTTGTAAGCTACGGAGCCACAGACACAGAGATTCATGAGGATACCGCTAGAAAACAGGTGATAATTTCTAGACGGCTGTATATTTTATTCAAACATAGCTTAGAAAACTGTGGATCAAGTCACCTTTCAGACACAAAAAAACCAACCGTTTATGCTGTACGATGGAACAGACAGACACACTACAAACTTATAACATAGCTCTTTTTTAGTTGCAAGCTAAACACAGTTTATCCAAAATTAAATTTGCTTTCAATTAATTTTGTAATTGATGTAATGTAGTAAATTTTTCAAGTAATTGAAAGTTGGAATTTTATTAATTCAAAATAGAATGTTCGCCGTTCAAACTTGTGTTTCAGAATTGCCAATTGTTTTCCAGAAACTTCAAATTACATATCGCTCCTTTATTGCAACGTAGTCATATCTCAAAAAAATGAAACTTGGCAAAATAGTTTAAAGTTTTAAATATGTTAGCAAGTATATGGGTGGTGTTATCTTTTATAAAAAAATAAAAATAGATTAAATATGTTTCTGAAAATTTGTTTACATATAAAGAAGGTCTTAATGAAGACTTTTCTTATGTAATTTAAAAATTTTGGTTTTTTGAGATATGACTACGTTGCAATAAAGGAGCGATATATATCAAAACTTTCTAATTTTATATGAATCTAATATTATTACTAGTAGCCAGGGCAGATGTTGGCCTGTCCCTGGTTTTATATAATTCTTTATTTCAGAAACTTGCACATAATTAATTGGCGAATTGAAATATTAAGTCTTAGAGAAAATAAAAAAAATCTATGTACTGAAAAAAGAAAATATGAAAATTGGTAGTTGTAGTAGGCCATCTCTAAAGCTTCGCGCTAATTTCATGCTTAAAATGCTCAAAAAAATCTATGTACTGAAAAAAGAAAATATGAAAATTGGTAGTTGTAGTAGGCCATCTCTAAAGCTTCGCGCTAATTTCATGCTTAAAATGCTCAAAAATTTATAGATATTTGCAGTAACAAAAAATAAAAAATAAAACGAAAACTTACGATAAACCACTTAACCGATTTAAATCAAATTTCGACACTCGACGCAGTTTTCTTAGCTCTATACTGTGACCAAGTAAAGAAACATACTTAAAGTGACTTGATCTATTGAACAGTTAGATCAATGAATTTGTTTTTGAGATTAAGAGCTGACTAGATTTTGCAATCGACCGGAACGTCAGCTTTAAATATACATACCCAGGCAGAAAAATACAATCGGCCCAACGTTAGCAAAGCATTTCCTAAGGTGTTAGAAACGTTGGCAAAATATTACAAGTTCTACTTTTCAAGTGTTGTGCCAACACACAAATGATAACCTCATGATGGGGTCGCCCGATTGTTTTTTATGTCGTTGGGTAAACACTGTGAAAACCAAAATTCAAGTGCTGTCCCAATATCATAATTTTTGTTTAGTAAAACCTTTTCCTATTATAAGGACCATATGCATAACGAAAACTTGGCATGAATATAACAGATGAAGTTGAACTGTCTCTTAACGAGATCTATCGGACTATTTGACATTAAAAATCAATGTTCAATATAGTGATGTGTCAGGACTACAAGATACAGTGGTTTTTAATGTCCACGCTTAAGGTTTTTTTTTTGCTTTATGCAGAAACTCGCAAGGTCTTGGCAGGAATCGAAATTGCGACCTCCCGGGTAATAGTCTAGTACACTATCCACTACATTACGGGAGTACTCGTACGTATGCAAAGTTTCACAAGGATCGGTTAAGCAGAAGTAGTAAAAGCTATCGCAAGATTTGATTATAAGCCTATCCAGGCTGAAAAATACAATCTAATGGAGTTCAAACGTTGGCAAGATGTAAGTTCCACGTTTTATGAGCTTTCCTGACATAGCACCAGTTCAGACTTGGCCGATCGTTTTTATTTTTCGTGAAAAATAAATTGATCTCATGCAAGTTCCCTGATTCGATGACGTTTTTTCATGTAAATATAAAAAATGAAAATAAAAATATATTGCCACAGCTGGGATACGAACCATGCTCTTCTCACTGTTAAGACATGCTCTGAGCTATTGTATTTTTATTTTTTGATGGAGCTAAAACTTGTTTTATGAAAATGTGTCAATGTAATGATTTAATTCAGTTTTTGCATGCCTTTTTCGGTGGATATTTTATGCAATATTTTTGAGTTCAAAAGCTATAGAAATACAGCTATAGTTTTTGAATGCATTCGAAGAAGCAAGTGCTCAAGAAATCATAAAACACTATTTACTTTTGAACGCGTTCATTTATTTTTTGCTG
Source organism: Panzeria rudis (assembly GCA_956483635.1). Taxonomy (NCBI): domain Eukaryota; kingdom Metazoa; phylum Arthropoda; class Insecta; order Diptera; family Tachinidae; genus Panzeria; species Panzeria rudis. The sequence goes on along the minus strand of OY101447.1, from coordinate 137,006,908 downwards.
GGAAGTAATGGGAATGTTATGGTTTTATCAGAAATTTTCAGTAGTAAGCTTTCTGTATACAAATCTAACCAATTTTTCGACACACCTAGTTCCCATTAACCGATTTGGTAATTATAATTACCAGCGGCGACAATTTAGACCAGAATTATATTAAAATTAGCATGGTATATTCTTACCAAATTTCAAAATGTAGCCATTGTTATCTCTTTTAGATAAATAGTTCATTTAAATTGAAATAAACAATAAAAATTAAACAAATAATCTGTTATTAAAACGTTGGCAAATCATTTTACGGGTTGAACATTTTAACGTTGGCAAATAGTACTCATTTTTCTATAAAAAGTGTTTTGCCAGTGCTATAATATTTGTACGGTTGGCAATTTCTGAAAGGGTATTTGGAAATAAACATTTTCTTTTAAATTTCGATTCATATTCTCGCGATATCTAACCGAAATTAAAACCTTTATAATGCGTCAAATTTTGTTTCGAACGATTTAGCCGTTAAGAAATAATTGGAGGCTAACCTATACACATACACAGCCATACAGATATCAACCTAAAAATTTTTACGATGATGTCTATATGACTTAGTAGGCATATTATCTTCCTAGGACCGATCTTTAACTTTTACTTAAGATTGTGTGAAGTTAAAAACCCAAAAATTATTAATCACGAGAATGTCAAGGAGAAACACTAATAACTTTTTTCATGAAACGTTTTTACATATTTTTGCTTATCTCTGAGACGCATTTGACGGCTAGAAGTTTTTTTTTTAAATCAACGGATATACTCTCTACGACACAAAGGACCCTAAGGTAGAGCTTGTGGTGGCTCGGGTATACTAATAAAATCGCGATTAAAACACTACTTAATGAGTGATAATTGTGAAGACTATCTTCAAGCAACTAACATCTGCATTGAAGCTTTTCATCAAAACCTGGTGATTTCATCAATTTACTCTCCTCCCAGGTACTCTATTACAGCAAATCAATAGAGTACATTTTTTAATTCACTAGGCCCACGGTTTTTGGCCGCCGGTGATTACAACGTTAAGCACACGTTCTGGGGATCTCGATTCATCACGACAAATTGTCGCGTTTTGTTTGACAAAATTTCAAAAATGCGTTTGAATGTTATATCAAGTGGGCAGCCAACTTACTGGCCAACAGATCGCCGAAAAATACCTGATGTTATTGATTTTGGGAGTGGTAAAGGGTGTGCCCAGCGAAATGAAGTTGAAGCATCTTTAGATTTGTCTTCAGATCACTTACCAACTATTGTTACTATATATCCACATACAACTTCTTCATCCACTTGTTAAGACAACCACACGTATAAATTGGTTGAAATACAAAAAATATTTGAGTGCTCATTCCCCAGAAAATATTCCATTAAAAACGCCTGCTGACATAGATGACTCTATTAGAATGTTTGAGGAAAACCTTAAGCAAGATGCTCTAAATGCTACTACTACAAATCTTCAGGTGAGATATAATAAAATTTTTTCAGCAGATGTAGAAAGGCTTTTATCCGAAAAAAGAAGAGTTCGTAGAGAATAAGAACGCTACAGATCCCCTCAGCTAAAATCTAGGCTGAAGGAATGTACTAAACAGCTGAAAACTGTACTAAAATATCAAAAAACCCCTTCTCTTCAAAACTTTCTGAATGGGCTCGACGCAACAACTTAAACAGACTATTCGCTATGGAGAGCAGCCCGAGGCCTCAAAAGACCAGTGACATATAAGCCTCCATTGCGAGCTTCGAATGGAGACTGGGCAAGAACTGACAATGAAAAAGGTACTTTGTTTGTAAACCACTTGCAGAAAGTATTTACCCAAATACGTCTGATACTATAGTTGAGCTGCCACCAGTCCTCGCTATACCAGATGTTATTTTGAGGTTCAATATTCGTGAGATTGAACACTATATTGCGGGCTTAAACTCGAAAAAAGCTTCAGGCGCTGATAAAATAAGCAATAAAATGCTCTTAGAGCTACCCTATAGTGAAAAACGGATAATTCTATTTATTTTTAACAGTATATTGCGCCTCAAATGCTATCCCGCAGAATGGAAGGTTTCGCTGATTACCATGATACCTAAACCAGGCAAAGATCATACGAAGGTGGAGTGTTATAGGCCTATAGCCTATTGTCTAACATGTCAAAACTATTTGAAAAGCTACTTATGAGTAAGCTAACACCCATACTGAATCGTACTTGATGGCTTCCAGACCACCAATTCGGTTTTAGGAGACAACATAGCACGATTGAACAAACACATAGACTCGTGAACGTGGTTAGAAAAACCTTCGAAGAAAAGAAATATTTTTCTGCGCTCTTCATCGATGTTTCTCAGGCATTTGATAAAGTATGGCACGAAGATTTAATACATAAACTAAAGCAAAACCTACCCGAAAACATCTTTAAACTTTTAGAAAGCTACTTAACTGAGCGAAAATTTGTTGTTAAAAAAGGTAATTTTCTAAGCCCTCCCCAACCCATTGAAGCCGGAGCTCCTCAAGGCAGCATCCTCCTGTATTATATCTGATATATGCCTGTGACTTGCCTGTAAGCAGTAACATACACATATCAACATTCGCTGATGATACAGCTTTTCTAAGTGTTCACAAAAGCCATCAAGGAGCCACCCGCAAACTGCTAGATTATATACCCCAGTTGGAACAATGGCTAAAACAATGGCGGATAAAAATTAACGAACAAAAATGTCTACACATTACTTTTACATTGTGCAAAGAAACCTGCCCACCTATACAAATATAGAACCAAACTATACCTCAACACACTGAAATAAAATATCTCGGTGTTCATCTTGATCGTCGTCTAAGATGGAAGTCACACATAAATGCAAAGCTGACCCAAAAGAAATTAAAAGCAGCTAAAATGAATTGGCTCATTGGAAGGAACTCTACTCTAAGCCTAGATTGTAAACTTCTTATATACAACTCCATTCTAAAACCAATATGGTCCTACGGAATCCAGTTATGGCTGCCTCGGCATCAAATGTAGAAAAAATTCAAAGGCAACAAAATAAAATACTCCGTACGATTACAGCAGAAACAAGCGAATTCATAAAGACCTAGATGTGCCGCTGGTTAAGACAGTGTTCTCTAAACACGTGACAAGCTACATAAAAAAATTCGAGTTGCACCCAAATCCCCTAGCCGGAAACATCATTAACTTTAGAGGCCACACTCGGCTGAGAAGGAAGGACACTCTTGTTCTCAGCCGAACACGAGAGACGTAAACAACCAAACAACCAACCGCTGAAACAAATATTTTTGTCTGGCACTGGCTGGACTTAAACATTAAAATTTTAGAGTTAAGATTTGATTACTTATTGTTAGTTCAATTTTATTGAAGATACAATAAATAAATATAACCGGAAAAAACATATTTTTGTGAATAATATGATTTAAAGAAATAGATATTTTTGTTGGATAAACCATTTTTTTTCGCAGTTTGAAAAACAAATCGACCAAGTATTATACCATTTTGTAATTCGTGCTAAACGCGCCAACTTTTAATGTCACTTGCCAAAAGTGCCTAGCACATTTTTTCACGCCTCATAAGCGAAGCGTTGAGGTGGGTACTAGACTTGTGCGGCTCCTGAACGAACTAGTTCAATTGAGCGAAGTGAAAAGCTCACTTTACTGAGCGTTTTGAGCTCAGTGAAAGACATAAGGCGAATTTGAGGTGAATGTTTCATCTTTCTTTCTTGTGTCTGCTGTTTCATAGCTCACGGCGAACTAAAAATAGTGGCGCCATTGCCGAATTTGCCTTGAAAACATCCAGTATAAAAACCACGAACCGAAAAATTTCTTAGACAACAACCTAACACATGCAAAAAACCTAATTCACACACTTTTTGAAGATTTTTTAGCACAATGGAAACTTTTTCTTGCTTCCATTTCTAAAGTCCATTTTTTTTATTTATATAAAATTTATTTACATTCGTTCACAATTTCTTAAAGTTTTGAATCACCTCTTGTCATTCTTATTATTTATAATGTATTATTAAAAATTATATTATTATTTTGTTAACAAAACAAACAAGCAAATTTTGACTTCCAACTAAATATTATAAATACACAAAAAAGTCAACAGGTGCGCACAATCCATATTGTTTGTGGCTGTGCTGTCAATTTTACTTGTTATGAATTCGCCTTGATGAAATGTTTCTTTAGGAATTTGCCTTGTAAACAAGTGAGCTACTGAGCTAACTAAGTGAAATAGTTCAGTAAAGTGTGCTGAGCGGAAAAGAGCGCTCACTCAAAAGAGCTGATAAGCACAACTCTAGTGGGTACTACTCTCACTTCACGCGAAACTACTGATTTTTCAAACTTAAAATGGCTCTATTATCATCATATGTTGCACTTGTAAAAAATATATACACACACATGTTGAGAAAAAAATACTACATATTTTTAACACTCATGACATTTTTAATGTCATTTTTTTTTGTTGCAAATTTGGAGTATTTCTAATTAGTTTCACATTTGCTTGGCATTGCAAGAAGTTCTCTTTTTCGATAACCAATACCGAATTTGAAGCGATGTTAGGACAAATATCTTTTTCGGTGTTCTATAATGATTCCTCAAAAAAAGGATGAGAAATTACCCATTTTCAGAACTTGTTTCTTTTTATGCCAATTTAAACACAAAACTGTTTTCATGTAAATTTAAGTGAATAAATATAAACTTTTAGAAGACTTTTAATAATTAAGCTATTAAGTTATTTAGAAGAATAATAGTTGATAAATGTCCTTTAAAAATCGATTTTTTAAAAAGCATGCCGAGTATTTTTTAAAATTATAAAGGAATTACAAATTTGTATTTGCTTTTCTACTAATTATCTGCATATTTTTAATATAGATTCTTTGGAAGCAATGAAAATGTAGTTCCTTAAAAATTACTTCCAATTTTATATACTGGGTTAATATCAATTTTAAATATTAATAATCTCTTACACTGTAATTTTGTATAATAAAAAATTGCCATTCTTAAGTTTTGTTAATCTAAACTTGAACTCAATTTCAATATTCGTATCGGTATCGGAATCGGTATCGGCGATATTTATTTGTAAGTATCGGAATCGGTATCGGATCGGCAAAACGGCGTATCGTTACATCCCTGATTTAAACTAATTAAAAAAACTGTTTAAAAAAGTTCTGTCTTGGACGTCCGTTTGTCTGTATGTACGGATCCTGTATGTGGTCACGATAACGACCGAAAGACTACTAATCGAGTCCTTTTTTTCTTTTTTACTCTTCAGTATAATTTGAAATAAAAGCCTATTTAATTTCACGGTCTAAATGAGATTATGAGGCGTGCACTTTTGGATTTTCCAAACTATTTTTTAATACGGTTAAGTTGGGAGTAGTAATAAAGTTGGGAGTAGTAATAAATTTAAGTACTACGTTTGGCAAAATGTAAGATTTTCTTTGAAAATCAGGCCACTGCAGTATGAATATTTAACTGCCATTTACAGAAGGATATCTGACAAGATATAGGAGAAAAAAATAAGAAAAGTGAAGATTTGTAGTCACAGCAAATAGAAAGATCATTACAGGGTGATTTTTTTAAAACTGGCAACTCCTTTTAAAATAAGTGACATAGATTTTTTTTCTAACTTTTTTTGCCCTATCATCCGCTTTCGGCTTGACGTTGATTAATGGAACAACCTGTATATTGGACGCTCACATTCAAATAGTGCTATCTACAAACACACATTTTTTAGGGGCCAAAAATTAGTTTCATTCCCTCACTCTTAAAGTTTTCGACAATCAATGGCCCTTATCGTGTTTGGCGATTTTCGCCCTCGACATTTTGTAATACATTAAAGCAAAATGTACCGTGCTATCTTTAATCATTTACAAAAATGTCCAAGTCGAAAATCGCCAAACATGATCAGGGTGAATATTCTACAATATTGACATCTTATATTGCAAGGATTTGTATTATTAGAAGATTGATTGTGTAAAACTTTAGTAATGCAAAAAAAGAAACGTTTTTTTGCCTTCCTAAAACAATCGTGTGCTTGTAGATAGCACTATTTCAATGTAAGCCCTCGATATTATCCATTCTTGTTTTAAATTATTTTATGCAATTTTTCCACCATTCACTGTTAATTAATTTCTCTTTTACAATATTACAGTTATTACAATTCTTCTAAACCGTCGTGGCCAGAACTTGTAGAAAGCGATGATAGTGACATGGAAACTGACATTGATGTTGAAAAGTTACCACCCCTTGAAGTGGGGCCCCATGAGAATCGCCTACAGCACACGTATTGGTTGTGGTTCTCACGTAAGGGTGCACATCGTGCAATGGATTATAGTAAATCGTTGCGTGTGGTGGGACGTTGCGCCAGTGTACAACAGTGGTGGTCACTATACACGCATCTTAAACGTCCCACAGCCTTATCAGTGTACCTGGAATTGAGTTTATTCAAACAGGGCATTAAACCGATGTGGGAGGATCCAGCCAATTCGAAAGGCGGTCAATGGCTAATACGTTTGCGTAAAAATCAAATTGATCGTGCGTGGGAAAACGTTTGTATGGCCATGTTGGGCGAACAGTTTTTGGTTGGTGATGAAATATGCGGTGTAGTGTTAACAACAAAGGTTCAGGTAAGTCCATTTTATTCTATTCAAACTTGAAAGTGAAATAAGAACATTCTCGGAAAATGAAATGAAAGTGTGTTACATAAGTATACATATTTCAAAATCCTTAATTTCAACAAACTTAACAAGAATTAAATTATTAAAAACGTATAAAACATATGGAATAAACCATTTAAAATAAAAATTAAACCAAAATCTGGTATAATTATACTTGTGAACAAAATGTTTCGCGAACAAATAAACAAATTATTTCGAAAATAATAAAAAGTGCAATATATAATAATAATGAGATTAACATAACTACATATAAAATATTCTTAAAGGTCAAAAGAATACCAAATTGAAATGATTGAGCTATAATTTTTATTAGAAACTAATGTTAATTTTAATGTATAATCATAATCCTATTTCTTCTGTTACATTTAAAACCAAAGAAAATAGTTTCTTATATTATTTTTAAAAACATTTAAAAAGTAAACTGTTTAACACAGCGTCCATTTATTTGTTCATACATGAGTAAAACTTCTTATAAATTTTTTTAAAAGCGTTGCTTCTTATATTCGTCAAGACAGTGTTTAAATACATTCAACACTACAAAATTTTTTATAATGAGCGTTTTAAATATGAAAAATGTGGCTCTCGAATTTCACATTCGACATTTTGAATTAGTACAAAATATCACATTTGAAAGCGAAAAACGCCAGCCGTAATAAGGGCGATAATAAATAAAAAGATTATTTTAATTTGTTCGACCTTTTTATTATTATTTGCAGTATAATTGATTTATCCCAAAGTCAGAATTTACAATATAACAAAACAAACTTTATTGTACCCAATATTTCGCTATTTCCATGGATAGCTTCTTCATTTATTTATCCCTGAGAAAGACACCCATTGAGATCAAAGGGTTTGTAAACCCCGACCTTGAACTCAATCAATTATACTACAAATGGTGATAACTAATTTAACAAATATTTGGCCTTTCTTGATTTGTTTCTTTATTTATTTTTGATTTGTTTCTTTATTTATTTTTATTAAAATTGCTTGTAATTTCACTAACGAAACTAAAACTACTTCAGCAGAGAGGAAGTGACATTTTCAACCAGCGTAGGCTTATTGTGGAAATCACCCGATTGTTATAAAGGGACTAATTCTTTCCATCTCCATTGTAAATAGCTTAGATTAGCTTCAGAATCTTTGGTTTTGGTTCTTTTGTATAAAATTGTAGTCAAACGAGTTACGGTAGTCGTTTTTTTTCTTCTCATTATGACAGCACATATTGATGAAATCAAGCTCTATTCGTAAGAAAAGATGGGTTTTCTACCCTTATTTACAGTGGCATGTCATAATGTTCAGTGACATAATGTCCATGGACATTATGTCACTCTAAAAAGTGTCATAACGTCCATGGACATAATGACGTATTTGAAAGTGTCATAATGTCCATGACTTTATGACATTACTATTATTATGGACAGTATGGGTACTTTTAAATGTGTCATAATGCACATACTTTTAAAAATGAAAACAAATTAAAACATACATATTTATATGCTTATATGTTTGTATATATTGGTCCGATTACCATAGTGGGAAATAAAGTCAATTGACGTCAACAAAAATTTTGAAATAGCGTCACCGATGCTCGAAGTATGTCGGCTTAAAGAGATATTTTTTGAAATAAATTGAAATTTTTAAGAAATTAATTATTAAGAAATTTTCATTTAGTTACTAAAGATTCTTTGCGTAGCCGGCCTTTGGCCGGGCTTAAGAATTTCTTCTTCTCGGTATATCGAAAATCGGCTCCGCTGAGTAAAGACTTCTCCATGGCCGGCTTTCGGTCGGGCTTGAGGATTTCTCCTCTCAGTATATCGAAAAGCGGCTTCGCTGAGTAAAGGTTTTTGCATAGCTGGTCTTTTTCACGGTTTAAGGATTTTCTCCCGCAGAAGCAGAAAATCTCACGTTAGCGAAGCCGCTATTCGATATACCAAGATGGAAAATTGTTAAGTTCGGCCGAAGGCCGTCTATGCAAAAATCTTTACACTAAAAAGTGGCATAATGTCCATGGACTTTACGACACTGCACTCATGGGCATTATGACACTTTTGAAAGTATCATAATGTCTATGGACGTTATGACAACTTATGGAGTGACATAATGTCCATGGACAATATGTCACTGGACATTATGACACGCCTCCCTTACATACAGTTACATTTTAAAAATCTTTGGGCTGTCAGTCTTCACAGGCTTATCAATTTCCCTTTAAATAAAAACATATGAAACATACAAAGTTTAATGTGCTAAATTCAAATACCTTTTCAGTTTTTTTATATCGGGCTCAGCTTTTTTTTGGGAATAATTAATATTTCCACTGGGTAAATCAGTTTATTTCTCCCTAACTCGAGAACGGTTTGCACAATCGGAATAATTAAACAACCAAAATATACCGAATAAAATTATCTTTAAGTCGTTTATATCAGGGACCTAACAGTTGTAAGAAAAATGGCAAAAATGTTTTATTTAACCATTAAACATAGATGAAATAATATAAGACATATTTCATTTTGGTCATCGTAACCAATATAGGTGAGAAATATTTTTTTTATTTTTTATTATGAATAATTATTATAGCAACCAAAAAAGTTTTTTGGTTTTTGGTTACCAATAACCATTATCGAAAGTAATTTTATTTTTCGGTAATCGCTAGCTGGATACATATCATATTTTAGATGTAATAGATGCATTTCTAAGGGGATTGTAGGCCAAGTAATTGAAATGCCTTTGGAAAAGTAAACAAAACGGGCAGTTTTGTAAAATATTTTTATTAGTATGTAATTTTGTAAACAAAATAATTACTTAAATGAAGCTGCGATAACCAAAAAATAAAATTACTTTTGATAATGGTTATTGGTAAGCAAAACATTTTTTTGGTTGTTATAATATTTATTCATAACCAAAAAATATTTCTTATTTATATTGGTTATTGTGACCAAAATAATATATCTTACGATAATGGCTAAAAATAACCTAAAACAGATAAAGATAACGGTTATTTTCTCGTAAACTTTTCTTCAGAAACAAAAAGATAACAATTATTTTCGGTCCCTGATTTATATAAAATATTTTTTATATAGTCAACTTTTTTGGAGTTATTCAGAAATTATGGGCAAAAAATTTGTTTTTTCTTGAAAAATTAAACTGTTTCGTTTTCAAAAACCCACAACAAATGAAGAGGGTAAAAATTTCACATTTTAATCTTTTATCAGAAAGCTTAATATATTATGAATAGAATAAGTCATAAAGTATTAAAATCGATAGGAAAATGTGAATTTTATTCGCAATTAAGTGAGGAAACTTAATGAACAAAAATTACCATTTTCATACAACACACATACATACACGTTAAAATGTTTCTGTTGTATGGAAATTGTGATTTTTGTCAATCGAATTTCTTCACTTAATTATAAATAAAATCGAAATTTATCCACCGATTTTAATGATCTATGGCCTATTTTTAATAATACACCTGGTTTTTTGATAAATAATTAAAATTTAAATGTTTTGCCTTTTTAATTTTTTTACGGGTCTTTGAAAACTAAAAAAAGTTTAATTTTGTATGAAAAACAAATTTTTCGCCGATAATAGCTCCGAAGCAGTTAGATGATGGATGACTTAAAGATAACTTTATACCGCATCTTATTTATTCAAATCGGACAATATGTTCTCAAGTTAGGGTGAAATATACTGATGTACCTAGTGGAAATTTTAGTCATGCCCATAAAGAATCTAAATTTAGTACTCACAAATTTTAATTAAGTTCTTCTTTATGCCTGTTTTTATGAAATGAAATGACCCAAAGTTCCTCCAAAGAGAGATCATAAGTATATGATTGATTCTCTCTTTGCACAAACTTATCCAACTGTTTTGTGTTTGGAAACAGTGTTGTCAGATATTTTCTGACCTCTTTCGCCAAATTGATTTTAAAAATCGCCAAAAGTCACCAAAATATATTTCATGCAGTTTTGTAATATATATTTTATAAAAAATTTGTTTATTTTATAATAGTTTTTTCTTATAAAAATTTTTACAAAATAATCGCTTAAAAAATGCCAGAAAATCGCCAAAATAGAAAAAATATCGTCAAAAAGAACTTTTTGCAAATTATTTTCATCAAAATGCAAAATCCATTAATGACTACAATTAAAACACATAAGAAAAATGGAATGAGTTCTAATAACTGTATCTAAAATTCTAATGAGATTAGTCATCCTGTTTCAAAAACATTGTATGAGCTATGCAAGTTTCCAACATAACAAGGTGCAAAAATTGCAATATATTGCTGGTATTCAGTGTTTGATGCAAGTATTCATGCCAAAGAGAAAATGCAAAATGCAGTGGGGATTTATAAAAAAAGCTACGATATTTTGCATTTGCTCTTTCGCAAAACTATTTGCATAACACATTGTATGCCGCCATTTTATTTTTAATCATCTAAATTGGAACGCTCAATAAAGCATCTAAATATTAGCGGTTTTCAGTTTCTCATGCAAATGTTCTTGCAAAAGTGAGAGTAAAAATATCATAGCTTTTTTATGAAATCCAACAAGAATTTCGTGTATTTTGCAGTTGTTTTTCATAAGAAAACTACAATATTTTTTATTTGCATTTTTGCAATGCCGTTTGCGCCGAATACTGACTTCCGGAATGTTTAGCCAACGTTTGGCCAAAATTAGTTTTTGTAAAAAAATTCCCAAAAAAACGCCAACAAATTTATTTATCGCCGGAAAAATCGCCATGTCGCAAAATCAAAAATTTGGACGCCAGACAAGGCTAAAAATCGCCACGTTTGGGGAGAAATGGCCTTATCTGAGAACCCTGTTTGGAAACTATGCATTACGAAATGACATCTTTTTATTTAAATTATTTGAAGAATTAGTCCAATTTCGTGTAACAAAATTGATCTAAAAGTACGTTTACGCTTGGCAAATATTTGCAAAAAAAAAACGCAACCACTACTTTTGTTAAACAGCAGTATTCATAAGCAATTTATTTGAACTAGGATCCCATGGTCCGAATTCGGCCACTTGGTCCGTAACCGGTTTAATTTCTAACCAGTTTTTTAGGCAAAAAATATATAGTGCATATATAGAACAAAATATCTTTTAAACCATATAATGCCAGCTTATTATTGGTTTGCCGCATAAGCCATATACTCGGAATAGCGAAAAATGACAAAAAGAAGGTTTACAGAAAGGGACCGGAAAATAAACACGATAGATTTTTTGTAATTTTTACCATAATCCACTCCTGACAAATTTTTTTAAAATTATCGGTGGGCCAAACCAATAATAAGCTGACGATATGTTGCATCCATGTTGGTGAAAACTACGATACTTAAAAGTGTACCACAAAACAAGCCGTGTTTTAGTAAAATCTATCTGATTTTATTCATAATTAAATGAGGAAACTCAATTGATAAAAATCGCGATTTAGAAAGCTTAATTTTTGTTAATTGAGTTTCAAAAACTTGAAAATTTTCGAAATTAACGTATTTTTAATGAAACTACCTTTTGGGGCCTGAAATTACCGTACAAAACGTCAATTACTGTACGGTTAACATCACTGATGTCTATACTCAAACAGAGACCTGCGCCGAGCGATTTGTCCGCGGCGCCGGCTTGTGCGAAAATAGTCGGCGGCGGCTGAACACAAATAACATAAAAATCAAATTCAGATAAAAAAAAATAAATATCACGCAATTCATACGATGATTTTTCCATGTTTGTAGTTTGTGTTTATGTAGCCGAACGGGGCAGAGAAGCAAACGTGGTAGAGAAAAAAATCAAATTTTTAGTTCTCGGTGATTTTTTCATATTTTTCTTTAGTTCGATTTGCATTTTCTCTCATTGTCTCTCTCTCTCTCTTATGTGATTGTGTTAGGTTTTTTGTTGTTATGAAACAGCAAATAAAGCAAATTTTGAGAGTAATATATAAAAAGGACATGCAACTAAAAATCATCGTATGAATGCAAAAGGTTTATGGAAGCAACTTTTAAAGAGAACTTACAATAAAACATGATTTTTAAATCAGCATATGAATTGGGTGTAAAAACTATTATTTAATATTGCTTATGGAGAATCGTCGGCTGTTTTTCAGGCGACATAAGCCAAAATTGTTTTGGCAGTGGCGCGGCTGCCTGAAGTTATCGGCTGTGAGCCGTCATGGCGCGGGTCTCTGGTTCCAACCCGCTTTTTTCACTCCTTTTATTAGCATACAAAAAACAGTTGCACGCAACAAACTTCACAGATAAAGTCATAGTATAAAAATGGCATATGACTTTATTAGGAGTAAGAGAACTAACAAGTTTGTTACGTTTAACTTTGTCTGGTGCTCGGAATGGCGGAGAGCAAGTGCGTTAAAAAAGTAGTAATCCTTTAAAATGTCAAATCATTTTTTTCGATCTTGTTGGCTTCTTCCCTCGTATTAGCAAATAAAAAAAGTTGCATGCAACAAATTTCATGAAAAAATCGGTATAAATCCCGTATTATATGGAATTTAGACGAATACTTTTTGGCTTAATTTTTTCAAGTTTATGGTCAAACGGAGTATAAGGGCGTTTATCGTTACTCCAAAAGAAACCCATTGATGTTGACCATGCCTGTTGATTTTCGAGATGTCTCAAAGCCACCGAAAATCTAACTAATAACGAGCGGAACTAATGTGAAATATTTTGAAATTAAAAAAAAGTTCATTAGATCAGAGATGCATTTTCGTACTACTTGTGTGATTGTGTAAATTGGGTGTTAAAACCCAACGTAAGTGGTGGATGGAAAAATAATGTGGAGTTCACACTGCCGTTGTAATCGAGCTTAAATGTTTAAGAGCTAAGCAAGTTTGTTTTTAGATGTTTTTGCATTCATTGAGTTGTTTTGCAAAGAAAATTAACGTACATATCAAAGGCAAATTTAACAGGTACGGGCATTACTAAAACAATAAAAAATTTGTTGTAAGACTACCTTAATAGTTGTCAAAAAACGTTGTGCAGATATCTCTTGAAGTAAATGTCAAACACCACACAGAAGGAAGTCTGTATATATTGTTTGATAGTTTGAAGGTAGTGGTGATATCATGAGCATTTTATCAACTGTACTAAGTTTAACGTTTAATCAGGTGAGTCAGCTGACCTAGTGATCCCACCTGTTAGTTACACCTTGGTACATATTTCAAATCGATGCAATTTTCCAAAGTTTATCTATTCAAGTCTGTGTTTACACTATGCGACTTTTGTCGCTGGAATTTTTACAAATTATAGATGTATTTGTGTATGTGTGTGTTTATATATTTTTATATTAAGCCTGGTATTCTGTTCAATATTTCAAGCGAAATGCTGTCAAAATACATATTAAAAAAATTGGCATAATTCTTCATGAAAAAATGTCGCACAAGTAGTACTCTGTTTTTCTTGAGGAAAACATGACATGTAACTGCAACATTTTAAGTTTTCATGCGAAATAATGTGAGTGTCATTTAGTTCGCATGGAATTTACAACAAACACATGGAGCTTTTTACAAACATAAGAAATTGTAGCATAGTTTAAGTGCTAGTTAATATTTGGTACATGTAAAATTTTTCGACCGAAATAATCCATGTTGCTCAAAAATTTTCACAAATTTGAGCAGATTACCAGGCTTTACGAATAAGTGTACCCAAACCAGATTCATTATAGGTACCACCAGTGATGGTAACTTTATTTCATCACAACCCGCTAAATATGGGCTATAAATTGCTAGAAAAAAGCTAGATTATGTATGGGCAAGACTAAATTATGAGCGATAAATATCTAAATTTTGTATACTGAAACTTTTTTCAAAAATTTATTTCAATATATGGACATAAGGCTGAGGCCACACGGGCGTTTTAAAAACGCGGCGTTTCTGCTTTTTATATTAAATTTGAAAGTTCTCAATTTTTTAAAACTTCAAATTTAATATAAAAAGCAGAAACGCCGCGTTTTTAAGACGCCCGTGTGGCCTCAGCCTTATGTCCATAACAAAGCGTTGGATTTATATATGAAATTTTTATTAATATTTGTACGACGTAAAATGTATATTATTTACAAAATTTTAAATGTATTTAAGGAAATTATAATTACATATTCGGTCAGTACTACATTTGAAATAAAATTATATTTGGTTATCATAAAGTCGACGCACCACCGCAACCAAATGAAGGCGCAAATGATTCTTATAGAAATTGCAAACGAAATGACACAATTTTCCATTACACAGTGCAGTATGTCGGCATAAAACTTTATTTCATTAAGTAAAACCAGAGGTTTACGTTGCATCTACATGTTTAATTGATTCCACATGACCCAGTGAATCATATAGGGGGCATTGAGAAGTTTTCTCCAAATCATTTATCGGCCTTCTTATCATGTAAAACCCATGTTGCCAACAATATCCATGAGCTTATGAAACTCCACCTACCCCTTCTTTTATATAGTAAGTACGTATAAAAAATCTTGTATCAATACATAAAGTATTGGATGGAAAAGCACGTGTAAAAAGATCAGCCTGATACTCTAAAACCACCAAAACGATACATATGTACATTAGAGTGGGCCAAAAAAATTTACTTTTGTTTTTTTTAACTATATCGAAAATATTATTTGCGATGACAAAAAAGAATTATTGTCAAAATTTGACCGCTTTATATTAATATTAAGAGGTCTATCTTCGCAATTTTAGATTTTTTTTCTGTGCAAGTTATTGACTTTTGACTCCCAAACTATCAACCCACACGGAATTGACATAAACTTATCTTGAAGAAAATTAAATGCTCTATGAAAAAGGTCCCAGTGAAATTTTTTGTCAAATGAACCGTTTTCTTATTTTTAGCTAAACATACTCGTTCAAAAGCTATTCATAGTTAAAGTTTTGTTTTACTTTAACTATGAATAACTTTTGAACGAGTGAATTTAGCTAAAAATGTTACTAAACTTTTATTGTAGAGAATTTAATTTCCTTTAAGAATAGTTATTGGCTTTTTTCAGAAATTAATTTCTACATGAATTACAAAATTCGAAAGTTTAAAAATCAAATTGTAAAATCATACCAAGGTTGGAGGCATGGTTATAAAGAAATGGTTCATCTGACAAAAAATTTCACCAGGACCTTCTTCATAGATCATTTAATTTCCTTCAAGATATGTTCAGGTCTATTTTGTTTGGGTTGATGGTTTGGGAGTCAAAAGTCAAAAACTTGCATGAGACAAAAAAAAAATCGAAAATTGCGATGATAGACCTCTTAATATTAATATAAAGCGCTCAAATTTTGACAATAATTCTTTTTTGTCATCCCAAAAAATATTTTCGATATAGTTAAAAAAAAAAGTAAAGAAAACTTTTTTTTTAATCGTATATTTTTTTTTTTTTTTGAAAAAATGTTGTAAAATGTTAGTTTTTCAAAATAAATTAAAACGTCAAACAGTTTGTTTACGTTTTTTTATCAAGACAAATTTGTCTGAGCTTGAGCTCGGACAAAATTGTCAAGACACTGCTATAACAATAATAAATGCAGGGTATACCTGATAAATTTTTATCTTGATAACGATTTGACATTTATCATGATAAAAATTTAGCAGGTATAGACTCACTCTTATATAATATTTGAATAGCTCTTAACTGGGGTCTACATTAGCCATGAAGTTGGTATGAACATCATGTCGAACATCGCATAGCCATATGCAGACCGCTCATGTCCATGTTTCGTACATGCTCTGACATCGAGGTCCGAACATATGCCTGAGCATCAATGTTCGCCATGGGATTCGCCGTCAACAACCATTTCAATAGATGGAATAGTGGACTCATATGGACAGTGACTTAGTAACTATGAGTCGATCGGCTTCTTGTGACCCTACGTCTCCACGTAGCAATTTTTATTGCCGGCGATTGTCAAATTTCATGTTGAAAATTAACAGCCTAACCCACGATATCGACCGCTATCGCTCCCTTGCATTTTCAACGACAAACAGCTGATTTGCGGCTCATTAAAAACTCAGCACGACAAGTCGATCGACAATGCAAGCGATCGACAACGTAATAGTTTTCATACAAATTTGGTACCCACTATGAAAAGTCAAGCAAATGTTAAAATCAGTCACTTGTATTGTTGATGTCCACAAATAAGAAATTAAAACAATAAATTGTTTCAATTTTATTAATTTAAAAATAATAATAAAATAAGTTAAATAATAATAATAACAATACATAATAATAAAATAAAGTTAAATAAAAATTTGTTTTAGAAGTTTTATAGCCGAAAAGACCTAGTGAGTAACGAATAGCAACAAAAATATGAATAGCAAAAAAACATGTAATGTAAATCACATAAACAAATGTATTTATTGTGTCACAATATTGAAACATACATATGTATGACTTTTGTTTACATTTGTAGTAAGTTAGCACAGAGTTGCATTTTTTGTGGGACACTTTTCACATTTCAGCGCTTTTTATTTTCAAAGTAGCGTTTTATTTGTGAAATTTTTGGTATGCAATATGTTAATTTGACAATGAGTGAATGCATTACGTGAACAACGTAAAGCCTGACGACCGACAAGTCTATAGTTAGTAGGCCGCTCAAACGAACTGTAATGAGTGACTTGTCGTCAGTCGCTCGAGTTGACTATCGATATCGTGGGTTAGGCTGTAAATTATTTTTTTAGGTTGTATTTTTTTATATGAAGTTTGGAAATTGCCGCAATAAATATTGCTACGTGGACACGTAGGGTCAGGGAGGCAAGCCGACAATTTTTTCGGCGTCGGATAAAAGGGTAAAATTTATCGGCGGGTGTGGCTTAGCCGCTCGCGCCGTCCTACGTCTCAACGTACTAATTTTTGTTGCGACAATTGTCAAGCTTCATATAAAAAATATACATAAAAAATAATGTAATTTTCAATATGGAATTCGACCTCTGCTGGCAATAAAAATTGCTACGTGGAGTCGTAGAGTAATATATCTTGACCATATTTTGGGCTCTGAACTGCTACTTAATATTACCGAACATTAATTCTGGTTGTGTTAAAACTAATTCATTGTATGCATTACCTTTTTAAAAGGGTAATTAACATCGGCTTACAAATACGCCGCCGACAATGCCGATAGATTCGGCGGCGGGTCGCCTTATGAATATGAAGCGGCGACACGACTGCATTCTGTAGTCAGTGTGACCATATTAACTTTTTCGAGCTAAATTTAGCTTTATATATTCCTATTTAGCATGAAAAATTTAATTTAGCTTTTAGCCCATTTTTAGATTAAAAAAAAAGCATTTAGCTTTTTCTAGCTTTTTTAAAAGTTTCAATTTCATGTAATTAATTTGTTTATTTGCAATAAATAATGTTTCCAGAATAAATTTATGTATTGAACTATATCAAGTACATAGTTACAAAGCTGCATTTAGTTTCATATTGGCTTATACACCTAAGATGATATTATCAGTCGTCAGAAAAACAGGGCCTAGGAGCTTTTTTCTCTTTTGCTGCACTCAAACGCATTGACTAAAAATAGAAAAGCCAGCCGGTCTCGCAATAAAATTTTTAATGAAGATTATGATTATAATATGTTATTTGAATGAAGAAAATTTATTTTTCAAACTATTATTTTCTTTTCTTTTTTAAGATCTATTACTCAGTTGAGATTGTAAATACCCATCACTATGTAATTTGTTTCATGATTTGCTATGAAATTCACTAATTTTCACTTTTTTATCAACAACTTTTTATCATAAAATCGATGTAATTTTTTTGGTTATGAAAAGACTTTTTCACTTTTTACAATTATCTTTTAGCCCTTTTAGCCCCTTTTTAATTTTTGTGCAATATGGGCACATTTTTTATTTTGCGAACTATTGCTTCCTGTATTCTAGCAATAGCGACTTGTGAATTAATGTGCTAACATCGTTTTACCTCATTTTCTTTTGTTAGTTTCCTTTACTATTAATAAAAAGAAGAAGAGTACAATAATCTTCTATATCTTTAAACATTTATTGTGATCTTAAGCTGGTCCCAAAATTTATACATATTTTGTTTTTCAAAAGAAACACTATAAGTTAGCCCTTTTATGCGCTTTTTCGAAAATTTTGACTGGATATTGCTTTATATATGTATTTTATTCAATTTAGCCCTTTAGCACCTTTTAAAAAACTTTTGCGCTTTTTGGGTTCCAAAAGTTTGCATCACTGCGCTGTACTACACCACATGCATAGGCAGGGCTCCCATTTTTATTTTATACCTTATCCCCAATTTTCGATTTTTCGTTCCCCAAATTTCCAAAATAGATATTTTCTCATCCCCAAAAATCCTCACAGTACCTTAAAAAGAAAATCACATTATTTCAAAAAAAATATATACGTACATTTATTTATGTAATTAAATCATATATATTGAATATTTTAAAACTAATTTTATTTTTACATATATATGTATAAATAAAATTATTATACATATGTATATGTATACTTTGAGTCTTAAATACATATCTACATAAATGCATATGTATATAAAAAGAGTATATAAAAGAGTAACTTAAAAAACAAGCAAGAATAAAACAATTTCAAAAACTTCAGAATCAAAATCTTCTGAATAATCGTTCAATAGAATTTTGTTGTACATGTTGTTTGTATTAAAAAGTTTTAGCATTTGAAGAGAAAACTGAACTATTTTTAAAGTGTTTTTTGTATAAAGCGACTCGAAGCTATGCCCCTTTAAAGATGTCTAGTAAGCCACACACCAGACCACTTCGATCACTGGTATCTTAAAATGACTTTGGTGCAGAAAATATAGATATCAAATCCCCAGCGAAAAAAGTGGGTTTCCCCAAAAATCCCTGGGGATTTTCACAAAATTTTTGTCCCCTATTTGGGGACAAATCCCCAAAACTGGGAACGCTGTCCATAGGTACCATTTAAACTAGAGATGGGCGCTTGTCGACATTTTCCAACATAAAACGACACGAACACGAACCCCGGATGTCCAACACGTACGAAACACGCATGCCAAAAATTTCCAAATCACGAACACGACGCAACACGCACGAAATCAAATCCAAAAACAAAAAAAACATTGTTTTATATTCAAAGACAATTTTCTTCTATTTTAACGTTTCATGTTCTATTTGTATTTTTATTTACATATTTTTGTTAAGAAACAGTAACTTATCAAGATTTTCGCTCAATAATCTTGTGCGGCAAACTTTTGCATTTCGTTTCGTGTTTTTCGCGTCAAGTCAGGCTTGCCATTTTAGCATTTTTAGTGCTAGATCTAGCACTTTCTTATCTCAGCTAGCACTAAAAGTTTTTAAAAAAGTGTTAAGTGCTAGTTTAGCATTTTTTCGAAATTACTTGGCACTTTTTTATTTCATGAATTCAATTTTATTTTCTATAGATAATGGGCCTGATTTTGTAAGGAGCTGGCGTAAACGCCTATGCCGTTTTTTAATAGATTAAAGCAACACTCAACCCGTGTTCTTTAAGCTACTACAAAAACGACTTAGGCGTTTACGCCAACGCCTTACACAGTCAGGCCCAATACCTTAAATCAAATTACGAAGTTATTAATAATGTTATAGATTTAAAAAAAAATTTTGTGGAAAGTCCGTTATGTCACTAGCGCTATGTACTTCAATAGCTCTGCGATATAAAAATGGGTACAATTGCGATAAAGCATTCCAGTTTAACTACTCCTTTAATGAAATACAATGTGAAGAATAGTAATTTAAATGTTCAAAGCGTCTATTTAGTTTAATCAGCTTAATGAAAAGCAAATGCAAAACAAAAATAAGCCCAGTTATACGAGTATATACTTGTAGAACTATACAACGTATGCGATTGGTATATCTGGCGGCGGCGTCAATAAAATCGGTTCATCTGAACCTGTTCTCTATCCTTTTTATATAAGGAAGCATATTTTATTGTTAATGGGCCTGATTGTGTAAGGCGTTGGTGTAAACGCCTAAGTCGTTTGTTGTAGTAGAATTAAGAACACGGGTTGTGTGTTACTTTAATCTATGACAAAAAACGACATAGGCTTTTACGCCAACGCCTTACACAATTAGGCCGAATATTTCATTCACAGCTGGATTAAAAAAATAAATATCTAAGAAAAAAGTGATATTAAAAATTTTAAATAACTAGCACTTTTTTATATGTGCTGTAGGAGATTTTAGCACTTGTTCTTATGCAATCTAACACTTTTACTCCTCTATCTTATGACAACACTGCGTCAAGTTTGCTCAACACGTCACGAACACGAATGAAATCAGATATTCTGTCACGAACACTTCGTGTTGAGTCGTGCGTGTTCGGCTCACGAAAAAAAACGACACACTATGAAAAGTATCCAAGGAATGAAAATATGCTATTAGAAATCACCTAAATAATTTAGCTTTATTATCTGGTTTTAAGTTACTTAATTTAGCTATTTTTAGCTCTGATCTAGTTTTATGCTATTTCAAAATCTGGTCACACTGTCTCTGGTACGGTGTTGTAGGTATACGAGTAGTCAATAAAAGTCTGACACAAACAACAAAAATTAATGTGTTTTTTGACGTAATGGTTGGCAAGTGCTTGAAGAAAGTGATAAAGTTATAATAAAATTAAAAGAAAAAAGTGACACAACATTCAGATATAAAAAGAATAACAAATTGGACACACAGGTTCAGTAATAATATGTAGATTTCAACATAAAAAGTGCAAATATAAAACCCAAATAAACCTTATTCCATAGAAAAAGCCTAAAATTAAAAGTGGTTGGTTCAAAAGGCAATAGAAGGCAAAAACCCAAAAGCGGACAACAAAATAAGGAGAAAAAAAACACTCCCTCGCTTTTTAAGAGAAAATTAAAACCTTAATTAGAAACAATCTCAAAGATATAAAATCATACACACACATGCTCAGTAGAGATGTCATGAAAATTTAATACTCTTGCTCCCTAAACGTACAACTGTGGATAGTGTTGGTCACAATTAAATTTAAGCGCTTTTTAAAACTTCTTGTTTCCATGTTCTGTTAAGGATCAAATAGACTACGCATGTGGTTTGTCAAACATATTTTTTTACACCAAAGTAACGTACAAGCATAAATCATTCACGTTCCTTATAAATTTAACTTAATTTTCCACGGTAACCTAACTCTGAAGTAAATGAAATAAAATAATATGATAATAGAATACACAAGAG
This sequence comes from Panzeria rudis, assembly GCA_956483635.1. Lineage (NCBI taxonomy): Eukaryota > Metazoa > Arthropoda > Insecta > Diptera > Tachinidae > Panzeria > Panzeria rudis. The sequence continues at coordinate 136,985,020 of OY101447.1, read as the reverse complement.
TCTTGCCAAAATTTCAATATGATGCAATCTGTTTGTCAACTACATATAAATTATACGAAAAAGGTTCACTGTAAAGTTTTGGTGCGAAAAGTTTTTACTTTATATACGGCAATGTTCTGTAGACCAAATTCGAATAAATTCCTCGTTTTCCAAAACTAAATAATAGCCCCATTCAAAGTAGATCTATAAGCTATACTTATCGGCGAATTGATACAAGGCAACTCTTTTTGAGAATTGTGGTGTCAAAAAATGTATGAGAAAAACAAAGCAAATATTAAAATGTGAGTGGATTGGTAAAATACACTACAATTTGACTGCAAAATTACAGAACATATGGGCTGATGCACAGACCTTATATATCGACCTTGGCCCCATTGATGTATTTTAAACCAGGGCAAATTCATTTACAGGTGGCAGCGCCAAGGCAACAAATACAACAATAAATAAACAACAGGCATTTTGTTTTTGTTACGTGTACGGAAGATGACTAAATAAACTGTTTTGTTTTGATTACATTTTTGTTAGATATAAATATTTTTTTTTAAATTTACAGAATGTGGTAAAATATTTTGAAAAATCAATAGATCTTCCTGAAAGCATAGATGAAATTTATGTTAAATGGATTCCGCCAAATTCCATGATTTCAGAACATTGCAGTTGATATTTTGGACAAAAAGTAATTCTCTTAAATCATAAGCAAAATTAATTGTGATATGTGAATGGGTTGCGAGCAATTTAAATTTATTTGCTTCTGCGTGTTTTCAATGTTAGCAAATGTATCATCAAATATTGTTGGTGAATCTATTATCAATCAGTTGCCAAATAAATTTAATTTGTTGAATACATAAAATCCATATAAACTAGGATTTTGAAAAATTTCACGTATTTTTAAACTTTGAATTTTTGTTTTCATAAACAAAACAAAACAATACAATTTTGACAGCTACCATACACCACAAAGCAAAACAGAAAATATTCAGCTGCCTTCGTGCTGCCACAAGGTAGATATACTTACCAGGTACTGTTGATTCCACAGCTGTTTACAATTTTTTTTATTTGTGGATGTCAATTTTGTATCAAAATACACAAGTTATGTTGTGTATGTGCTTTAATAATTTTACATTTTCAAGGAACTGCGACTACCTGGTAAATAAATCTACCTTAGTGCTGCCACCTGTAAAATGAATTCGTCTTTTTTCAAACCATATATAAAATATTAATTTCAGATATGATATTTTAAGCTCTAAAAACCAAAATTACAATAAAGTCTGAAAAAAGTCTGTGATTAGTGGCTTTTAATTTATCTAAATCGAGTCATTTTAGATCGATTCGATTTACAGAACAGACAGGATTGTTAGAAAAGACGAGACGACAAAAAATCGTATTTGTCTAAATGTTTACTGTTAAATTACTACACATATGTATTTCAATTCAAAATTATGCATATATGTCGTTGGTATTTATTTCTCATCCCTACCAAGACACTCTTCGTTAATAGGCCTTCAAGTCAGCATTGTCAACCTTTTATAACCAAAACGCACTATTCACCATCTCAAAACGCGCTAAGTGACTTTTCACACTATGCCTTTTTAGCCTGGCTTTTTTTTACAATTTCTTTTAAATCCCCTACGAAAAGACACACTTTTACATTACATAATTTTTATCCAGGCCTTTTTCGACGATTATACACATGTTTAATGCCCCTCAAATTTCAACTTGTGCCATTTTTCTTACCCCGCTAGCTTCTCACCTCCTCTCTCTCTCAAACTAAAAATGCCTGATTTAAAGCCAGGCGAAAAAGGCACAATGTAAATTGGGTGTAAGTAAGAGCGCTGCCAAATTTTTAAAAACAAAAAGGCGCTATTCCCAAAGGAGCTAAATAAAATTTGGATAAAAGCCGACGCATATATTTAAAAAAATCCAATATTTATTGAACAAAAATAAATAACTATGTGCATATTTGTTTTTAAATTTCATTCAGGGACAAAAAGTAGACACAACTACTAACAAAATTTAAGAAGGCTAAAATGTTCTTTTGGTATATCAATATATACTTTACTAAAAACGCGCCCATTTAGCCCCTTTTTTTTATTGAGCGCACAATGATGAAAAAAGCGCGTAAAAATTTTTCATGTTTTATTATATGTATATATTGAAGAAATGTGCATGTACTTTATCTTATCTTAAATTTTCAATAATTTTTTCTCACGTCTAAGCTGTCTTAACTGGTTAATAATGTACTTTTTAGGGGAATTTTTATGTGAGTGATGACAGAATTTTTAGACCACTGAACATCAACACTATATTATCAACACGGTTTTATGTTATGGGGCTAAGTGGGAGAGTATTTTAATTTTTTACAGCAAATGTTAGCTTCTCTTCTAGTTAGTTGTTCTATGAACAGAGCTCCCCAATTCAGTCGAGAGCAAGCCATTACAACGAAAGCAACGTTGCTAAAAATAGAAAAACTATAAATGTGTAATACCTACCTATAACAAAAATTTAAATGCAAACGGGTGTAGTAAAAAAAGAAAAAAATTGATCAATACAATAGAATCAGAGCAAAGTCTTTGCATTGAAATGGTGCAAATTTAAATATTAAAAAAAAAAATTATTTTTGGAAAATTTTTATTAATAAAACTAAAACACCCAACGTTGTATTAAATTCACAAAAATATAAAGTGGAACCTACGCGCGTGTATGTAAAAAATTTAAAATATCTTCCCATTTTCATGAAAAACGGGAAACATAAAGTATAGTTGTTTAATAAAACGTCCGCCTGAAAAAAATTTTGGTTTTTGCTTTAACTTTAATGAAGGAAGCCTTTGCGCAGAAAATCGATTTTTTACATTGATTAAAAGGCACACACACCACCACAAAATTTCAACTTTTGTTCATGCAACATAGTGAGAAAAACAGAAAACGTGCGAATTTGTTGATTTCTTTCTAAATAAAGTATAGTTGTTTAAAATATCTTAATAATATTGAAGAATTTAAATAGTGTTTAAATAATTGCTACACCACTGTTGAAAAATATAAAATAAATTTAAATACTAAAGCAATACAACTCTGGGTGTTTGTTTAATATCAAGAAAGAATAGAAAAATATGATAAAGAGCCCCCTTCAACATACAAACACACAAAATTGATAAAATAAATTAAAAAAAAAACAATTAGTTTACAGACGGGTAGTTTGGAAAACGTGTTGTTTCTGTTGTTGTCGGCCAAGGTTATTTATGCAATTTATTTGTTCCTTTTCATGTAAAAGGAAAAAAATATATAACATCTATAATCAGCATTAGTTAAAATTAAAACCGAAACGGAAATAAATTAATAAATATCGAAAAAATACTTGAAAATTATACTCTTAGTAAATTTTTTAATTGAGTGAACAAATTTAATAACCACCACTAAAGAGAAACAAAAATAGATTGAGAGCTCTAAAGAGAATTCTTTTAAAGAGTGCAAAAGAATACAAAAAGCATAACAAATATAAAAAATATGCAAAAATGAAGTGAAAATAAAATAGTACATATATTTAATTCTATTTTAACTAAAATATTAGCAAAAGCTACGTAATAAATAAAAATAAATTAATGTAGGAGATAAAAGGGGAATCTTTTGTGTTAAAAATATAAAAAGATTGAATTATATTGTGAGAAAAAAGTGAGTCACGTTTTGTGCTTTTATTGAACCAGAAGTGCAAGCAAAGAAAAAACCTACATACATTCTGGTACTTACTCTCTATACTTGTTTGCCCGGCTGTTGGAACCTCACAAAAGCAGCGGAAAAAGCAACACCATAACTACCACTTGCTAAACCCCCTCCCTCAACATTTTCAATCAGATCTTCGTCATCAAACACAGAAAATTCCAACAGAATATTTGTATGTACATGCAAGTTTATATGAAATGAATTAAAAAGTGTTTTCTTGCTAAATGTGGCATTGGAAGTAAAAATAAAATTAACTTTAACACTAGAAAATATAAAAAACCACAACATAATTAATAAACTATTCTAATAAATCTTTAATTGATAAATAAAACATTAATAAAGTCTTAAGCCCAACAATAGTTACACGTCTGCCGCTTCGACTACTTCTAACGCCACCTAGCACAACGCCTTAAGTCCGGCATCATGACAAAAGACAGATTAGCCGCCTTACATGCAGCCCAATCGGACGATGAAGAGGCCGAAGAAGTGGCCGTCAATGTCGACACCACCCATGATTCGTATATGGACGACTTCTTTGCCCAGGTTGAAGAAATTCGGGGCATGATCGATAAGGTACAGGAAAATGTCGAAGAGGTAAAGAAAAAACATTCGGCCATCCTGTCTGCTCCACAATCGGATGAGAAAACCAAACAGGAACTTGAAGATCTAATGGCCGACATTAAAAAGAATGCCAATCGCGTTAGAGGCAAGCTAAAAGGTATCGAACAGAATATTGAGCAGGAGGAACAACAAAATAAATCATCAGCCGATTTGCGTATACGCAAAACTCAACATTCGACACTGTCACGCAAATTTGTCGAGGTAATGACCGAATACAATCGTACACAAACCGATTATCGTGAACGCTGCAAGGGTAGAATACAACGTCAATTAGAAATCACTGGTCGTGCAACTACAAACGAAGAATTGGAGGACATGTTGGAGCAGGGCAATCCTGCCGTGTTTACGCAAGGTATCATTATGGAAACGCAGCAGGCCAAACAAACGTTGGCCGATATTGAGGCTCGTCACGCCGATATTATGAAATTGGAGACATCGATTAAGGAATTGCACGATATGTTTATGGATATGGCTATGTTGGTGGAATCACAGGGTGAAATGATCGATCGCATTGAGTATCATGTGGAGCACGCTATGGACTATGTGCAGACTGCAACTCAGGATACAAAGAAAGCTTTGAAATATCAGAGCAAAGCCCGGCGAAAGAAGATTATGATTTTGATATGCTTGACTGTGTTGGGTATCATAGCTGCTTCATATGTTAGCAGTTATTTCATGTAAATGCCATGTTCTTTTTTTTCTTTAAACATTTTATTAGTTTCTTTTTTAGTTGACAACTTATTTTTTTTATTATTATTTTTATACATAAAATAGTTTATTATTTATAGTTTCGTATTTAGTTTAGCTAAGTAATTATCGTTATTTATATATATTTTTTATATAAAAAACTAAACTTAATTAGATTCTCCTTAAAAGTCATAAAACAATTTAATATTAATAATAGAGAAAGCAAAAGAATTGATTTTGTTTAAACAAAATGAATAAATTATTCTTATATATTATATACCTTATATAAATATTTAACTTACAATACAAAAAAATTAATAATAATCATAATTCTTAAAAAAACAGCAAAAATAATACAAAAAAAATGTAGACAAATTTCTTAAAACACAGAAAATCTCTTTATATATTTAAATTATTTAAATTTAAAAATAGTAAACAAAACTATTAGCTACAATATAAAAAACCAAACAAACTTTAAAACGTTATTCGAAACTAAAAAAAGCAAAATAATATCCCCAAGTTGAAAGTTTTTTTAGTTGGTTAAACAAAAAATACATTACGGAATTCTTACTACAAAACCGAAATCAATTTCTTGCAAATTATATTTATTGCTATAAAATCTTACTATTTAAACATACAAAACAGAAAATAATAACCTGCCATAAAAGGCCTTAAAATTAAACTTTTCAACAACTTAACTTTTCCGAATGTTCTTCTCCTTAAACACGTTTGTTTCCATATATTTTAAGGCCTTGTTCTTGTATAGTTTTCATTTCAAACTAAATTGCCAGAATTTAGATAAATTTGAAAAGCTTAAGTACTTGATAAATTTTTTTATGAACTTAAGAAAATATTGAAAAAATCAGCAAACAAATTTTACTATTTCTGTTATATTTTTAAATGTTTCCATAATGTTAATACATATTTGTTTTTTAATCCTTTTATAAATCATAAATGTTTAGTTTTTATTTCTATTTAAATTAAAAAGAAATCTTTCCGATTTATTGTTATAAAATAAAGTAGAATCTCTTAAAAAAAATTAAAAAAATAACTTAAAATTAATGCAAATTCAAATAGTTTGGATTGAATCTGCTGCCTTAAAATCTTTTATTATTAGTTCTTGTTTTTAAATTAAAAAACAGTATGTCGTTTAGGTTATGCGTTGAATATATAATATTTTCAAGGTATTTTTAATTATTAATAATAGAGTTCTTCTTTATTTGAGCAATTATGTATATATGTATATACATATTTTAATTTGTCTATGATTTTAGTTCAATAGTTTTTTTTTATTGTTTATTAAATTGGTCTCAAAAACTATTTTATAATTTAAAATTATCCTTTAGTTGTTTATAAAGCCCACAGCACAAAAATCCTAAATTGAAAGACTGATTTAATAATGCACTCATTTTTCTTTAGCCTTTCGTGAGATACGAGAATTTTTTTAAAAAAAGAAACTAAAATTTTTCAGTATCCAGCTTAAGCTTTTGTTAGGGCAAATGAGGAATATCCCCTCCAATGGATCCCAATTTTTTTTCTTCAATCTTAAACTGCAAATATAGAACCTTTAAATATTTGTTGTCAGATAAATTAAGATATATTTTCCAAGGACAAAGAAGTCTTCAAGTTAAACTTTTTAACCGACTTCAAAAATGAAGAAGGTTATCTATCATATCAATTCGCTTATATTTTTATGTTTTAATGTTTGCTCCCTCCCACCTCTGCCTTTTATATGCCAATTTTGAAAACTTTTTTATTGTATATGAAAGGATATACATGCCAGATTGGTCTAATTGTTTAAAAGTTTGTTGTGGATTTGTTTGTTGTCCGTCTCCGTTTTAGAATCAGTTTGTTGCAAGATTTTTTTCTACCTATTTCTTTTGATTTGATTGGTATTTTTTAAAAATAACTCGTATCATTTTATCAAGATTACAAAGGAGCTTGGGGTTAATAAAGAACTTCTTTCGTCAATTAAGTTTCTTTCAGATCTTTTTATGTTAGATAGGTTAGATTTCAATACCTACTTGTGTCCTAGTTGGTAACGTTGTGTTATCTGCACGGAAGCGTGAAGAGAGAGAGAAATAAGATGTATTCTACAATTCTCCTTTCGGTTCAGAGACAAACCAACACGACGATCGTATAAACGTCGAATATCGCATTTCGATAAAGCTACTAAATCTTTACTCAGAGTGAGCGGGGCAAAGACAGAGGGGTACTTTACATTCTCTCCCTCCTCCTCATTATTACAACATCTACAGAAGTCATTATGTGGTAGATTCAATCTCCTAACATTGCACATCTACTACAATTATATTGCGTCCATATTAGCCTCGATGTCGACCAGGTAACCTCGTTAGACCATCTAGTCTATGCGATCCCAAATTAGAGATTTTCATTCTTTTAACGGGACGCCAACCATTTGATCCGTATCCCGAATATGCTAGATGCTTTTGAATACTCGATACTACTCTATACTTATTAAGTATTGACTCAATACTATTCAATACTTTAACAGTTATCTTGAATTGATGAATGAAATTAAATAAAAATTTTAAAACTGTCATCTTATTCTTAAAAATTATAGTTTATTAACTTTTCAACATTGAGGTGCACATTTTTATTATGTTTTACTAGGTTTTTATTTAAATAAAAGTTATATTTGTAATTAAGTAACTTTTTATACTTTAAATTTAAAATTGTTTTGACAAGCTTCATTTATACTTTACAATCTATATTGTTGAAATTTTTGATTAACTACTTCTAAGTATCGAGTAGTAAAAAAACGACCGGTATTGAGTACTCAACACCCAAATACTCGATAGTTTTACAACTCTAGAATGTGCATTCGGGTTAAGGATTTGCCTTACTTCGTCCGCTGTAATTTTTCCGCCCCCATTGCTATCCCCTGGAAACCAGAATAGCTCCAGTTTGGATGTATCGCTATCTCATATAGAGACATCTGGAATTCATACAAAAGTCTGGATGTTGTATAAACACCCGATAGAATCTTGATCGCAAATTTGCGGTCAGTGTAAATTTGGATATCATTGTGTAGCCTATAGTATCTCATCCAGTTATATTACTGATCTTTTATTTATTTAATATATTTATTTATATCGCTGATATATCATGATACATTGGCCATGTAGCTTAAACTTACTCCTCTGTTGGTGAAGGGGAATAAAGACGACTGCACCCACTACAAAGTTCGATTTAGGTCTATCCGTATAGATCTCCAAGAATTGGTTAGTGGTGTAGAATATAAAATTCTAGGATGAGATATTAAAAGGTCGTACTTACTTAATACTTTATTGAATAACATTTTCAAAACCGCAAATAACTTTTAAGAAGGATTTTCGTTTTGTTTTTCCTCGGTTATTTCTTTTTTGACATACTGTTTTTAAATTCACAAAACCCAAACCATTATCGAATCAAATGTTAAAGCAATTCATATTTTCCTAAAATATATGCAATTTTTAGTAAAAACTAATTAAAATATTTTTCCAACAAATAAATTGCAAATAAACTAGACATGTAAATTCAAAATAAGTTTATATTTGTTTAAAAGTATTTCGTTTAAAATGGTTTGGGTATCCTTTGAATTTCTATTTATTATTTGTTATCTTTCTTCCAAATAATAAAAAAAAAGTTTTTAAGAGCGCATTTACTTTTGTATTATATAGTCAATTAATTATAAAAAAAACATTAATAAAAAATTTCTGTTTAAATTTTCTTTAAATCTTTAATATAATTATTAAAAAAAACACACTTTGCAATTTAGAAAACTAAATAATTAATATTTGTTAAAAAAAAAAGAATGAAAAACAAAACTAAATCACAAACAAAATTATTTAGTATGTATATTTATAAAACACAAAAGCAAATATACACAAAATACAACAAAAACTATCTACTTAAAATAAACAACAACAAATAACTTAAAATAATATTTAAATTTAAATAAAATTATACACCTACAAAACATACAATCAAAATATGTATATATAATTTTTCTTAAATCTTCTTTACTTTAATTTCTTACGAAAACTATAGTGCAATTTTCAAAGAGTTTTGTTTTTGTATTTTTATATATTTATTTCACTTTCTTTTATTTTTATAAACAAAATTGTGCTAATTTTTTTTATCAAATTTTGTTTTTTAATTATAAATATTTAGGTCAGTTGGCGACATTTTTAAGGAAATTTTTTCTAAAATGTAGTATATCTACATACATGTGTATTTTTGTATTACATATAAAATATTTCTTAAGTTAAGTTTTATGAAAATACACAAAGATGCCGCGCTTCCTTCCGAAACAGGTGATATGCTTTTTTAAAACAAATTTTCAGGAGAAAAAAAAAAACGTTTTTATGTGATTATTTTCGAGCTAAATTGGGGTTTATCCAAAGTGACTATTATCATGTTATACTTCATAACATTTTAAGCCAGAAAGAAGGATGCTTGGAATATTGCTTCATGTCGAATCCTTTCGCGCTAAAAATGTTACCAACTATAGCCTGATAATAATCACTTTCAACAACAACTGTGGATCTGCAAGCGCCGTACGTGGTCACGATGGCATCGTTGATGCTGAGTGAGGCTTGTGGCGTCCTGACGTGGCTGCAGTTGCTGGCGTCGTGAGCACTCAGGTTGCAGCCAGTAGTGCCGTAAACTATGAGTTTGTTGGAACAATCAGGTTGATGATGAGACTGCAGTTGCTGGCATCTTTGGCTCAGTTTGCAGTTTTCATAAACGCTGATGTTGTAGATGTGAGACTGGGCGTCGTGTAGGTTGTTGTTTGTAGGCGATTGGCATTATGGCACCATCATAGTGGCCGCCGGCATCGGTGACACCGGCACCACATCCGATTCGAAGGACCATAAACAAGTTGCAATCGGTAATTGCAATTGTTGTCTCTGTTTGGCGGTACCAAAGCAGAGTTTGTGGACTATAGGTCTACACCAGCAGAATGGAATACGTATTTTCTGTGCCGCAACGCACTTCGTCAGCATTCAGGTGTCCTGGGTTTCTTTGAAACCTAAACATTCGCATTTGCGAACTTTTCGCTTGTTTCTGATATTCGCATTCGCTGAAATGGGTGGGAATAGTCAAATTAAAAATAAATCAAAATTTATTAAATTTGGAAAATTTTTTTGTTGGAAAAATACTCAAAATTAATAACTCGAGACTTTAAGGGTAATATATTTATTACTAAATCGAGTAGAAAATGAGTAATTCCATTTAGCAGGGTGTGACTATTTTACACACATTTTTTTGTTATAAATCAGGAATATACAATTTTTTTACTTAAAAGAGGCTGCGGGTCGCAAGGACGGGACGTTAATCTTAAAGTCGTTGAATAATAATAATCATTTTGGACTAAAAAATAGTGCTAGAAAAATATATATTATTAGATACCGATTACAGTGTATTTGCCCTTGTTTTAGGGTACACAAATACCCTAAAACACAATACAATACCTTTAGGGTAATATATTTATTACTAAACTAAATTGAAAATTCAAGGTAGAATATGAGTAATTCCATTTCGTCGGGTGTCACTATTCTACACACATTTTTTGTTATAAATCAATAATATAAAATTTTTACTTAAAAAAGGCTGCGACTCGCAAGCACGTTAAGCTTAAAGTTGTTGAATAACGGGTAGACGCGGAAAAAACAGGATTTCTGCTCAGAATGGTCGTCAGAAAGTTGCTACGGGTGTGATCTTACAAATCTTGGTTTTTAAGAATTATGACTTTCAGGATAAATTCTGTAATATTTCGACTATAAAGTACACAATAATTTTGGCGTAGCTTATTGATCAAAGTGTTTTTGATTGTATTATATAGTTACTGTTTGACAAAAAATAATTTTTCCTAAAAAAATATTATTAAAATACGACGGGTGTGGCCGACGGGTGTGACCTAGTACGAAAATTAGATTCATTCGAAGAAATAAACTTTCATTGTATTCATTAACATAAATGATGTAAAGATAAACCCATAAGAAAATAATAAGACATTAAATTATTTGCTATCCGTACTATTATAGACTGCAGAATACTTTAGCCGAGTATATTTTTCTTAATCAATAAAAACCAAACAAAAGTATATTATTTTCAGATATAACGGTTTTTATTAATAATTAGGACGGGAATAAAAAAAATCTGAAAAAAATATTAAAAATATTGGTGTCTATTCGGGAAAACGCGTCGAAGTAGTGAAAAATTACATGATAAAAAAACCAAAATTTCACCAACTGTTTTTATTTTCTATACATTTCTAAAATCAAATAAACGTGAGAATTTTAACGCGTATCTCTCTCTCTTTAAAAAAAACGGCAAATTTTGTATGACAAACAAAAACAAATTTTTGAAATTTATGCAGCTTTGTTTTTGTTTGCCATGTATTTTTCACTTAGTCGACGCGTATTCCCGAATAGACACCATTATCAGCTTATTATTGGTTTGGCGCATATACCACAAACTCGGAACGGAAAAAAAACGACAAACAAGGTATACATAAAGTTTTCTCACAATATACTCAATAGAATTTTTTGTATTTTCAGCACTGCTTCCGGCATATGTTTTGAAAAAATATGTAAATATTTGTGAGCTTTCATGAATGTAGTTAAAAGTAACTATTCTTTTATTGAAAATGAAAAATCTTGTTTTGTGCCTCATACACTATTGTTTTCTCAAAAGTAGCCTTTTGTGCTGCATGTACACACTTACTGCCGTGTAATGAGCTTTTTTTTGAGGAGATGAAAATTACTTCTCTCTGATGAAAAAACAGCTTATATTATTTATTAGAAAACATATTTACATTGATGAATCTTGGTATTTTACTTGGTTCATGATATTTTTGTGTTTAAAAATTTCTTTTTACAAAAAATGTATTAAAATTGTTGATATTGAGCAAAATAAATCTAGAATTTATTAGAAACTATAAAAAATTTTGCGAAATAGATTATGTATTCTGAAAGGGGGTATTCAAAATATATACACCCCATGCCTAACTCAATTTTTTTAAATGGTCGGTTTGCCAAAGCAATTATAAGCTGACGATATAAGGATGGAGAGCAGACTTGAACATTTTCACTTACTATTAGGAAGTTTTTTTTTCTAATATGACACTGTTTTTAATTTTTTTTTAAATTTCTCACAAATTTTATATTAAGAGGCCAGTGAAATTTTTAAAACAAAAAAATACATAAAACTAAGGGCATTGAATATTATCAAGATCTTTGAAATTAAAGTTTAAATAAGATTTAGTTTATTGTCGGAAAGAAATTATCCATGTATGTATATGAAACTGTTTCCTTACTTATGTCACTTACTGTATTTTCTTAAATACTTACTATTTTTTATTTTTATTAATTTTAATCTTAAGTTACTTGTGCGTGATTAGATTGTGTGTTAAATTGTAGTTATCACATTTATATATAAACAAAAATATTTATTAAAAATCATACAATAAAAACAAAATTAAGTTAAAATAATGAAACAAATAAACTCCAAAGCTTCCTTTTGACAAGCATTAAATCAATTTTGCTAATATGAGAAAAACAAGAAAAGAAATTGAAAAGAAAAAGTTATAATTAAACTGAACATTATTTGTAAACTAGTTTTAGTAGTTAATTTGAAATTCATAGAATTTTGATTTTATTTTTTAATATTTTTTATTTTATTAATAATAAAATTTCTTTTTATGAAGATAAATATACTCAAAATTTAATAGACAACAAAAATTTGAAAAAGAGAAAAATTAAATTTAAAACTTAATAAAAAAAAATAAAGCAAAAAATTATATAAAATATACATTAATTCTTGATATTTCAATAAAGTTTTAAAACTGATGGTTTTTTATTGTTAAAATAAAACATACAAAATGGTTTCTTTCCTTAAGAATTTTGTTCAGCAGTGAGTCAGGAAAATTGGAATATTTAAAAAAATTCTTGAAACAATCACATCAGCATCGGGGCAGGTAAAAATCATGTTATTATATTTTGTAGGATGATTTTTAATAAGGCGATTATGAAGCTTCCCAAAAGTGTACAAAATTAATTTATAACAACGTTAATTTTTTTGAGTTTACAAGAAAAAGTTATTAAATTTGGCCCGAGCTCCTTAATTTCAATTATTCCCCCTAATTCCGTAACTATTTGTCGACGTCACGTCAAGACAATACCAAAAAATTGGCATATTTCTACCCGTCATCGACAACAATTTACTATTACTGACAGCCACTTACTATTCTCTAAGGCATAGAAAATGGGAAGAGGCTGTTAATAGTAGTAAATTTTTGTCGGCAGCGAGTAGACATGTGCCAATTTTTTGGTATTGTCTTGACGTGACGTCGACAAATAGTTACGGAATAAGGGGAACTAATTCATAATTTATCATTAAATAATTCAATAGTTTTGAAATAAACAAATTTTATTTTAGTTAAATATTAATACATTTTTAGTTTATATACTTTTTGTTATACCATATTTTATGTTCGTTTGCAAAATTGGTTGATTTTTAAGGCATTTATACAATGAGGCAGGAAGATTTCTTTAGAATCTCTCCCCAAAAATATAAAAAGAAATTGTTGTCATTGAAAACGTTAATAAATTATATTTCAACAACAATAAATCAACCTTCAAAAAATGTCTTACTAGCAGCAACAAGCAAAACATATTTTTTAATAAAATTATGATTCTTAACAAGAATTTAGCTTTTATTTTTAATCCATCACATTTCATTTATCATTTTCGTTAGCAAATCGATAACAAAGTTTTGTTTTTTTATCTCAAACATTAACTACTTTTCTTCTCTAAAAAACATAGTGAATAGTTTTAACGTAACACTTTGTTTTATATTAACAATAAACAACAACACCACAAATAATAAAATTAACAATGAATACTTACTAATAAAAATATGAAAGAAAAACTATCTACAACTTAACACACAATTTATTTTTGTACTAATACAAAGTTATAATTAAATTTCTTTAATTAAGTGTATTTTATATGCTTTAGTATTATATCATTTCAGTTAATTAATGAATATTCTGCTACTCGTAAAACTTTCTTCTATTTATATCTGATTTTAATTAGTTTATTTCTTTTATAATTATTTATTTTTTGTATTCTTTATTTCTAAATAACTTTTTAATATAATTTTAATTAACACTCATTACAACACTCTATAAAAAATGCTTACTTTTGTCTCAACGCAAAAAGCAGTTAAGTGGCTGTGAATGACATTAATTGTCAATAGTTAAAAACAATACTACATTTTTGCCATTTATTCAGCCGTGTCACAGATTCCGTTTTAATGCCGTAGTTTTCATTTCGAAAAAGTTAATTTTTAGTACATTATTTTGTATTTCGGTTCTACAATTATAAAGTTTTTATATCCTGAGGCGTTTGTTTACTCTTGTGTTTAGCGCTCACATCAAGCTTTTTATTAAAATGTAAAGCTTATGACCAAATATTTATTTGACGCTCCTAAAAGTATGCACGTTTTTTAGTAGTTGCCGCAAATGAAGATAGTTGGCCATGTCACAGAATTCAATTCCGTCCGGAAACGGAATACAATCCACACCAAAATGTCAAGACCTAGCCGGAGCATACCCCAGCATGCCAGCGCCGCCAACAGTCTGGACACACATGACAAATTTGCGTATTTTAGTTTTCTTTTTTAGACATCATCTGCTACAAAAATGGGATGTATTGAATTCCGTTTCCGAACCGAATTAAACTCTGTGACATGGCGAGTAGAAAAAAAAGTCTTTGTCAATTCCACTTTGAAATTTAAAAGAGGTTTAATTACGAAGAAGCAACTTACGGAATTGAAAAGACTTCCGGTTGAAATGGTATTCTGTGACATGGCTAATTCTATGAATAATTTGCATGACATGGTTGAAAACTCCAGAATATTTTATCAGTTCAATTCCACTTTTTTTTTTGCTTCGTATGCATATTTGTCTGTATGTATAACTGTACGCCATTGTTTAATACTCAGTTTGTTTTTGATAATCACACATGACTAATAAAAACACTACATACAATTGATCAACTTTGTGATTGCTAGATTTATATAGACTGGTGGAGTACCATCTAAAACTCATTAGACACCCGAAGAGACTACAAAAACGCTAGGAGATATAAATTCAGTAGATATTTCATCCTTTGCGATGGCATATGTAGATTGGTGGTCCTGGAGTGCTCATTAGGAAGATATAAATCCTTGTGGAGTACCATTTAAAAAATAGTGGATTGACATTGGTGGAGACCGTATAAACTCTAGGATTGAAATCAAATGTGCCTGTGCGGATGCTTAGGTCTATCTTTATCATATACTGAAATATTTTTTTTTTTTAAATCTTCATATAGAGCTAAATTTGTTATTGAAAATTTCTCATAACATACATATAAATTTTCTATAGAAAATTTCTTATATATTGAGAACTATTTTCTATACGAATTCTCTCAAAAACCAAACTAAGTTATCTAGTTTTAATACAAAAATCTAAATAACTGAGAGAAATCTCATATACTGAGACACATTTTTGTGTGAAAAAAAAAAACTTCTTATTCAGATCTATTTTCTATAGAAAATTTCTCTTATACGGAAATCACTTTGTTAATAGAAAATTTCTCATGTACTGATATAAATGTTTTATAAAAAATTTCTGCTATGTTCATATAAAGTTTTTATAGAAAATTTCCCTTCTACTGAGATCAATTTTTACAGAAAATTTCTTCTATACTGGGATAAATTTTCTATAGAAAATTTTTCTTACACTGAGTTCGATTTTCTGCAGAAAATTTATCTTATACTATAAGATCAATTTTCTGTAGAAAGTTTCTCTTATACTAACAGCAGTTTTCTATAGCAAATTTTTCTTATAATAACATCAATTTTCTTGTGTCCGACCGAACGCACTTTTTTCAAACCGAACCCGAACTTCGGTAGAGCCTTTTGGTGTTTTTTGATCGAAATCGGGGCAAAACGTGCTTGAGTTAGAATAAAATATACTGATATATGTACCTAGTGAAAATATTAGGCAGGCCCATTAAAAAAATCTGTGGGTGGGTGATAGTAAAAAACTGAGGACACAGTATTTTTTAGCAAATTATTAGTTTTGTTCAAACACTTTTTCTTCTTTGGCGTGTGTACTTAGGCCTGTTCTATATTCTATGCGGAATGAAAATATTCAAATTTTTCAAAGCATTACCACCAAAGAATTTTCAAACAAAAATTTTTCTAAAAATAAATTTCATTTTCAGTAAATGCTCTTTACATAATCAATGAATTGTTTGTTTGACTCTTACTTAGGACGCAGACACCAAAAACAACACGAAAACCGGTGTAGTAAAAAAACAACCCTGATGACGACATACACACAAATAACAACAACAACAATGTTTATTGAAGATTTTTGAGTGAATCAATTCGTTAATGTTGCGTAATTCTCATTCATTTTCTTAGAGTCTTTAGATATATATTCATACTTGAACACGTTTAACAAAGTGAAATTTCATAAATGCTTAATGGATGATGATGACCCAGAAAAAAATTTTGTTTGATATATTACAACAAAATCCAGTAAATATTCTTGTTTGATTAAGTAAACTATTTTGTTTAATAATTGTTAGTATTTTTTAGAATAATTGTTTTATAAATTCAAACAAAAATAGGGTTTGATATTTTTCAGAAAGTCCAGTAAACTTTTTGTTTGATTTAGTAAATTGTTCTGTTTACAATTTGTAAATATTTTTAGATTTAAACGATTTGTTTACGTTTTTTTTTCAATGAAATTGTTGAGATATTGTTGTCTATATTTACAAATTTGTTTGTAGGTCCGTTCCTAGACAAAAAATTTAATATTCATTAAATTCCTTTACTGAAAATTAAATTTAGTTTTTTCTGTGTACAAATTAGTTTTCACGACAACAACGCTATGACAATTCCGAACATTTTCCTTTCGCATGGAATACACAACAGGCCTGCTTATCTGAGAAACTGGTTCCAATTTATAAAAAAAAAATTTTTTTTGATCTTGTAAAAAAATACGGGAGTTGCATTGGGGACACCCAGGTAGATCCATGTGTAAAAATATCAAGATAAATTAATCAAAATCAAATAAAAACTAGCAAAAACATATATTTTTTGGAGCCTCTTTTAATGATGCATAGATCTTGCCAAACCTTGCTATTACCAATGTTAAATTCCATGTAAATAATCCCCCTTATCGTGATTGGCGTTTTTGTGGCGAAAATCAGGCGTTTTGTACTAGATTAAAGAACTTTTTTTCTTATTTTCTTTAATCTACTACCAATTGTTGAATTTGAAGTCGAAAAACGCCAACCACGATGAGGCCCATTATGTAAGGCATTATTGGAAAAGTTTTATATTTTAGACACGGTCCAACTTAGGAGTGGTCGTCACTAAACTCAATATATTTTCGGAAATTTCAATAAACAAACCAACTTATAATTCGATTTCGCTCTATACTATTTAAAGTCTGGCTACACTGCTTGTATTTATTGCTTAAAATACATACTGTATAAAACAACAAGAAACATCCATAAAGTATGCATTAAAATATTCACAAAAAAATAATAAATAAGCTGAGATAATTTTTCTCTGGAAAATTACTCAGAACCCGAGATGAAGTTTTTATGAAAAATTTCTGAGAATCGCAGGTTTTAACAACTCCAATAAAAATTCTTGGAAACTGATATAAATCTTTTAAAGAAGTTTTCTCAGAAACCGTCATTCGAGTTTTCTTTTTTAAATAAAGTTCAAATTAAAAACTTATTTATAAATCGAAAATCTAAATTTATTAATCTCATTTTTGTTCTAATTTTTTAATATTTTCTTTTTACATTAAGAGGCATACATATATTTAACCTTTATAATGGTTGTTTCGACCTATATATTGCCAATAAATTTTATGTTTTTCCATTTTATTTCTGACAAGAACACGACTTGTGTAGAAAAGTTTAAACTCTAACAAATTATGTCATAACGGTTGTTTAATAATTGACACATTTCTGCAATTTTTTCGGCTCAAAATTCACATAATTGCTTTTGTTTGGCACAAAGAAAGCATTTTGCACATTAAGCATTTTTGACAAAAAAGCCTTCTAATAAACATTTTATTTTTCTTTTTTTCTTGATCTCTTGGGCTTTAATTTTATTTATGGTTTATCCCAACTAATACACTCATGCATGCTGTTTCCGTTTCCATTGTTAAATCGAACCAAAACACTAAAAATCTGTTTGCTGCTAAAAAAAAAAACTGGTTTTGCTGCCAAAAATAAAATTGTGCCAAAAAAAAAATTATAAAAATGGATCATTAAACCAAAAATAGCACGAAATCTAAATAAAATGCGTTTAGAAAGAGTTTTTTGACCCGCCTAAAAGTATGCTTGGAAATTCAACCACCAACCAACCAACCACCCCACCATATCCCCGCAGTAGATGGCTAAAAGCTATTTATTGGTGCTGTCCTGGTTTTAATTTAATATTTATTAAAATCTACTTTTATTCATTTAGCTTGTTTTGTTTTGTTTTAATTTAAATTTAATTTTTAACCTCAATAGAATATTGTGCACTTTTGTGATTTAATTTTTGATATACATAATTATATTTTTCTAATATTTATTTATAATTCGTAAAATCCTTTGTTTTACTACAAATAACATTTGTAAAGCATAATTATGTACCTCTCACAATCTAAATGCGTTAATATAACGATATCGAAAACAAAAAAAAGAAAAAAACCAAGAAAAACAAAAATATAACACCTAAACCAACACGATCTGTTCGTTTTATTATAAAATAAATTTTGGTTAAAAAAAAATTGCAAGAGGAATGTACATTTTTGGCCTAAATCATCGCAGTTTAAAGCACATTAAAGTTATCGCACGTTTTATTAACCGCTCGCTACTGATCTGCTTGCTACTAACAATATTTTAACCACAACAACAAATACTAATAAATAGTAACCTGCATTGCCTACAAGAACAACAAGAACTCCCTTCACACATTGTTAACATTTTGCTGCAACTATTTAATGCAACATTTTGGAAACAAACATGCAGCCATATATAAAATTTTATTTACATCCACCACTTTATTGCACTACTTGACTTTTCACTCAGAAAAGCTACACAAAAAATGAATGCGCTCCGAAAAAAATTCCCAATCACAATTTCTCGTTAATATCACACACTTTTCCTCTCGCTCGAAAAGAGTGAGATTTTTCACCACTTATCATCATCATGCGAGAGAAGTCTTCAAATATTGATCGTAACAACTTTGTCTTATAACAATAAATTCAAAAACTGCAATGCGATTTATTTCTATTAAGCTTAAACTTAAGTTAAACGTAGTTTGATGATAACCATCGTCAAACGCCAGCATCTCTACTAGACTTAATAAACGAACTAAGAAACAAACAACCAACCAACCTCCACCAACATTATTTAGCCATTCTTCAGATATAAATTTTTGTAAGAAATGGAAAATTTCTCGTTTTGAAGATTCATAAACTAGACGTTTTTCTGTGGACTTATTGAAGTTGAAGGTAAGTTGGAATAATTGTGCGAAAAAAATGCACATTTGTTAAATACTTTTTATTTAAATTGTATGAATTGTGTGAATTTTTTAAACCAAATAACAAACCATGTGAAAATATTTTCTAAAAAAATTAGATAAATTAAGTAAATTGATTTCAAGTTTGCAAACAATTGAATTAATAACTTTAATTAAAATATCAATGATATTTGAAAGAAAAGTTTTGAGAAAGGAAAATTATTATGTACAAGTTTTTAAAAGCTTTTCATTTGTTTGTAAGTTAAAATTTTTAAATCTTGTATCTCGTTGATTTTTTGATATATTTTTAACTTATAATAATTGTACAGTTAGTGTCAATAATATTCGGCTTTCATATTTTTCATCGATTATTGCAACTCACAATTTGTTTACATTGCTGACTGAGTCAGCCTTCCTTCCAACTTTTTGCCTTTTCATTTAGTTTGCCTTCTTTTCATCTATTTCACTTGATTTGTTTGGCCTGTTTAAGATTTTGGAGAACAGAAAATTTATATTTTTATATTAAATTTTACTAAGATCGAAGAGTTAAGCTTTGTTAAGAACGCCAAAATTTTTATATCTGTTTGCCGATAAAAAAAGACTAAAAAATAATAAATTTCAACTTAAAATTATGTACATTTGTTTACTTTTTCAGTAAAATCCAGTAGTTGAGTAAAATCCTGGGTAATTTGAAAATTTTACTCTCAAAAATGGCTCTTGCACAAAAAGTACTCGAATGGAAAATTGCAAGAACTTTATTAATCAAAACAGCTGATCACTAAAAAGCATAGTGTTGTACAATATCCGTTGCTTTGACTACCCAGTATAAACATGTTTTTGGTACTTGACACAATGCATTTTTATAATTAAAAATTCGTAGCAAATGCATATATTATCTAGCTTTTTTCGACCCGGCGATGCACGGGCTTTAAACATATTGAGGAGAAGTCCTTAATGCGTTGCTTATCGTCTATCTGGTCTAGCAATATCGACGAAATAACTCTGCAAAAAAACTCGACTTCAATACAAAGATCCCATTGAACAGATTACAAAACGGACGCAATTTTGCGTTAGTTGTAAGGGTGTGTCCTTCTACTAATTGTGTGTTCGTCCGCAATTCTTTATAGTATCAAACCTTTCATGTCCTTTCAAATAAAAAGAATTTGAAATCGGTCAAGAAATGGCGAAGTTATGCTATAATCAATATATCGGGCTACCACTTTACCGCTCATTTCCATTTCTATGGGACCAAACTTCAAGCCATTTCAACCAAAAATATACTTTCGAAATTCGGTAAATTTTGGCCACTCATACCATTCTTTTTTGTGATCGAGATGAGATGATCATTTCATTTAAAAATTATTCAAATATAAGTGGTATTTTACAATGGAAAATTGTTTTGATATCAATATAGATACCGGTATTAAATTTTAAATGGCATTTATTCGGTGTCAGGGTTAATTATTGTACTGTTCTCTAGCCGCGCGTTTGGACCATTTGAAACTTACAGGAAATTAAATTTTTTGTTATTACTCATGTAAGTAACGAAAAAAGCTTAAATAATTAATTTAAAAAAAATATATACATACCTATATACAAAATTTGTTAGCTTATTTATAAAAAAAAATTTGGGAAAAATGACGTGAATCATCCACCCGGTTCAATACAAATACAAAAATTAACAAGAAACCCACAGTATTTTATTTGCAAAACGAAATAGAAACAAACAAGCGGACAGGCATCATATGCCTGTTATTAACTCTGATGATTGAACATTTAAAATTTGTGATCATTTCATAAAATTTTTTGTTTGTTAATAATAACAAAATTATTAATAATAAAAGTTGTATTTTAGTGAAAAAAAACACAACAAAAATGCTAGAAAATATAAATGAACAAGCACTATCGTAGCTTTAATGCTTCTTTTCAAATTAAACAATAATCAAACTCGTTAAAAAAATAGAAAAAGCAAACTTAAGTGTCATGCCAACAAAAAGGGCGTTGCTAAAACAATCGACGTTATAATAAAAATGGACCGACAAACTAGTAAATGATGTTGCAAAAGTCAATTTTAGCAACAATGTCAAAGTTACACACTCTAATCGAAAGAAAAAACAAAATTAATCGATAAAATAATAAAAATAACGAAATAGAGGAGACAATGACTTGTGTAAATTATATGAATGATTATTTTACAATTATTGTTGTCAACTGTAAACGATGACACCCACTTGACAAATTCTATTCCTACGCATAATGCAAGTACTAAAAATAATATCATGCTGCTGTCACCCACTTTCTATGGGTTGATTGATATTGAATTAAATATTCATGGGAGGCGTCTGCAGCTACTCGCGAAACAATTGTTTTAAGTGTAAAATTAAATTATTCACAGTAGTAATTATATTATATTTAGTACTTATATTATATATATAGTTATTATATTATATTAGCTTAATTCACAATCTTGTGTAAATGGTCTTGCATCGTAGCATTTGCAAAATGGCAAAGTATAGTTATACTCACCACTAACAATATACAAAAGCCCAATTCACAATCTTGAGCAAATGGTCTTGCATCGTAGCATTTGCAAAATGTCAAAGTATAGTTATACTCACCACTAATGCTATAAACACATTCGCCACAGCAGGCTACACGACTACAAATGCTGTTGGCAGCAATCGTCGTCGTATAGTCAGCTACTTAATTATTTTGAACACGGCAGCTACATCGTAACCAGCTGACATGTTGTTGTTGCAGTACATATTTCAGTGCTGCCACTTTAAAAGTTTTACTTGTATAAAAAAATCGCTTATTCAAAATGTTCTTACATCTCGCAAAATGTAAAAAGAAATCAATTTATTTCTTTAAAACCTATTGATTGTTATGGCACTTTTCATACTTAAATTTTTTGATTTTCTTGTTCTGTTTAATAAAATAGAATATTGACTTAAGTCAACAATACCAAAATCGTTGAAAATTAAAAAAAAAATCATGAGGCAGTAGCTTTTTTTAACCTTATAATATTAGAGTAATTTTGTTTGGTCTCTTTTGGATCCGCAGTTACGGGGTTCAAAACTTTTATTTTTTATTACCCATAACTCCTGGAATATAGAACGGATATAAGTCATATGGATATCACTTTAAACTTCTCTAAAATGCCTTTCTACTTGTACACAAATTTTTTAAAACAATTAATTTTTTTTACCTGACTTCACGCAAAAACTGGTCGATACAATGGTACATATGCATGTATATAGTTTTATAGAGAACTTTTCATGATTTTATTGGTGTATAGTTGAAAGCTGTCACCAATGAAATACGTAGGTTATGGTACTATAAAGATGAGTTTAAGAGTTAAATGAGTTAATTTATTTTCAAAGTGCCATAACTGATGAATTTCATCGATGGTAGCTTTCAAGTATACATCAAATGAAAGCTTGGAATGCTTTCTATTAAACTAAATACATATTTAAGTACGATTGTATCGGCCAGTTTTTAAGATAATGGTGCTTTTACGTGAGAAGTCATATAAAAAAATGTTTTAAGTTCCATTTTGCTCGCAATGTGTTAATGGATTTAAAAATTGTATATACTAGTAGAAAGGTATTTTAAAGCATTTTGAAATTTTATACGCGGACCATTCGCAAATAAAAATATTTGCAAATGAGTTAATTCACTGTTTATATGGCATATCAAAATACAAAAACTTGGTAGCACTTTTATAGAAGACGTTTGTATTTTACAAAAAAAAAAAAAAAATAGCTGAAATGTATAAAGGAACAAACAATTATTTGTTTTAATTGTCATTATTTTCTTCTATCAATATTTTTCTATTTATTGCATTTTATTAACAAAGCGGGGCAGCCAGCACCAATCATTTTATTTGCAAATAGTGCGTTAATCATGAATAGTTTTCGTAAGTTAATAAGTCGCAATAAAACAATTATATGGTAACAATTTACAGTTTTATTTGCATATAACCCGTGCGTATAAACGTAGTATATATCGTTTAAATCCGTTCTATATTGTAGGACTTATGATCAATAATATATTAAAGTTTTGAACACCGTAACTCCGTAATCAGGAGAGAGCACCGAAATAAATTACACTAAAATTTTTAGGTTAAAAAGGGCTATTACCCTTTGATTTTTTTAATTTTCATTGAAGCTGGTATTTTTGACTTAAGTCAATATTCTATATAACAAAACAAATAGATTTATTTATTTAAAAATTCTTGATGCATATATATTGTAACATTTAAATTTTGTAATTTTCTTTTTTATTTTTCAATAAAAAATATTTCTAATCACTAATTTGCTTTACATATTTTGTTATACTGTTAACACTGTTTTTGTTTTGTAGCCAACAAAAATAGAAATTAGTTTAATTTGACTACACGACAGAAGTAGCATGGACAACAACCTGCAGTCGTGTAGCCGTGCAGTTGTGAAAATAATCATTCTCATATACACACATGTATTCTATTTTTGACAGGTTGTAGTCGGTAGCCTGCTGTGGCGAATGTGTTTAATGCATAACAATTGTTAAGTGGTATCAATGTACTATACCAATTAGCAAATGCTACGATGCAAGACCATTTGCACAAGATTGTGAATTGGGCTAATGCCATTTTGCAAATGCTACGATGCAAGACCATTTGCACAAGATTGTGAATTGGGCTATTGTGTTTTCCATGATATAATAATAGAAGGTAGTCCGAATCTCTCTTTTCGCCGCCATATTAAAACTGTTTGACATTTAATGGAATTATGAAAAATCGTGCTACCAAATTTTTTTTTACTAATATTCCAGTTTTCGTTTTTATTTTTTATAAAATTTAAATAAATACAAGAGCCCAAAATATTTTCTTAATTAGAACTATTCAGAATAAGAATTACTTTCCGTACACTGAAAATAATCCATGCAACATTTTACGAAAAAACTTTCGTAGTTATTTTTTCGTAGAATATACGAAACTTTTGTACATATTACAAAATAAAATTAGGCAATATTTTTTTGAATTTACGAAAATAACGAAAACCTTTCGTAAACATATTTCCCTGTTAAATAATACTCGTATATTTGAAATAAAAAAAATAAAATTATTTATTACAAATTGACATATTTTTCAAATTTAAGTAAATAAAATAAATTTTTATCTCTTATAAAATAAGTAGAAAGTGGCTCAGTGGGTAGAGTACTTGCCTTGCCTTGTACACAAGAAGTTCGTGCCCCGTTTGAGCCAAACTATTTTTTTAAATTTTATTTTTCAATTATTTTCGCACATTTCGGCATAGAAAAAACATGCTACCCGATTGCCGAAAAAAAAATTAAAGCCATTTCGAAAACCTCGTAAGCCCCATACAAAATGGCATTTGCATGCAAAATATAATGGCAACGTTGTCAACTCTGTGCTTTTGGCACCGTTTTTAGTGATTTTTCAACTTTTCGACGCGAAAAATTTTGAAGTTAGTGCTCGGTGTTTTTTAGTATAATTTTTTGTGACGGTGGCACTGAATCTTTATGCTTTTTGTTTTTTCTCTATTCTAGTATGTTTTACCATTGGTAATTATGAATCTAGTGGGTGAATGTTTGTTTTCATTTATTTGAACAGTATACATTCTTATCTAGGTGCCTTCAGAGTTTATAATAATTAAGTTATAGATTTTTAATCAAACTGGATGGGTTAAATCCAAAGAAATAAAATTATTTTGGCTTGAGTTCGGTCTTAGCTTAATTTTTCAATTCAATTACATTTTTATTTAGAGTACAAATATCTCTAAATAAAAATGTAATTGAATTGAAAAAGACCGAACTCAAGCATGTAGACAAGCATGTAGACAAAGAAAAATTTGACTGCGCGGATGTTTGAACTTACATGTTACGAGACATCCCGGTTTTCTCATCACTCTCTGATGAGTAGACCGAGATAACCGGGGTAATCAGATTCGTTAAAATGTGTCTCATCATAACTTCTGTGTTTGGGGGCGGTATTGGACTGGACTTTCCAAACTACGTACAGATTTTCTTTAAGAACATTGTACAGAGTTTGTTCAATTAACCGTCTGAGGCTCAAAAGATCAACTAGCCCTTAGCAAGGTCGGTCATTAAACCAGATCGATTATATTAGGACAGATTTTTTTGTGGTTTCGCAGTAAGACAAAACAAGTAGAAAGATCTCACAATGAGGGCTTCTCTGCTTCGAATTTTTACTGGTCAATTGCTAGAGTATATTTTCAGTAATAAGATTTCTTTGCAATTGAAATAAATTTTCTATTGCAAACTTCTTGTTAATGAAAATTAAACTCATAAAGAATATAAATTATTATAACTAAACCTCTGCGAAAATTTTTTCCTACAAAAAAACAGGAATATCTATGAAAAAATATATATTAATTGTCTTAAACTTCGCGTTCACTTAACAACTCAATGATGTCAAGTATGACAAGCTTTTTTCCGTTGAAAACTTATTTAAAAAAAATACATCTTTGTTGCATTGTTAGTTCGCTGATGTTGTTGTGCGTTCATTCGGTTGAGAGCTTTTCAGCAAACTAAAAATTCAAAAGTCGAAAAACAAAAGTAAAAACAACAACTATAACTACAAACTTAACACAAGGTTAATTGTATGGGGTTCAAGTTATAAGAGCATTTAAAATATAAAAAATATTAAGTAAAGTAGATAAAACAAATGTTAAGACCGGAGAATTGATGAAATAACAAAAAGTTGCAAAAAAAATTTGAAATAAAAAGAAAGTTTATTGTATTTATTATTTTTTCACAGTATTTTTAAGTGGATTTTTTTTTGTTTAACCATAAATGTATGATAATTGAATAATAATCATGTTTGTTGGCTGAGAGGTTTTATGATTTAAGATTTTTTCATTTCATTTATATTCACAAATGTAAGAGATAAGCACTGTTATTATGTATTAATAATTCATTTAGATCTGTTGCAAGGTCAGTTAAGCAGACGAGCAACATTTTGGTCCTATTCCCTTTTTGTATTTTCTTAATTGGTCAGTGATCGGTCAATGCGGAAGGTAAATTGTAACGATTGCTATATTTATTTCTTTATTTTTATGTAAATATGTATTTTAGACTAAACAAACCAATTGAACAACAAGTCAAACATATTACACTGTACCTTGCGAGATTTTTTAAACGTTTTAAGAAAATGTTCTGGTTAACGAGTAAACTGAGGAAGCATATAACTAGATAATTCTTGCTAAAAACACCGACTACAAAATAGGCGTGGCACCGCCCCCATATTTTATCATCATGTACTTTTACGAGAACTAATTGTGTATGCGAAGTTTCATAAGAATCGGATAAGTAGAAGTAGTTAAAATTAATATCTACTTTTCATGGGCGTGGAACTGCCCACTTTTCTCTCCGCAATGATGAATTGTAACGATAACTAAATGTTTATGCAAGAATCGGTTAAGTAGAAGTAGTTAAAATTCATATTTAGTTTTCATGGGCGTGGCACTGCCCACTTTTATAAACATAATATTGTATTGTAACGATAACTAAGGGGGTGTGTGCAAAGTTATATAAGAATCGGTTTAGTAGAAGTTGTTGAAAAATAATATTTACTTTGCATGGGCGTGGCACATCCCACTTTTTTGATCCTGATGTAGTATTTAAACAGAAGCTTAATGTGTGTGTACAGTTTCATAAGAATCGGTTGAATAGAAGTAGTTGGAAACGAATGTGCGGGCGTGACCCCGCCAACTTTTCAACGGGACCAATCTGGAACTACATAATTTTAAATAGAGAAACAAATCCGAAATCGGTTCACAAATGGCGGAGTTTTGAGGGAACATACATAAAAAAAATACATGATGAATTGATAACCTTTCTCCTTTTTTTGAAGTCGGTTAAAAATAAGGTGGGTCGAGTATATCTGTGTTATAGTATTCCAGTGAATACTATTGAAAGTAATTTTCAAGGGACTACTTTTTCTCTACTTCGAAAGTATCAATAAATCTGTATTTTCGACATCTCACGATGTAATTATTAACAACATCCAGATAATTAATAAAAATGTTATTCTATTTCCGCAATACACTCAGCCAAAGATATATACTCTCTCTCAGCTACTCTCAAAGTTATTTTATGTATATGTTAATTTTGTGCCGTTGCTTTTATAGGTAGTGATGTGGCTGACGTGGTAAGCGCGTTGAATATTAAACAATTCATGCAGTAAAATTCTTTGTTTCGATCCCAACTTCTGTCAGGTAACAAAATATCAATAAAATTAATTAAATTATCTGAATAGAAATGAAATACAATAAGTACGACGAAAATATACTCTTGGACAAATAACATTTGTGCAACAGTTCCAAAAAATCGCTTTTTCTTAACATTGTGAACATGACTTCAAATCTATTTAATAAGAATCAAATAAGAGAGCGTCTTGCAATGACAAGTCCATGTAAAAATCATTAGAAATGATCCGTATTGGAAAAACTTCCGGATCATATTTCAGCATGTTATTGGACTTCTTATTGGAAGCTCATTTTTCACTTGGAAGTATTAAACACTTTCACAATATGATCGTTGCTGTGCCATAATAAATCACTGGTTCCATAAAACAGAATATTGGCCTTGTTTCCATGTAGTCCGCTATCTCCATATGTTTTGTCAAATTCCGTTAATCGCTCTATACACTTTCAATATAATTGTTCAATATTTCATATTGAACAATTATATTGCAAGTGTGTATGTCATATTCGATAGTCGCACAATATATTGAAAAATATCCAAAAAAAAAATTTTTTATACACAACCAAGAGAACTGTCCAATCTGTTGGCAACAATGTTCAATATTGCTTTCGTTTTACTTATAGGTTATCTTTAATATAGCTTGTGAGATAATTTGGGCTATATTTATTTTGAAAGTATTGTGCAACTTATTGAGTATTATAAGCCAAAACTACAATAATATGAACAACAACATATTCAATAATATTTTATAATGTACGGTGTGTTTTAGTTGCAACAAATTCTTAAATTCTAAGGAAAGCTTTTGTTTTCCTAAAAAACAAGTTTCTTTGTTAATATTGAACAATTTTTAATCATCTTTAGATGAACACGATTTGTGACACAACTTCATCATTCAAAGATGACTTCATTCTTATTCAAACACAAACAAATATTTTTGTGTTTCAACTTTTTATTTACTTTTATTTTTAAATTTATTTAACACTTGTTAATTCAGTTTTTTTTTTGCTTTCCTTATGTATGTATATATGTACATATATATGTGGGTGATTCTCATTTCAAATGCTTTTTTGTGTCCGTCGAAAGTATAGAGTTATTCCATCTCAAATCAACTAAAAAAAAGGTTTAAATGGAAAACTCGTTATTGATTGTGTTTAATATAATTTAAACACAGCTATAAAATGTCACGTTCCTGGGTTGCCTAGTCAAGGTGCTATATCGTCATCAAGATTTAAAAAATATCTACAAAAGTTGAGTGTACTTTAATAATTGCACACATCTCAAAAAATGTTAGAGTTACAGAGCTCCACAATATACCGTTTTAAAGGCAATAAGACCCTCTACAATAGTGCGATCGAAATATTTCTCGACTCACAATAAAATTTAAAAATATATATATATATATCCGAAAATTAAAATCGGTATATCTTAAAATGCAATTTTAAAAATATATATGTTTTTTTTCACTTTCATATCTAGTCCCAAAGTGGTAAAATTATTTTATCCAAAGTTATAGATAAAAATCTAAAAAATTAACTGAATTTTCAATATTAAAATCCCAATATCTTAAAAAAGGCCAACTTTAAAATGTTGAAAAAAATATATTATCATTCTACATAGACTACTGAGGCTAAAAGTGGTAAAATGTTATTACCGAAGTAATAGATAGATATTAGAAAAATTAACAGAATTTTATTAATTAAAAGCGCTATAGGTTAAAAAAGGTAGATTTAAAAAATTAAAAAAACTATGTTTTGGCTCACTTTCATATCTACCGAAACTACTTAAACAAAAAGTGCTAAAATCATTATATGCATTTAAAGTTATAGACAAATTTGCTGAAAAATCTTCATTTACAGTAGTTTGTAATATAAATGAAACTTAAAGCAAAACTGGTTTCTAAGACAATTATGGATAGCTGAACCCGAAACTGAAATTAATTTATTTTTCCTATGAACCGTTTTCGAGATATCCGCGAAATAAAACGTTTTCGAGATATCCGCGAAAAACGTGATATTTTCAACCAATCACGTAAGTGGTAATTTTACCACTATGGGGCTAAGTAGTCTCGGTAGACATGAAAGTTAAACAAAACATATATTTTGTTTTGAAAATTTAAAATTGACGTTTCTTAAGATATGGCGATTTTAAATTGAGGGAATCTAACAATTTGTAAAAACATTTTTGTGTTCCGCGCAAATTTTAGGTTACGTCATTGCGGAGGGGGTTTTATAACCTTTCAAACGGTATGTTGCTGAGATCTGTATCTTAAGCACTTTTGGAGATATTGAGTATTTTTTAAGTAAACTCAAATTTATAGATATATTTCTTTTTTTAGTTTTGATGACATCCTATCACCACAACCGAAGGAGTTAAAAATCCAAAATTTAATATCTAATACTTTAAATAGTAAAAAAAATCTACACAATATTCTTAAATAGAAGTTATTTATCTATAAATTTTAGGATAGCGAAAAAAAAATTAACAGCAGCGGAAGGGTAGAAACGATATATAGAACATTATCCGCTTAGACATTTTTGGGGGTTGTTATATTTTCGAAGAATGTATTAGGTATGTCGTATTTTGCTACGAATAATTATTTGAAATTTACATAGATAGCTTTTAACATTGTTGGTCGATTTTATTAAAATTGGTCTTATTTGAAAGAAGAGTCAGACTACTTTTCGCTCATGTATAAATGTTTGTAAAGAATTATTATAAAAGACACAAATTTTGTATTTTTCCATGTGAACCCAAATCAAAATTGGAAAAGTGGTCATAACTTTCAATTTCGTGCTGCGGTAATTATAATTTTTTGTTTTTAGAGAGTAGATGTATAGTCTTTTCAACCCCTATACTCATCTTTTTGTTGGGTTTTTTATTTTCGCAAAAATCATTCCCGCGAAAGCTAATGTAACGCTCAATACACAAAAATGCAGAAAAATCAAAAAATATAATTTTATTTCAGGATCCATTGAATGAGGCGCAAACTATAATATGAATACTACCTTCTCATATTTCTATTACATTACATTGGTAAATTAAAACACTCACACACAAAATGAGAATCATTCATGTACATATATACAAATTGCTAATACTCGTACTTCAAATAAGTAAATAAACAAAAATGAATAAATCACAAGCAAAATTTAACAATAATTTTAAATTTAACAACAATACACAGCACAAACTGCTATTACATATCCACTATACACTCATTGTGCGGGTTCCCCTTGTTTTCCAAACCATAATTATACCAACAACAGAACTACATACAAATAATTTGTTTAAAAGCAAAAAAGTTAGACGAAATGTAATCAAATCATGAATGAGTCATGCACCTTGAAGATAAAATAAAAAAATAATAAATGTTGTTAGAAATAACAGTCACAGCAATAGCAGAGTATTCGCTCAAATAAAATTTGCTTGGATTAATTGAAAAATTAAAGTCAAAGAAAGTTCGACCAAATAAAAATGTTCAATTTCGAGTAAATTTTTATTCGAGAAATACCTATATGTACACAAAAAAAAAATTACTTATATCCAATGAATTTTTTCATAAATGCTATGAATCTAACATGATAATGTTTTTCCAAATTATTTTCATTCCTGCTAAGAACTTTTACATAAATTAATTCATAAATTCTTTAAAAATTATTTTTAAAAATTCAGTATTGAACTTGTATAATCTGTTGTACTAGGCACAACTATTTCCTTTCTGCCAAACAGACTATTTGGAATTAATTGTATTTTTACTTTGTATAAATAGTAAAGCATTTTAGAATTTGTTGACAAAAAAGTTGAACATTTTTTTCAAAGCAACTTTGGTTTCATAAATTTATTTATTGAAAGCTAAATTCATACTGGGAATGAAAAAAATCCTGTATTTTATTTATAAATTACTAAAATATGTATATGAACAATAGATTATGAACTTTTTTCATACTATTTATGTTCAAACTTTTTTCTGTGTATTAGGGTAAATATTTCTATGGAAGTTTTCATCTTATTCGAAAACATTTCTGTTGAAGTTTTTGTAAAAAATTAGAAAAAAATTTTAAAACTGAAGAATTCTTAAAATTTACATTACTCCAACGAAATAAAAACTTTACTCGATTCTTCGAGTAATTTTAAAATCCTAATTTCGAATATTTGATTAATCGAATAATTGAAGAGACGATTAGAATGAACACGCAACAAGCAATAGACAACTAACAGACTTCGCTGGAAAGAAAGAAAAAAAAAAAACATTCAAACTCAAACAAATTAAGTAACAATAACAAGATAAAAAAATGAGATACTATAAAAAGCAAATTACAGTGGAGTTCGCTTATAACGAACATTGATTATAACGAATTATCGAATAACTTCTCCGGTTCCAACAGATTTGCATTAATATTTCAGAGAAGTTAGTACGGTTATAGCGAACTCTGGTTATATCGAATTTTCACTTATAACGAAGTGTTTTTAAGTCCTATAAATAAAACTGGATGGAAATTTCTACGCTTATAACGAACAAACAATCGCTAGTTTTTGTCTGGCGTTTTTGGAAATTTTAATGAAACTATTTATTACAATTTGGTAACAATTTTGTGACACTATACTTGTAACACGCAATTTACATTGTGCCTTTTCTGCTTGGCTTTAAAGGCAGGAGTTTTTAGTTTGAGAGGGAGAGAGAGAGAGAGAGAGGTGTGGAGAAGGTAACGGGGTAAGAAAAAAGGCACGAATTGAAATTGGGGAGATTTTTTAATATTTCTCTTTGTAATTTTCGTACTCTCAGCATTAAGCATGTATATAAGCGTCAAAAAGGCATGGAGAAAAAGTCTGTAATGTAAATGTGCGTGTCTTTTCGTAGGGGTTTTAAAATAAAATCGTCAAAAAAGGCAGGCTAAAAAGTCATAGTGTGAAAAGGCACTTAATGCGCCAAATATATTTAGAAATAAATAAAAAAAAAATCATTCTTTGAAAACTGTTTTTTATTTCTAAGAAAAAAATATTTACTCCTGTTATAACGAAAGAATTTGCCAGGTCTTTCGGAGTTTGTTATAACTGAACTCCACTGTGTACAGAGAGTTACATGAACTTGCATGCGTAATATGCAGGGGAACCAAAAGAAATAAGCGTCCCTACTAATTGCATTGCAAAATAAATTACATACATTTAAAGATTTATCTTCTTCATTTGACAGCGCATTTAATTTAATTCTCTTTACTAAAAACTAAACTGCTTTGCTAACATACCGTCCCGAGGACCCATTGGATCAGTCTTCACAAAACTCAAAGCCTATATGAATAAATTACCAGTACTTATGCTTTGAACTAATTTCTAGAACAGATTTTTCCTCGTGTGTTGAAATTTATAATAGCTTTTTAATAATTCAAACTGTGAGAAGGTTTGCTTTTCACTTAATATGTTATAAAATTCATTTGTTCGTCATGAAATTTTCTTTCACTTAGGCCCAAATTTACAGTCATTAGTTAATTATTAGTAAACTAAAATGATAACTATTGTTTAACTAAAACTTCATATTTACAGTGTATTGTTTAACTAAAATTTTTAATATGGGTAAAGAATGGTACCGCTATCAAATATAAATAAGCAAGCAAAAATAAAGAAATAAAGAATATTACACAACTTACGGCGGCAATTAAAAAATTTTTAACCACACAAAGCTAATGGAGCAAATCTTTTTTGTCACTCCTAAAGGTATGCTATATGAACGTAATAATTTCCAAAGCATGGTGCAATAAGTATGCAGCATCTAACTAATTGTTAACCAATAGCGTTTGACGGTTTAACTAATGGTAAACAAAGAAGTGTGCATAAAATATCATTGGCTAAACTATTATCATTAGCTAATTAATGACCGAATTTGGGCCTTAAAGGCTTAAAAATATTAATAAAGTAATTTTTCTCATCTTAATGTGTTCATCAAGAAATGTATTTTTTTAATTGCAACGTCTGTAGCTCAATAAATTTTGTTTCGAGCAATACAAAATACATTTAGATTTAAAGAGCAAATCAATGGATTT
The DNA here is from genome assembly GCA_956483635.1 of Panzeria rudis. Lineage (NCBI taxonomy): Eukaryota > Metazoa > Arthropoda > Insecta > Diptera > Tachinidae > Panzeria > Panzeria rudis. The sequence goes on along the minus strand of OY101447.1, from coordinate 136,951,130 downwards.
AACACAATGTGAAATTTGTAGCATTCAGATGAGCTGTTCTCGAGATATTTGCCAATAACTGAATAAAAAGAATAGTTCCATATTTGTGTGCAGCGGACCCAAACAAATTTTTTTTCAACCGCTTTCTTTTATCATAATTTTATTAAAGCTCCATAAAATTTGAGATTCACACAGCAAAAGCTAATTTTACTCACATATTGTGCACCTTTCGAACAGTCTGGTGGGCCTTAGCGACTGACAAAACAGTTTGTCATTTGTTGGTTGCAACTTCTCAATGAAGACAGAAAAAAAGTAAAATACGATTTCAATTACGAAAACTGCTGATTCAATTAACTTTGTTGTTGCAGTTCAACCTACGACGAAATTTTTATATTCAATCACTAAAATTCAAATTTTCAATTACTCAAGATTTTTAAAAAAGTGAGAAAATGTTGTTTTTGATCATATGAGTAATTGATTTAATTACGAAATTAATTGCAATTAGTTTTTAATTTTGATTAAGCGTATTAATTGTAAAATTTTAAGGCATACTTTTTTCTGTGAATGTACTAAACCATAAAAAATTTCAGCCTCACACGTAAAGGTTTTTTTTCAAAATTTTTTTGCATGTTGAAGTGCATCTGGTGCAAAGAAGCGACTGACGGATACCACTTGCCAGACTGTGGTTAACCTGGTTAAAAAGATACAAATCGTAGTAAAAAAATATTCAGCCTTACACGCAGACCGTTAGAATCAAACTTTCACTATTTCTTCGTCTATCCAGTTACTTAATTAATTGTAACTAAGTTTTAATTTTTGATTAATCGCACTTTTCACAATGTGTGGTTAAAAGTTAACGTAGACTTTAACGGCAAGTTCGACATACAAAACTTTTCGTTAAAGTCCACGTTAACTCTTAACCGTACATTGTGAAAAGGGCCGTAAGTGCGTTAATTAAAAGTTGTTTTATGAATAATTTTTTTCTGTGTTAATTGAAAATATATTTTGATTATATTAAATGAAAAATTAACTGATATTGAGAAAAAAATCTATTAACTTTCCTACAACAATGCGCACACTAGGAACAATTATAAAATTTTCACACAAAACTAAAATACGATTTCAATTACGAAAACTGCAGATTAAATTAATTTTCTTTGTTGAAATTCAACCTACGATGAACACAGAAAAAATGATTTTCAATTGATACACTTAATTAAAATTTAGTTTCAATTAATTTCGCTATTGAATCAATTACGCATGTGATCAAAAAAATTTCTAGCAATTTTTAAAGAAATTACCTTTTTAAGTGTATTTGTGTACTCACTAAATTGCTAATAAAATCAACATTTGTCCATTGATTTTGATGATGTATTGCTTATTTTGTTCGTTAGACACCTGCCCTTAAGAACAACAGTTAAAAGTTAAAATTTTTTGCAATTTGAAATATTTTTAAGAGTTTTTAGAAAAAAAGAATTTTTTAATTTTTCATGAAAATTCACTTTTTCTAAACTAATATGCGAAAGCGTTGATTAAATCAAAAAACTATATTAAGGAAGCTTGGAGGTAATTTTGTCATTGTTGATCGAAATCGGGCATACCATTCCCAAATTAGGGTGAAATATACTGATTGATGTACCTAGTGGAGATATTGGTCACGCCCATTTAAAAAAACTCTGTACGTGATAGAAAAGAACTGACAACGAATTTTAATTTAGTGCATTAAACTCTTTAATTCCCACATATTTTTATATAAATGACCGAGATTTTTTTTTGCAAACCAGTGTTATATTAGTTGATCCCCTCCAATTACAGTACAATGTAAAATTTAATATTGTTTTCACTACTTGGAAACCGGTTACATGACTACACAGAAAATATTATTCCCAAAATTTTCCAATTAACTGTTTACTCAGAAACATTTTTATTTTCAATTAATATTTTAATTGAATCAACGTTTATTTCAATTTGTTTTATTTTCTTTTAAAACAATGCTTTCAATTAGATTTTAAATCAAGTTACCATAAAATAGAAGAAATTTCTATATGGGCATTACCATGTCAGCGTACGTGACATTTGTACGCCATGTACAAAATGGAATAGATTTTGCAAAAATAGTAGTAACTGAAAAAAATGCATGTGTGAAAATTATATAATTTTTCGGAGTACACAGAAAAAACTAAAATACGATTTCAATAACGAAAACTGCAGATTCAATTCATTTTGTTGTTGAAGTTCAACCTACGACAGAAATTGTATATTCAAACACTGAAATTCCAATTTTCAATAACTCAAAATTTGTAAGAATCGTTAGAAAATTTTGTATTTGATCACATGAGTAATTTGCTGAATTGCGAAATTGATTGAAACTAGTTTTAATTTTTGAACAAGTGCATTAATTGAAAATTCTTTATGAATAATTTTTTCTGTGTATGCGACATTGTTTTATGACAATTAATTGATTTTTACTTGATTTTTTAAATTGATTTTTTCTTTTTAATTTCAATTAGGTTTTTAATTGACATATTTTTTTAATTGAAAAAATCGAGAAATATTTTCAATTAATTCCGTTGAGTTAATACTACAATTTTCGTGATTGGTTGAAAACTAATTAATTTCTAAATTGGATATTCGTTTTTCTTTATTTGATCTTGTTTTTACTTTTTTCTGTGTAGTTTTTTGAAACGTTTTCTTCCCTCTAGTGTCGTTGAGGTTAAAAAAAATTACATTTCTTATTTAAGCGATTCACAGTATATAGCATTTTCCAAAGGATATGTGCTCGATCATATCAATTTGTACACACGTGTATCTGCTTTTCTTACTATCATTACTATTATTATCTTTGGTTGCCCTGATAAAATGAAACAATATTATGTGAATTTTAGCGTAACAACACAAAAACCTTCTACATAATATAAAGAAAATAACGAAAAAGTAAGCAAAAAAGCAGCAACAAAAACCTTTTTAGGCAGCTTTAATAACATTAATAAGTAAAATAAAAATGTAAGTGGTAATTATGTGTGCTTTAACAACCTAATTTTTTATTTTTTTTGCTTAAATCTATCAAATAAAAAGTTAATTTTCTTTTTATTACTCACATCACATCAATAAGATTATTTAGCTAACTTTTGGGCAATTGTGGAAAGAGTTTCTTCATGTATAAAACAAAAAGACGTTTGTTTTTAGTGATGGTTCAGTTCAGTTCATTTTGAATAGGCAGATTTTTTTACTCTTAAAATATTTCTAATAAATTTAAAACCTTTCTGAAAAATTTAAAAATCTCATTTGTTCAATTCACAACCTGTTGTAGGTGATGTAGATCGTATAAATGTTGTTGTTAATTTCCATATAAACATGTTTCTAAACAAATGTTTATATGGAAATTACCTACAACAATTTTACGATCTACAACACGTACAACAGGTTGTGAATTTCCCAATTATGTATCTTAATTTGGTAATAACACTACAACTTTTTTGTTTGTTTTATTTTTAATATTATTTAATTAGTACCTCTGAGGACAAGTAACTCATAGAAAATGATTTTTTTACTGTGATCTATTTCTAACTAGCTAAAACCCGTGTGCTTTGCTACACAATATTCCCTTTGTGATGAAAAAAAAAAAATAAAACTTTTATATATAATTCTTTTTCAAATTTGTTTAATTAAAATTATATATTAAAAAAATAAATATTTAATCTATTCGAGAGGTCAACTCCTTTCTATAATACTCGTTTTTGACGCTAGCACTCGCGAAAAAATTTCAAAACTCTTGACTGTCTTGTCTTCCAAAATATTCTAAGGGAAGTGCCATCAGTAATACGCTGAAAACATTTCAGAAAGATCGGTCCGGTTATATTAGTTTTGAAAACATCTCAAAATAAATATTTATTTTATATGACAGACGCCACGCCCACTTGTCCAATTTTGAAATATTTTCCAGAGATATATGCATAATATCGACAGAGTTATCCCTACATATTTTCAATGCTCTCCCTATATTAGTTTTTAATATATGTATCTCAAAATAAATATTTGCTCATTATGGAAGGTGCCACACCTTCATGTCCAATCCAGATTTATTTTTGAACGACAACGCACAGTATAGAGAAAACTTTGATCATACAAAATTTCGAATTTCTTGCTGCATTAGGTCCAAAGATATTCCAAAAAAATAAATTTTTTTGGTGGGAGGTGCCACACCCATAAATTTTTTTTCTGCCAATTTTTATAGAACAATGCATAAACTCAATGGAGTAACTCATACAAAATCTTACGTGTTTTACCGTATTAGATCCCATTATATGTCAAAATGTATATTTGCTATATATGGGAGGTTCCACGCCCACTCCTTAATAATAATTCTTTAAAAACATTATTCGCAGACATTTTGAAGTCTTTAGCTGTACTAGTTCCATAAATATCCTAAAATAAAGTTTTCTTCTATAGGGGATGTGCCGCGCCCACTTACAATATTTCCAATATATATAGCATATTGTTTTTTTCCAGACCGTCACTGTGAACATTTCGGAAAGATCGGTTCTCTGCCTTAAGAGTCCATAGCTTTCAAACATACAAACAGAAAAAATATACAAACGGACAAACATACAAACATACAAACAAACAGATATACACTTTTATATATACATATATAGGTTAATTTTCCTTTGAATCCTTAGGCTAAAGTTCGCAACGTGATATTCAAAGAGAGTTAGTTAGACATGATCATTGACCAATATTGCAAGAATGAAGGAAAAATGAAAAGTAATTTAATTTTTAACGTACACGGCAAAACAAAACAACGAAATATTGCAAATTCATGAACTAAACCCAAAAGTGCGTTCTAGCAGCGTTTTAATGGGACAAAAACAAGTCAGAAATATTGGTCAACTAACTTTATGCTAAATTATCTCAAAAGTTTTGAGATAATTGAGCATAGCTTTGAGTCAAAACTGTAACATTGGAACTATAGAATTCAAAATGCCATAACTTTGCTGATTTCAGAAAATTGTTATCCGTTCTCTTCAGACCTTATCCTACAATGGTATCAAAAACTCAAATTTCACCTCTGGCAAGATAAGGTCTCTTTTGTCAAGACTCGTCACATAAGTATGCAGACATGGCTGTGTTTGCGCCAACTGTACCAAAAACATTTCTATTTTTTGTTTGTTTGCGCTCAAATTTTGGAAATAGCGTCCTCGACTAAAAGTGAGTTCCCACGAATTAGTTTTTTAGATTATTTGTGCCCCTAGTTTTCGAGTTATGGGGTCCTCAATGGCGAAAAAGTTAATATTTGGTTTTTACCCGACTGCGTGACGCAAAGACGGGTATTGTGTTTATCTTACGTCAATCGATTTGTCTTAATCCCGGGAGTGTCACTAAAGATATGACAGTAGTCAAATTCAATATGGCGGCCAACAGACGCCATTTTGTGAATACGAAAAAAATAAAAAGTCGGCAAACAATATCAAAATGGGTATTATTCGACAGGTATTTGAAAATTATCTTTAGGTTTCTCTTGTGATTTTTAATTTCGAATGACCATTTAGGATCTGTGACGGTTTAAAGTTGTTTTCTTTTATTTTTTTTACGCAGTTAGGGTATTTTGATTTATTAAATGTATGCCTCATTATGAGCTTTTTTGTTCCAAATCTTCAATGTTGCAAAACCGCTTAACTTCATTTTTTGAAAATGAAGAATGGAGAAACAAATTTATTTAAATAATTTAAGCTAAAATTTCACAAACTTCCTCTTTAATTTAATAGCTTATAGTGTATAGATGATTCGTTTCGAGTTTCATAATGGGCCCGAAAGTCGTTTAGGAGTTAGACTGGTTACAGTACTTCGCGCTTTGTCGCTTTAACCTGTCTAACTCCTGAACGCCTTTCGTACCCATTATGAAACTTGGAACAAATCATCTATACTCTATATGCTATTTTTGGTAAAAATCAAAAAAAAATTAAAGAGGGGGAAGTTTGTAAAATTTTAGCTAAAATTATTTAAATACATTTTTCTCCCAAAAAAATTTTTTTTCTTAAATCCAAAAATAAATTTAAAAAGCTGATTTAATGAACTATTGACTTGATAAGTTTATTTATTTTTTGTAACTTTAAAACTACATAATAACACTTGAATTATCACGTACCTGCCCTTTGGGATAATTTTCAAAGTCCTATAAGGAGACTAAAAAAAACTTTTTTTCTGAACCGATGTTATATATAGGTATAATATAGTCATATACTATAAAAATCGGAGACAACACATTTTTAGCGTGTGCGCTTCACAAATAATGTCCCATAAGCAAGAAGCGAAACATGTACCCTGCAAAAACTTTGCTTACTGGTAGGCTAAAAAGTATATGAGGATTTAAGTCGTAAGTTCTTGCAATTTGACTCGATAACTACTTATTTTTGTTTGAGAAGTCCAAAAAAATAAGGGGTACCCCTTACAAATGTATTTACATTGTCACAGCAATTAACTAGTTATTATTTGGCTTACTTGAAGCTAAAAAATAAGTAGTTAAATTAACAAATTAAAAAATATATTTACACGCATTGTTTTATTTATATTTTTTAAATTTTATTTTATTTTTTTTTTGATCCAGCTGGGATACGAACCTGTGCTCGTTCAGATATGAAGACAACAACTTTACCCACTCAGCTATTGTTGAGTTATATACGTTTAAGCGACAAAAACTAGTTTTCATATACAAGCACATGTTGATTGAAAAAGTGACTGTCTATTTATTTTATTAATATATATTAACAAATTGTAACTACTTTCAGATAATGATAAAAATACGTACTAATTTTATTAAAAACTAAGTAGTAGTTCTAATTTGAAGCATAATAATAAGATAAATAAGTACCACTCATTACTTTGCAAACCATTAATAAAGTACTACCGATTACAAAAATGACAAAAGTTTCTGCCGGGTATTAAAATGTCTAACCGCACATAAAACTAGCATATCCCACAAGAAATAACTTTTAATGAATTTATTATAAAATAATAATTGCGCTGTACCAAGTTTTATAAATTAAACTAAATAGAAAATATTTGTAATCCTATTAAATTTTTTCACGTTGCTTTTGAAACAATAAATTTTGAAGTCTAGACTGACATGGCAATAAAAGGCCCTTCTCATAAAAACGATGGTTAAATAAACAAATGATAACATTTTATTGTAAGAGCACAACATAAAAATAAAAGGCTGCTCTGGATTTTGTTCCTTCATTTCTGTTAAAATACAAACATTAGCGACCTTAAATGTTTTTAAAACACAGTTCAAGGTTGTGTTCTTTGATAATTTGTCTCCCTTACTTACATTTGATTATAATCGTAATACTTATTAGTATAGTACATAGTATTTTTGTCTTTTTTCTTAGTCAAATAAAATTATTATAATTTTTGCTAAGCTCATGAATTTTCATTTAAAAATTAAAATTCAGTAATTTGTATGTAAAATTATTTTGCCAACCCAAAAAAGGGTTGCAAAATAAAAAGTCAGCCATAAAATTTAGTTTCCTTTGGGCTTAAAATATTTTTTGCTTCTTTTTTTCCTAAATCTCTTTTGTGCTATTGCTTCAATAAATTTTTTTTTATGTGGTTAGAGGTTAACATAAAAATGTATTGGTATATTTTGTACACAGAGAAAAGTAAAAACAAGATTTGATTACCAAAGAAAATCTTCAATTCAATTAAAAAAATTAGGTAGCTTTCAACCAATCATGAAATTTGTTGTATGTATTAATAATACACAACAGTTTTAATTGAAAATATTTTTAGATTTTTTTTTTATTTAAAACAATATGTGAACTAAAGCGTGGTATTGTGTTCAACATATCACGTGAAATGCTGTCAAAATACATATAAAAAAATTGGCATGAATTATTCATAAAAAAAATGTTGCATAAGTAGTACTCCGTTTTTTCTTAAGTAAAACGTATGAAATGTATTGGCAACATTTTAAGTTTTCATGCGAAAGAATATGAGTGACATTTCTTTCGCATGGAATTTACAACGCACACATGTAGTATTTTTACAAACGTAAGAAATTGTAACATAGCTTAAGGGATAGTTAATATTGGGTACATGTCAAATTTTTCGTACAAAATAATCAATGTTGCTCAACATTTTTCACATATTTAAAGACAGCACCAGGCTTAAGAAGTTAAATGATTTTATTTAAGTTCAATAAATGTTCTTAAAACAAACGTTGATTTAATTAAAATATCAATCTAAAAAAATATTCACTAAGGAAACAGTTAATTGAAAAAAATTGGACAACAATTTTCTCTGTATAAAGATGTATGTTAATAACACTATGCGACAAAAATAAAGACTCATGGAAAAATACACGTACTTGGCAGCAAAGGATCGATTTTACAATCAAATGGTAATAAACCCCTATACTCAGTTTGTCGACTTTGGTGACCGATTTTTTATTGGCTTCAAAAGATTCTGAAAATCAGTGTCCCCCTCAAAAATAGGTGTCATCAGTTTTTCTCCAACAGCTAGCTGATTCAGACATGGTGATACCGAAAGAATGGGAAACAATTTTTACCTTTTTCACTAACAATATTGGCCAAAAGTGTAGCTATGGTAAAGTTGAACACACTTCTGTGAACATATCAAAAGTCCATATAAAAAAATTTTCATGAATTGTTCATGGAAACATGTTGCAGAAGTAGTAGTCTGTTTATTTTGTGAAAAACATATGAAATCTTACTGCAACATTTTAAGTCTTCATGCGAAAAGTACTCAAACACACCTATTATGTTTGAGTACTTTTCCAGTAATAAATATCCAGTAACACAATGATAGAGAGTAAAATCAAATTTACTTACTCTCTATCCAAAACTTTGGTAAAAACTTGAAAATAATAATAATAAACAATAAATAACAAAATAAGCTTAAAATGTTTAAATATATTACGTTGAGTACTCGATAATTTGTAATAATTTGTACAAATTATTACTTATTTTTACTGGATTGCGTTCGTTTACTTTTAAACATTTGTAACGAGAGAGCATAAGAAACATTTTGGTTGTAAAGAACATGCTGGTTTTTACTGGTAAAATTTTTTCCAGTAAAAACTAGCAAAATAAAAACATGTTTCTGAATAAATAAATTTTATTTTGAAATGTAAAGGTGTGTTTACCTAATATAACCGCATTTGTTTCGTGTGGAATTTACAACACATTGGGTTTTATTTACAAATGTAATCAATTGTAGCATACTTTCAAGGGATAGTTATTATTGGTTACTTGTCAAATTGTTCGTATGAAAAACCCAATGTTGATCAAAAATTTTCGCAAATTTCGAACAGAGTACTAAGCTTTAAGCCTGGTACTGTATTAAAATTTGTGAAAAATGTTCAGCAAGATTGATTATTTCGTACGAAAAATTTTACATGTACCCAATATTAACTAGACCTTAAACTATGCTACAATTTCTTACGTTTGTAAAAAAAAATCCATATGTTTGTTGTAAATTCCATGCGAAACAAATGCCATTCATATTGTTTCGCATGAAAACTTAAAATATTGCAGTTATATTTCATATGTTTTCCTCAACAAAAACAGAGTACTACTTATTCCACATTTTTTCATGAACAATTCATGGCAATTTTTTTTTGTTGAACACAATACCAGCCCTTACACAATTATATATGTCCAACTCGAATTTGTGACTACGACAAATTGTCCTAGAATAAAGAAAACAACTAAAACTTTTCTTTATTCTATGACAATTTGTCGTAGTCACAAATTCGACTTCGACATACTTTTATTACATTTTTGCTCTCAACTTACAGCCTCCAGTTGTATGTTATATAAATATTGTTGGTTTGTACCATATAAACATGTTCCTAAACAAATGCTTATAGAGGTCAGATGTGTGACAAATTTTCATAACAATCGGTTAGATAGAAGTAGTTGAATTTTTATTTTTGTTGGGAGTGGCACTGCCAAATTTTCTAACAGTGAAATTTTTATGTCAGAACAATTGAATGTGTATGTAGAGTTGCAAAAGAATTAGTTAAGCAGATTTAATGGGCATGCTTCAGCCTATTTTTGTAAGCGTAATATTGTAATGTCACGGGAATCAATGTGTATGCAAATTAGGATAGTTTTCATATGCATATGGACGTATGTATGTACATATTAGACGGTTGCACAAGATGTCTTGAAGGTGTTCTTAAGACATTTGGTTTGGTTCACACACTTTTGCAACAATAATGTTGCGATCAGCATGTACCAGATAGCGCAATTGAAAAGTAATTTTTTGAATTTGTACTACAATGTGTGGAAAAACCATCTTCGCACCCAACAAGTTCATTAAAAATGTGTTTTAAAAAGTTCTTTGCAATACATGTTCGTCACAACATCATTGTTGTGAAAGTGTTTGAAACAAAACAAATGTCTTAGACACAACTTCAAGACATCTTGTACAACTATCTAATACATACACACATACTTAGATACGAGCAATTCTTAAACCCTTTTTTATTACCAACATTAACTAACTCTTTTTTCTCACTCTTCTGTAACTTTTAAATAAAAACCCAAAAAGTTAATTTGCCTCATTAACGTTACAAACACAGCTTTTATTTATCCCTTCCTTTCTCACACTATTACTTGTACATAGTAAAACAAAATATTTAAAGGATTTTCGTTGCTTTTTTTCTTGACATACATTCATGTTTAATATAAAAATTAATCTTCGAAAGTGTCTGTTTGTCTACAGATTGTCAACTAAGAATGTTAGATTTGTTTTATTTTCACATGTAGAAAATGTCTTTCAAGTTTTTTTTGAACAATTTTTAACATACAACAACTAAGTAATATTTAAACTTAAGTAGAAAAAAACGTTGACATAAAAAATTATAAATTTTTTGTTTCCAGTCGCTAATATATTTCTATGAAAAAAAACTACGGCTTAACTAGTGTATACACACAGACAAATGTCCATGTAAAATCGTCGAAAACCAGGTGAACTTAACATTTTTCGGTAGTGATTTTGCTTCATAGGTGTTTCATGTTAAATCAACATGATTTACAATAATCTTGAAAGAAAATTTTTTCTTTTGAATTAACTATATTTCATGTTGATTTAATATTCCAGTACAGTTAAATTAAAATGAAGTTGATACTGAAATAATACGAAAAATCATTTGTATCAAAGTAATTTCGAGTTGAAACAACGTGAATTTGATATTGAAACAACACGAAGAATCATATTGAATCAAAGTTATTTCAAGTTGAAACAACGTGAATTTGATATTGGAACAACACGAAGAATCATGTTGAATCAAAGTTATTTCAAGTTGAAACAACGTGAATTTGATATTGGACACGAAGAATCATGTTGAATTAAAGTTATATCAAGCTGAAACAACATGACTTTAATGTAGCTATTTTATTAATTATTTTACTTACGTGATAGTCATCAGAAAACTTTTCGTTGTAGCTGACTGCCCAGCCTAGATTTGAACTCGTGTACCTGCATGATAGTCCACGCGCTAACCACTGCAGCCACAACAGCTTCAAACTTTTCTTTACTTATACACTAAATAAATACCATCGTATGTAAAATGCATTTCATTTTAATTCAACATGATTTAAATGATTATTTAACATAAAACTTATTTGAAATTAAAGTTATAGTAATGTCGATTGAAAGTGAAACTTAACGTTTCTAACAAAATTGTTTTAAGGGTGATTTAAGGTTAGATTAATTATTTTCCGTTTAAAATTAATATGAAACAATGGTAATTTTAAACCAGCAGCAGTAAATATTCGCTGGTAATTCGTTTTTTGTCGTATACATAGACGACACATGTAAGAATAAACAGCAACAAGTCACACAACTAAGCAGAACAGTGAATTGTAGCAATGACCAAAGCAAGTAAACACTAACACACTCAAACGACAAATTGTTTCTTGTAAATTTAATATGATTTGCAATCAAAATTGCGGCATGTGGATTTTACATTCCTTTTTTTTCTGTGTAATTTTAAATATTTTTTTACCTAAAAAGTTTGTCTTTTTCACGATATAATTTTACTGGCATAATTTTTACTTTGCATGTTTGTTACGCAGGCAAAACTTTTTTATGTCCCTGTGTAACGGTTAGCAAACTTCTAATTTAGTATGTAAAATAATATTTTCTATGTAGGTTGGAAATTTACACACACATTCACACACACACACAGAGTAAATTATCTTACATTAATGAAATAAATACAAATAAGTTAATTTTTTTATTTTTCACACAGACACATTTAAACTTAGTACATATAAACTAAAAATACCCTTTTAGTATTAAAATATCCAGTCACCTTTTAACTTGCTTGATTGTTTGAAAAGTATATTTTGGTTAAAGAAAAAAAAAACATTTTTGTCGGTAAAAGCTTCTTTCAACAAAAGAAAAGAATTTTATTATTAATGTGGCTACTTTTCGAATTATATCGGTAAATTATTTTACGAGTAGTATTAAGAAAGAAATTTTTTGAAGATGAGATAATTTTTAAGGAGTCAAAAGCAACAAAGAAAAATATAATGAATTAATTAAATAAACAAACAAATAATCAGTATTTGACTTTTCTACAGAAACATAAAGGGTTTTGGCAGGAATCGAACCTGCGACCTCCCGCTTAATAGTCTAGCACAGTATCCACTACACCACGGGGGTAAAAATTTTATCAGTTCATGTTTTTTTTTTTAATTTAATTTATCGGTCTTATATAAAATATTTCATCTAAAAAATTTATACAATACATACACAACCTGTTGTAGGTTTTGTAGATCGTATAAATGTTATTAGTAGTTTCCACATAAACATGTTTCTAAACAAATGATTATATGGAAATTACCAACAAAATTTATAGGATCTACAACAAACACAACAGGTTGTGAATTGGCCAATTGTTTAAAAAAAACTATTTTCAAGTCGGCAGCTTTCTTTAATTATGCCTTAAAACTATAAAGTATATGAAAGTATTCTATGACGACTTACATATATATCAGTCATTTATTCATGAGTGTCTATAATTCAAAAGCTCAATTTTTGAGTTAATAAATCACAAAAATATCTTGTCATATTATCATATTATTATTAAATTTCCCCATTAAGAAGTGAGTAAATTTGAAAACCTCAAATTGCTCTTCTGTAAAACCAGATTTTTGAGTTATGTCATTCTTGAAGCAAATGACCGATATATACATACATACAATTAATGAAATTTTCTTTTTGTATTGATATCCTTTGTGGGGTCATATAATGTAAATTTCTTGGGCAGAAAGGGAAGCTGCAGTTTCAACCATTAATTAAAATTTATGATTTATGGTCTTCACCACAAATTGTTGTACGATACAATACAGTTAAATTTACGTTTTCAAGAACTTAAAACCGAAAGGACCACTGCTGCCACAAACTCTATTCATCGTTCGTCCGTTCTTAACCAACTCCTTGTTACGAATTTGCCTACGGTTTTAATTCTTAAACAAAATAAAATAAGTAAAATTTTATTCTTGATACATGCACTTTCTTGTATGTGTGTGTATGTGTGCTTTTTGTTCCCTTGTACGCAAAAGGATATGTGAAGTATTTTTTTTATTTAAACATTTTTAAATGTTTTTATACCCAAGAGGAATATTTCAATGAAAAATATGATACATGATAGTTTTGTTCTCTGTACTTTTTCATTTTTGTTCTGGAAGTAAAAAAAATATATTAAAAGTTTTATTTTTATACAAAAGGCAACTTGAAAACAAAATTGGCTGCACTTAAAAACTTACAATAGGCGTGTTTGAGAGCTTTTCCAGTAATGTTTATCCAGTAACACAATGATAGAGAGTAAAATCAAATTTACTCTCTATGCAAAAAAATATTCAAAAAAGTTGTCGGACAACATTTTGTAAAAACTTGCAAGTAATAATAATGAACAATAAACAACGCAATAAACTCCAACTTTTTAAAAATATTTTCAACAATTTATATTAAAAAATTGTCACATAAAAACTAGAAAAGGTTATATTCAATATTTTTTATTTTATTTACATTTCACAATAAACTTTATTTATTTATAAACATGTTTTTATGTTTCTAGTTGTTACTGGAAAAAATTTCACCAGTAAAATCCAGCAAGTTCTTAGTAACAAAAATGTTTCTTATGCTCTCTCGTTACAAATGTTTAAAAGTAAACGAACGCAATCCAGGAAAAATAAGTAATAATTTGTACAAATTATTACAAATTATCGAGTACTATTATTACTTGCATGTTTTTACAAAATGTTCGACAACTTTTTTGAATATTTTTTGGATAGAGAGTAAATTTGATTTCACTCTCTATCATTGTGTTACTGGATAAATACTACTGGAAAAGTACTCAAACACACCTATTGTTGTGCTTGAGCACTTGACAATTTGTAAAAATTATTACTAAATTTTACTGGATTGCGTTCGTTTACTTTTAAATACGAACGTTTTTTTTTTTTACTATTTATCCAGAAGTTATTGGATAATAATTATTACTGAAATAGTACTAAAATACACCTAATATTAGCGACAATTGTTTCGCGTGGAATTTTCAAGAACATATGCTCAATTACTCAAACATCATAATTAAAAAAAAAAATTAGTTTTGCAGAAAACGGCTTAAAAGTTTTTAATTTACATACAACTTAATGGAAAAATAAAACTATATTCTTCTCTCAAGGGGTGTTTATACAAGATATTTTTACGAAATGTGTACACAATATAAAGAACGATATGACGATTAATTCTGAATCATTAACTAAAAAATTTCATTTTAGTTATGGCGTTGTTTGAGTAATTAAGCGATATAGGGTTTGTCTACAAACAGGGATGATAAAGTTGGTACAATTGTACTTTTTTGGTACTATTGAAACCAAAAAAGTACGTCGGTAGCCCCGTGACTCATTTGGTGCTATTTGCAAATTTTCCCAATTTGTTGGGTGGTATCCATTGATTACTCAATAATAATTTTGGCCCCTAACTTAGTTCTCTCTTGAGTCTACTTAGGCGGTTATTTCGTGAGTGGATTTGTGGGCTTATTTAAGCAGAATACATAACAGGCGCTCTCGAGAGAACATCTTATAATATTTGATATTAGTATTCAAGGACAAATATCAACAGCAATGCTGATGGAGTAGCTTAATGTCAAACGTCATATTCTATAATATTCTTTAATAAAGGCGTGTCTTAAAACTGATTTTTTCAGTAGAGCAAAAACAAAATATTTCTGAAATTGTGTTCACGGTTGAAAATCGTTTATTTTTTGCACTTTTGGCATACATTTGTTAAAATAACTTTGTATAAAATTTTCTGACCAAAATCACGTAAGAACGAGATCCTAGCAAGGATGCATAAAACCGCATATGTCGACATAAATAACATTTACTAAGTAAAATAGAACAAAATATTTAAAAAGATTTCAAAATCAAAACTTTCAAAATTTAAATAATCAATCACACAGGAATACTTTAGTCGTTATTGCTGAAAATTTATGAAATCAATACAGAAGTCAAGTTTTTGTGCATGAAAAAATATCCAGCCTGCTCGATGATATCTCGAAAATTTTTACTTTCATTTGAAGAGCGCTTAAAAAGAGCTATTTCGCATTAATAACTCAAAATTTATTCAAGAAAGTCACAAAAATTTCGGATTTCAAATATTAATAGAAAAATATCTTTTGCTTTGGCTTGTTTATCCATTTTGAATGAATTTTAAATATTTTAACAAACTTCAAGTTTATAAGAATAAAGAAAGTAGTAAGTAGGTTCCTTGTTATATGGCAGAAGTGAAGTTTCATTGAGATAAATTGAAATTGAAATTGTTTGATTTTTGCCACCATTATTTGAAAAAGAATTTATCAAAAATATTTTTAGAAAACAGAGCCATATTTGATTTTTGACACAATGAGCACATAAACTCAATCAAAATCATGTGGCTTACTTGGTTACAACAATTCAAAAATATTTTAATACTATTTCAGCCGAAAAAGTACTATTTTAGAAGCTCATTGATACGAAATTAATTTTTTCATTTATCATCCCTGTCTACAAATATAAAACAATGTAGCATACTTTTAACGAAAAAAACGAAAAACTATACAAAATCGCGGGAAAGATAAATACTATTGGTTACATGTGAATTTTTTTAAATGAAAAAAATCAAAATCAATCAGAATTTTTACAAATTTAGCCGAGTACTAGGCTTCACTCTGTTCGAATTTGTCATATATGTTGAGCAAAATTGATTATTTCATCTGAAATATATGACATAAATATTAATTATTTTAGGTTTTTCATAAAGAAATTAAATTTAAAAATAAATAAAATATTTTCTTTTGTGTGAACCTTAGTTAGAGTCGACCAATTTAAATAAAATGAAAAAAAATTTATACGGAACGCTTTAGACAACATACGGGATAAAAGCAGTTTATATTGGAGTACCCAGTACTTGATAATTTCTACAAATTATTACTAAATTTCTTATATGAATAATTTTTTTTGCTATTTGCTACTGGAAAAGTAATCAAACACGCCTATTAGTTTACACTTTGAAAAAATGTTGCTGTATGTTGTCATATACATTTTATATGTTTTTCACAAAATAAAGCATAATCTTCCTTAAATATTTCTTTCATATACATTTTGGCAACATTTCACCTGAAATATATATGTACTTGGCTCTACTTCATCAATTATGTACTGTCTTATAGAATTTTCTTCCATGTGTCATGGAGCTGTTGCCATTAAATTAATCACTATCTTTTACAACTTGTTCAAGTGAAAATAAAAAGTGATTGGAAAGATATTGTACAGGTTATACTGCAAACAAGCAAATTGTGTTCGCACCACTGCAGTATAAGTTTAAATATACATATTGATATTTCAAATTATTGCAGCTTTTTTTTTATCAAATTGTTGAGAGCTAGGAATAGAAATTGCTGCAATTTCATTTAGAAGAAATATAAAATATTTGCTGTGCAATATATGAGACAAGGTAACTAACTAAGGAAATGGTGAGTGAGTCTTTAAGAAAAGTTTTAAAATTAATTGAATTCCTTGACCAAATTGATTTTAAATTACATAAATATGTACATGTATATTTCCCAAGTATTTTCATAAATATACGAGTATACATACATTCGAAACCTACCATATAAAAATAAAATAGGAAAAAAACAAATGTTGCTGTTAAAAAGTATATACATACATATCGACTTAAGTCATTATATTTTTCAAATCGAGTTTTTTCCACATTTCGATAGATTAGACGTTCATCTATCGAAATATGCAAAAAACTGGTTTTGATAAAAATAACGAGTTAGGACGTTTCTATATTAAGGTAACTATATTTATTTATCGTAAAATCTACAATGTTGTTTCTGTGAGAAGAACAATATAAAATCAAGGACACTTCTATGGCAAGGATTTATCAATACATGTGTTCACTTAACTTACAAAGCAATGAAAGACAACATGCCAATCATTTTAAAAGATGTTGCAATTTGTGTAAAACTACTTTTACAATTATAGCTAGAAGCAATAAAAGCGTTTAAAAAAAGCAAACAAACCATATTTTGTGTGTATGTGCATTGAAACCAACTACAAAATGTTTTTTATGTTTCAAATCAAACTAAATATTTTGCAATGTGTCAGAAATGAAAAAAAACATCGTACCCGCTTTGCCACAATTTTCTTTTTAAAGAACACTACTGTTTGAATTGTTTGAAAACCAGACAGTCCGACCATAAAATTATTTCAACCATAAACCACATACAATAGGCAATAATGTTTAAATGACTAATTCTTACTGTAAAATAAAGTAAAATCGTTATTAATATTGCAGTTTTATTTCATTCCATAATTTTCAATAATTATTTTCACCTTATTAGATGCACTATGGGTCTAAAATATTTAATAATAACGATAAATTAGCAGGAAGTTCCAGAAATGATCTGTCAGGTACGAAGTTTTTCATTTTCTTTTTCTTTGTATTATACAGAGGCCTGCTCAAACATGCTGTAGCACACGTTTAATACATTCGATTTTTCTAAAAATGTTTTCACTACAGTAATGTTGCAACGCAGAAATTCGGGAAAGCAGCATCAATCATACGGTTTTGCAAAGAGAATTTGATTTAAATAAGAATATTTGGAATATAAAGAATTTGATGCGTTAAATTAAAATCCGTTTTACATATTTTTCTATCACGTGAAGAATTTTTAATATGCATGACTAATATTTCCACTACATACATCAGTATATGTCACCCTAAAGCCTGGTAATCTATTCAACATTTCACGCGGAATGTTGTCCGAATACATATAAAAATATTGGCATAAATTGTTCATGAAAAAATTTTGTACAAGTAATACTCTGTTGATTTTGTGAAAAACTTATGAAATGTATTTGCAACATTTTAAGTCAACATGTTGAGTATGGAATTTGCAAGAACAATATGGGTTTTTGTTTACAAACGCAAAACAATAGGTGTGTTTGAGTACATTTCCAGCAATGTTTATCCAGTAACACTAATGATAGAGAGTAACATAAATTTACTCTCGATCCAAAAAATATCCAAAAAAGTAATCGAACAACATTTTGTAAAAACTTGCAATTAATAATAATAAACAATAAACAACATAATAAACTTCAAATTTTTTTTTAAATATTTTCAACAATTTTTATCAAAAAGCTTTCATATAAAAACTTGTAAAAGTTAAATTTAATATTTTTTATTTTGCTTACATTTCAAAATAAAATTTATTTATTTAGAAACATGTTTTTATGTTGCTAGCTTTTACTGGACAACACTTCGGCGGTAATAATTAGTGCAAGTTACTGCAAAATTATCGAGTACTCAAACACACTTAATGTAGCATACTTTCAAATAATAATTAAAATTGATTACATGAAAAATTTTTCGTATGGAAACATTTTTCACAAATTTGAACAGAGTACTAGCCTGAACTCCAAAACGGTACGCCCGATTTTGATCGATTTTGACCAACAACACGCCAAAATGTGCATGACAAAATTACCTTTAAACATTCTTAAAATAGTTTTTGATTTCATCAATGTTTTCGGAGTTATTCAAAAAATGGTTTTAGCAAAATTAAAAAAAAATAATTCTTTCTAAAAACTCGTAAAAATAATTTGAAATTGCATAAACTTTATCTGTTAACTATTGCTATTAAAGAAATGTATCTTACGAATAAAATAAGCCACATATCATGAAAATCGATGGATAAATGTTGATTTTATTAGCAATTAAGTAAATACACCCATACACTTAAAAGGTATTTTCGGTAATAAATTTATTTTTGCTTTCAAATAAATTAAAAGCGAAAGTACCTTTTAAGTTGCTGGATATATTCCCTTAATTGCTAATAAAATCAACATTTATTCATCGATTTCTATAATATATGGCTTATTTTATTCGTAAGACAACTATCCTTAAGAAAAAATAGTTAAAAAGTAAAATTTTCGTAGTTTTTAATTTTTTATGTCTTTTTAGAAAATTTGTTTTTTTATTTTGCTTAAAAAAGCATTTTGTTTCGATACTAACTTGTGAATAACTCCGAAAGCATTGATCAAATCAGAAAACTATATTTAGAAAGCTTAATCATGCATATTTTGACGTTTTGCTGATTAGTTAAGTCTAGTGATCTGTTCAAATGTTGTAGAAAATGTTGAGCAAAACCAAAAAAATTGTGAAATTTTATTAGAACGATTATAAAACCCGAGTAAAGCCTAGTATTGTGTTCAACATTTCACGTGAAATGCTGTCAAAATACATATAAAAAATTAGCATTAATGCAAAAATGTTGCATAAGTAGTACTCTGTTTTTGTTGAGGTAAACATATGAAATGTAACTGCAACATTTTTAAGTTTTCATGCGAAACAATAAAAGTGGCATTTGTTTCGCATGGAATTTACAACAAAACATGGAGATTTTTTTTACAAACGTAACAAATTGTAGCATAGTTTTAGGGCTAGTTAATATTGGGTAGATGTAAAATTTTTCGTACGAAATAATCAATGTTGCTTAAAATTTTTCACAAATTTGAACACAAAATGAACACAAATGAACTACACTTCTGCAACAATTTTTCTTGTCAATTTTTAACCGACTTCAGAAAAAGAGGAGACTATCAATTCGTGTTTATTATTATTTCCGCCCTTTTTTATGTTTGTACACACATGACTGGTTTGCTTTCAGTTTGGTCCAATAATTTTTTTTCGAAAATCGGGCGGGCAAATGACCCTTCCACACACACCCCAAAAAAAAATTATTATGGCATAACTCCTCCACTAATGGACAGATTTTCAAAATTCTTTTTTTTGTTTAAAAAGATTTGCTTGCAGTTTGGTCCCATAATTTGTTTTCGAAAATCGGCGGGCCAAGTTGTTTGATTATCGCGTAACTCCGCCATTTATGGACCGATTTTGAAAAAAAGTTTTTTTATTTGTAAGGTTGTGCTTGCAGTTTGACCCCATAAAAATGAAACGTGGAAATCCAACGGACAAAGTGCCCGCCCGAAATACTGATTATCGCATAACTCCGCCATTTATGGACCGATTTTTTTAATTTTTATATGAAAGGGCATGAAAGGTTTGGCTCTTTGTATTGCAGTCGGTTTTTTGCCAGAATTATTTTATATGTATTTTAACAGAATTCCGCGTGAAATGTTAAACAGAATAGCGGGCTTTATGTACAAATCAAAAAGAAGTGGAGATTCTATTAACTCTTATTTCCAATTTTCTAATTTCTCCACTTTGTCCACCCACTGTACAAGCTTTATGTATGTGTTTGCATGAACAATTGTGTATTAGAATGCTTGTAAAAGTTTTAGTTTTCTGATACAAACTAGAGAGGTTGGTTTTACTTTTAAATTGTTCTTGTTTTGTATTATAAATTGGCAGACATTGTGGGAGACAGTTGACGATAAAAGAGCAATACATACATGCAAACACAACCCACACTTTCATACATTACATTAAAATGTATACCCACATATTAAAACTGTTAGTGTTTGTTGCGAAAAATGTCCTTGTTTTGCATCAAAAGAATATATGAATGATATTTTTCTTCCTCTATACTTAGACTGAGAATATACATAAGTGGCTAAGAAAGCTTTATAACTATGATGAAAAGAACGAGGAGTAGGAGAAATAACTCTTTCAATTGTATTATTATCTTTATTTTACTTTTTATTGTTTAGTTCTATTCTTCATTGCTCTTTTCAGGGGAAATAGCGGCTTAGAGTGATTTGAATTAGTTGGATATTCTAAAGGGAAATTAAATGAGCAAAAAATGTATACATAAAAAAAACTATTCTAATGTTTTCTTTTAAGATTGCACTTCTCTTTTTTACATTTGCATATACGCCCTCTTAAAATTTTTTATAAAAATAGTCTGTTCTGACATTTAACAAATTTAAAATTAGTTTTCTTTAGAACCATCTCTAATTTATGTTGTGCAACTTTGTTTGACGTTTATTACATGCCAGGTGATAATTTACTACAATCTTCTTCAGATATTTCTGTTTTGTCATTTGATAGAAAATGCATTTTATTCTATTAATATCTAAAGCCTGGTATTGTGTTGAACATTTCACGTGAAATACTGTCAAAATACGTATAAACAAGTTGACATGAATTGTTAATGAAAAAATGTTGCATAAGTAGTACTCTGTTTTTGTTGAGGAAATCATATGAAATGTAACTGCATCTTTTCGTATAAAATAATCAAATAATCAATGTTGCTCCACATTTTTCACAAATTTGAACACTGTACCAGGATTAAACGAATTAGCTTTTCCTGTATTCTTTTCAAACATCATTTATATTAAAAACTTTTATACTTTCTTGGGATAAAAATTAAACTAATATATTTTCTTGTAATTAATATAGTTTGGAAAACTACGTACAATTTTTATTATTAGAAAGAACAATTAAAATCCTTAAGCAATTATGTATAGTATATCAGTATCTTTTGCCGCTCTTTAATTTGTACGCTAATAAAAAAATTTCTATAACATTGTTAATTAAGCTGTTCTTGTCGTTTCTTTGCCTGACGGTTTTTAATTTTATTTGCTTTTTAATTAAGGAAATATAATAAAAATCTGCAAATAAAGAAATAGAAAAACAAAAGTATACAAGAGACTTCTTTATCTCTTTATATTGTTTCATTTCCTTCATAAAGTTTGTACGTAATTTAAATGCTCTTATACAACTAGTATAAATTTAGAGTTTTCTAGGTCTTCTCCTGTTTTTCCTAAAAAGAAAAGATTCTTATACATAATACATCGTATTTCAAAGTTTATGACTTTGTGGTTATACTAGTTTATTACCTTATAAATGACCAGGGAAACCGGAAATATGCCCAAAAAAATTTGTTTTATGCGCCTTAAATATGCACCGAAAACATAAAAACTTGAAAAATATGCTCTTAAAAGGGTATACAAACGTTATAATTTCGTTTATAATTTTTATAATATTCATTTCTGACACCACGAAGTATATATATTATGTTCCGTTATGGGCATGGGAGTTGATTTAACAATGGTAGCTTGTGCTTTCATCTGTTCGTATATAAAATAATTGGCACCAAGGCCCAAATAATTTATGGACTTACATTTTTACTAATACTAATATCAGTACATTGCACGTTTTCCATGTTTTTTCTATATAGCTAAGTACTCTGTTCGAATTTGCGAAAAATGTTGATCAACATTAGTTTTTTTATACGAAAAATATGACAAGTAACCAATTAGAATAGTCCTTAAAAGTATGCTGCAATTGTGTACGTTTTAAAAACAACCCAATGTGTTTGTTGTA
Source organism: Panzeria rudis (assembly GCA_956483635.1). Lineage (NCBI taxonomy): Eukaryota > Metazoa > Arthropoda > Insecta > Diptera > Tachinidae > Panzeria > Panzeria rudis. The sequence goes on along the minus strand of OY101447.1, from coordinate 136,928,270 downwards.
AATACCACACGAAAAAAGTGTGCTTATTATATTATTTCGCATGAAGACTCAAAATGTTGCAGATGCATATCATATGTTTTTCACAAAATAAACAGAGTACTACTTCTGCAACAATTTTTCATGAGAAATTCGTGAAAAAATTTTTTATATGAACTTTTGACGGCAGTTCGCACGAAATGATGAGCACAGTACCATGCTTATATCAGAAAAATCGTATAAATAGATTAAATTTTTGCAAAACGATATTATTTTCTTAGTGTTTTTTTTTTTTTGTGAAATGTGAATATGTATGCGGACAATTTCGATAAAAATGGTATTCTCAAAGAATCCCCAAAAAGTAATTAAAATTGTGAAAGCTTTAAATAAACTCGGAATAAATTAATGGAATAATGAAAATTTTTAAGACATTACGGAGAAAATGCATTAGAGCAAGTTTAAAATCGCCAAAGAAAAAATTTTTGAATTTGAAAAAATTATTTGAAAATTTTTAAATTAATTTCGATTATAAAACAGATTTTTTTGTTTGTATTGAAATGCATATTAACATTAAAAAAGCGAAAATATGCAGAAAATGTGCCAAATATGCAACAAAAACTAGAAAAATTCCCCAAATATGCGGCTAAGTCGGAAATATGTAAAAACATGCTGTAAAGGGTAAAATATGGAAAAATGTGCTCTAAAAAGCTCCGAAACGTACAAATATCTTATTTGTGACTAATACATCGCACAGGAAAAACATGGAATTGCATATTTTCGGTTTCCCTGGTTATGACCATATAAAATACAGAAACTTTCAAGTTGTTAACAACTAAAGAAATTGTTATTAGGAGTTAAGTTTTCTATAAAAAATTTTCAACATTTTCAAAAGACAGCTGTTTCTTACGGAAAGTTTTTTTATAGATAAGATATTTCTTAGAGCCACGCAATTCAAAAATTTCTTTGAAAACTTGTCTGTTGCAAAGCAACATTTTCTATAGGAAATGTTTCTGTTCAAAGCAACATTCTCTATAGGAAATGTGCCTGCTGTAAAGCAACATTTCCAACAGAAAGGCAAGGCAGCATTTTCTACAGAAAAATTGTGTGTTGCAAAGCACCATTTTCTATAGAAAATGTGTCTATTGCAAAGCAACATTTTCTATAGAAAATGTGTCTGTTGCAAACCAACATATTCTATAGAAAATGTGTATGTTGCAAATCAACACTTTCTATAGAAAATGTGTCTGTCGGAAAGCAAAATTTTCTATAGAAAATGTATTTGTTGCAAAGCAACATTTTCTATAGAAAATGTGTCTATTGCAAAACAACATTTTCTATAGAAAATGTGTCTGTTGCAAACCAACGTATTCTATAGAAAATGTGTATGTTGCAAAGCAACACTTTCTATAGAAAATGTGTCTGTCGGAAAGCAAAATTTTCTATAGAAAATGTATTTGTTGCAAACCAACATATTCTATAGAAAATGTGTCTGATGCAAACCAACATTTTCTATAGAAAATGTGTCTATTGCAAAGCAACATTTTCTATAGAAAATATGTCTTTTGCAAACCAACATTATCTATAGAAAATGTGTCTGATGCAAAGCAACATTTTCTATAGAAAATGTATCTGTTGCAAAGCAGCATTTTCTATAGAAAATATGTCTTTAGCAAAGGCAATTTTTCTATATTCTGAAAGAAAAATCCATACAATATATGCACGAAACCGTTCGGACATATTAGAAAATATAGCCTAATTTCGCACCACGAAAATTTTTCGTAAAATATGTGAAATGTACGAAAATAAATAAAAATATCTTTGTTTCAACCGGTGTACGAACTCACAGTCGTTAAATTTCAAGGCCAGGGACCGAATTACCGCATACGTAATCGAGTAAGCATTCATATCGAATAAAACTTCATAAGGTATCGAATGGATGGATTACTGCATTATATAGCTAACGTATCGAAATTTTTAAAAAGTGTGCCAGATCTGTTTTATTATAATGTATTAAAGACAAATTGTGTGTTTCTTTAAGCTAGGGCAACAACCAAACTCGATTTGACAACAGTAATAAGCAGGGCTCGGACTTTTATGCAAATGCATATATTTTGTGGTGATAGATAAAAAAGGATTGACTAATTATCTATGCGAATCGTCAAATTTTAAGTAGTTTCGCATCGATTTGTAGTTGCATTTTTTTTAATATTTTGGTGTTAAGTGGATATTTTTGCATATTTTGGTAATAAATGCATATTTTTGGAGTTATAAACATTTTTAATGCATATTTCTCAATTAAAAAAAATAATATTAATAGGCCGATTATGCACGGCAACCGCGCCTTAGTTGGGTTGTCAGTTGCAGAAAATGACACTACTGATGCTAACTGCCAACTGAAGGCTGTAAATTTCAGTTGCTATTTAGTGCCTTTCTGGCAACTATTAATGTTCAGTTGCCAACTGGCAACGCCACAATTATGGTGGTTTTATGTTTTTTCTCTAAAAATAGGTGTGTTTGCGTACTTTTCCAGTAATGTTTATCCAGTAACACAATGATAGAGGAGAGTACAATAAAATTTACTCTATTCAAAAAATATTCAAAAAAGTTGTCGAACAACATTTTGTAAAAACTTGCAAGTAATAATAATGAACAATAAACAACGTAATAAACTTCAACTGTTTAAAAATATTTTCACCAATTTATATAAAAAAATTGTCACATAAAAACTAGAAAACGTTAAATTCAATATTTTTATTTTAGTATTTACATTTCAAAATAAACTATATATTTACAAACATGTTTTTATGTTGCCAGTTTTTACTGGAAAAAATGTCATCAGTAAAAAACAGCAAGTTCTTTGCAACAAAAATGTTTCTTATACTCTCTCGTTACAAATGTTTAAAAGTAAACGAACGCAATCCAGTACAAATAAGTAATAGTTTGTACCAATTATCGAGTACTCAAACACACCTAATATCCACATAGAAATTTGTTCGTAAACATGTTTAAGTGGCAATTGACAACATTTATACGATCTACAACACATACAATTGCTCAATTCACAACTTGTTGTAAGTGTTGTGGATCGTAAAAATGTTGTTGGTAATTTAGAAACATTTATACGATCTGCAACACATACAACAGGTTGTGAATTGGCCAAATAGGTTGTGCATTGAACAATTATTTTTACAGAACTATTTACCACTATAGATAAACATTTTCTTAAAAAAAGTTTTTGGATATAAAGCAGCATTTTCTGGAGTCTGAAGACTAGTACCTGCTCAAATTTCAGAAAATGTTGAGCAACATTGAGCATTTCATGCGAAAAATTTGACATGTAACCAATATTAACTAAAGCATGGTACTCTGTTCATCATTTCGTGCGAAGTGCTGTGAAAAGTCCATATAAAAAAAATTTACACGAATTACTTGCGAAAAAGGTTGCAGAAGTAGTACTCTGTTTATTTTGGTAAAACATATGAAATGTATCTACAACATTTTGAGTCTTCATGTGAAATAATATGAGCACCACTTTTTTCGTGTGGAATTTACAACAAACACATTGGGTTTTTTTTAATAACGTACACAATGCAGCATACTTTCAAGGGCTAGTTAGGATTGGTTACTTGCCATATTTTTCGAGGGAAAAGACCAATGTTAGTCTACATTTTTCGCAAATTCGAACAGAGTACTAAGCTTAAGCCTTAAAAGTATGCTAAACTTTTTACGTTTGTAAAAAAATGCCATGTGTTTTTTCTAAATTCCACGCGAAAGAAATTCCACTCTTATTCATCCTTACTGGGAATAAGAGGCGAAAATTTTGTTCATGTGAAATATTTCCTATGAATAAAACATGGTGCAAAAACTAACAATATAGCACACTAACACAAAAACATTGCAACATTGGCGATCACAATTTTAGGGAAAGGGATCACATTTCACGTGAACTTTTATTCCCGATAAGGCTGATTATTTCGCATTATAATTTAAAATGTTGCGGACTCGTTTCATCTGATGAACAGAGCACAACTTCTGCAATATTTTTCATTAAGAAATCATGCCAATTTCTTTTATATGTATTTTTCAAGCATTTTGCGTGAAATGTTGAATATAATTCCAGGCTTTAGAGAGCAACATTTTGTGTTAGTTGCTGTCTGTTAAGGCTGGTATGGTACTCTGTTCAAATTTGTGAAAAATGTTTAGCGACATTGATTATTTCGTAGAAAATATTTTAGATGTAGCCAATATTATCTAGCCCTTGAAACTATGCTACAATTTCTTACGTTGTAAAAACCCCATGTCTTTGTTGTAAGTTCCATGCGAAACAAATACCGCTCATATTATTTCTCATGAAAACTTAAAATGATGGATTCATTTCATATGTTTTTCTCAAGATGAAGAGAGTGCTACTTGTGCAACATTTTTTCATGAACAATTCATGTCAATTTCGACAGCATTTCATGTAAAATGTTGAACAGAATACTAGTCTTCAGAGAGCAACATTTTGTTTTCTTAAGTGCAATTTAATGAAAGTATTTACATATTTAAATGAATAAGGTTTTGATGTGAATTTTTATATGTGTATATATGTACATGGCAACTTATCTTATCTTATTTGTTGATAAGAATATTGCATGTAGAATATAAAAAGTTTCATACAAATATTTTCTGAAAGATTTAAACATTTTGTAAAAATTTTATGGCTTTTTAAAATAGATAAATTTATGGAAAATTTATATTTGGTTTTTAGATTAAAATGTTTAAGATGCTAAAGTTTAAGGGCGTTGGAAACTCGTATTAAAAGCACTAATTTATTTTTATAAATTTCTATAAAAATGTTCTAAAAGTGTTGCTTACGTGTTGCGTTACAAAAACATCATATTAATGTTGACATCAAAAATTAAATTGAGCTTGATTTTTTTACAACAGGGCTTCGAGTGAAAAGCCTTCAATGAAAATTGGCATGGAACAAGAAAAGAATTATTATTCTTTGTGTGTCTAAAAGGACATTATTGATTGATTTGAAACAAACAAATAATTTTCGCTGTTCCTGATATTCTTGACAAATTTATTTGTTTTTTTATAGTTATTGAGTTGATTTCCCTCATTATTTTCATTATGTTTATTTTTCGCCAGTAACGACTACTGCAGATCATCAAATTGCCAATCAAATGTTTTGATAAGAAAAAGATTTTTTTATTTCATTTATTCTTTATATATTTGTTTTTGTTGCAAAAATCTTTTTAACACTTTTTTAGTTGACTGCGTGCGTGAATCTTTTGTAGTTTATTATTATGCTTGAATAAGTTTTATTGCAGTATGACTTGCCACTCGTGTCTGTAAGTTTGTAAGAAATACTGATATAATATTAGAAAAAAAATAAGATAATAACCAAGTCAGCATACTAATGTATTCATAACGCATAATAAACGATTTTTTCTATGTACATGGGTTAAGCAACTCTTTATTTTTGACAAAACGAACGCCAAAACATTTAATGTTGTCATGTTTAAAGCTATTTATTAACACAGGGGAAAACTGATTATTTTTTTACGGGCGTTATTAGTCAATTCTGTTACGCAATTTTTTCAAAATTGAAGGAGGTTACACGTCTTAAGCCTGGTATTTTTTTCAACATTTCACGTGAAATGCTGTCAAAATACATATAAAAAATTGGCATGAAATGTTCATGGTAGTACTCTATTTTTCTTGAAGAAAACATACGGAATGTAACTGCAACATTTTAAGTTGTCATGCGAAATAATATGAGTGCCATTTGTTTGATTCAACTTTCAACTTTAGTTCATATGTTAGACGGGCTTATTATTAAGATTTGTTTCAACAGTTGTTTCGCAATTAAGGAATGCGAACAACCTTTTCTCTGGGGAGATTAAAAGGCTGATTTAGCCGACCGTAAATGTAGAGAACGTAGATGTAGTCGAATGTGCTGATCGTTTCTGTCACATTGAAAAGCTATGAGACAGACACATTTACACATTATGGTCGGCTAAATCAGCCTTAAGACCGCTTTTCGCATGGAATTTACAACAAACACATGGAGGTTTTTTTACAAACGTAAGAAAGGGTTAGTTAATATTGGGCACATGTTAAATTTTTCGACCGAAATAATCAATGTTGCCCAACATTTTTCACAAATTTGAGCACAGTACCACGCTTTATAATAGAATAAAGCCTGGCACTCTGTTCAACATATGAAATGTATCTGCAAAATTTTAAGTTTTCATGCTAAATAATATGAGTGGCATTTGTTTTGCATGAAATTTACAACAAGAATAGGGCTTTTTTACAAACGTAAAAAATCGTAGCATAGTTTCAAGGGCTAATTAATATTGATTACATGTCAAATTTTTCGTATGAAAAAATCAGTGTTGCTCAACATTTTTCACAATTTTTGACTAGGCTTTACTCGAGAAAGGTTTGTCCGCTTTGGTTAAAAAAATTACAAATCTATGTATAAAAAAATATCCCTCAATATAATTTTTCGATTTGATAAATAGTTTCAGAGATATTTAGGGCCCTATTTACGATTCACAACTCAACTAAGTTGAGTTGTCAATCTTACAACTCAACTAAAATATTTTTTTTTGCATTATGACTCACAACTAGGGATGTAACGAATACCGATACCGATACCGATATATCGGCGATACTTCAGATTTTCCGATACATCGGTATCGGCGATATTTTACTGTCGATACGACGATACTTTTAAAATTTTTTTCAGAGTTTTTTTTAACAAATAATTTATTTTTGTTAAATTTTGCCATGAATTAAATTCACTTCGTTATTTTTTAAATTCTATTAATATCAATTTTAAAAATTAATAGTATTTTATGCTGTTATTTTGTAAAAAAATTATTTATTTTTTGCTAATTTCACCATGAATTCAAATTCAAGTCGTTGTTTTTTAAATCTTACTCCAGCAAAAAAAGACACTCCAAAGAAGTCATGAAAATGTAGAATTCGCGATCCGGAAGTATTGCAAATTTGGATAATTTCTAATTAGTTTTACATATCCTTGCCATTGCAAGAAGTTCTGTTTTTCGATTACGAATCACCGAATTGGAAGCGATGCTAGGACAAATTTCTTTTTCGGTGTTCTATAATGGTTTTTCCTCAAGGAAAACGGATAAAAAATTACCCATTTTCACAATTTTTTTTTATGCGAATTTAAACTCAAAACTTTATTTTCATGGAAATTTAAGTGAACAAATATAAACTTTTAGAAGACTTTTAATAATTAAGCTATTAAGTTATTTAGAAGAATATTAGTTGATAAATGTTCTTTAAAATATCGATTTTTTAAAAAGCATGGCGAGTATTTTTTAAAATTACAAAGGAATTAAAAATTTTTTCTTGCTTTTCTACTAATTATCTGCATATTTTTAATATAGATTTTTTGAAGCAAAGAAAATGTAGCTCCTTAAAAATTACTTCCAATTTTTTATACTGGTTAAAATCAATTTTAAATGTTCTCTTACAATGTAATTTTGTATAATAAAAAAATTGCACTTGAGTTTTGTTGATCTAAACTTGAACTCAATTTCAATATTCGTATCGGTATCGGAATCGGTATCGGCGATATTTATTTTTAAATATCGGTATCGGTATCGGATTGGCAAAACGGCGTATCGTTACATCCCTACTCACAACCAATTTTAGTTGTCTTCTTCGTTAAGTTATTGCTTATTTTTCGATATAATGTTCGAAATGAGGTTCTTATTTATGCTCTATGTTTTTTGGAACCATAGTATGCATCCCAAAATTTTTTAAATATTTTTAGATTTGGCCTGACTATTGTGACGAGCATGTATTAAGTGTGTTTGAGCACTTTTTCAGTAATAATTGTCCAGTAGCTTTTGGATTAATTGTAAAAAATCGTTTGTATTCAAAAGTAAACGAAGCAATTTAGTAAAATTCAATAATAGTTTGTAAAAATTATTATTATCAGGTACTCAAACACAACTATCGCAAAGGCGTTTTTAAAACACATTTTTAATGAACTTATAGAGTGCGAAGATGGTTTTCATACATTTTACAACTACTTTCCGATTGCGCTTTATAGTACATATTGCTTGCAACATTATTGTTGCAAAAGTGTTTGAACCAAACCAAATGTATTAAACCAGATTTAGGTAAAGATAAAACGAAATAAATCATAAATAATTTGTTGTTTAAGTGTCATGGTATTTATTTACTTCGTTGATAGGTACAAACCACTGTAATGCTCTTGTTGTTGTTGTTTATTTTGATTTTTTGTGTTGTGTACATGTAAATAGCCGACAAATAGCCGACAAACGTCGTGGGCCATGACCAAGAATCGCATGCCTCTGTATTAATTACACGATCACGACATCTTGCGCAATCGTCTAGTTGGTAGTTTTTATGTAAACATTTGCCTTGAAACATGTTTATGTGGAAACTAGCAACAACTGTTATAAAACTCCTACAGTCTGTTGTGAATTGCATATATGTGAATATATCGTATAAAGCGTAGTACTCTGTTCAAATTTGCGTAAAATGTTGTGCATCACTGATTTTTTCATACGAAAAATTTGACGTATAACCAATATTATCTATGCCTCGATTTTACACAATTTGTCGTTTTTATTCCTTTAAGGTGCGCTACATTGTTTTATGTTGGTAAAAAATGTGTTAGAGAGTCAGCTGTTCTTGAAAATTCCGCACGAAACTAGTGACGCTCATACTATTTCGCATGTTGGCTTAAAATGTTGCAGTTACATATCATATGTTTTTCAAAAAATGAACAGAGTACTACTACTGATACATTTTTTCATGAACAATTTATGCCAAATTTTTATATGTATTTTGATAACATTTTGTGTGAAATTTTGAACAGAGTACCAGGTTTCAAACCAAAATTTCGGATAAAATCCTCAAATCATAAAAGTCCATATCCAAAAACTATATATGAAAACAATTGAAAACAAAAGCCGAAATCATATTTTATTGCTTTCAAATACTTTGGCATATATTAATCCTTATAGAAAATTCGAATATATACATGAACATATTTTCTAAATTACGTAACGAATATTTGCTTTTATTTCTACCATCCCGCAAAAAATTCATAGTTGTTGATAAGTTCAAACATTAGAAATCTAAAAGTTTTTCTTGAACAAGAACTTTCAAAGAAAAACAAATTAAATAAAAGTAAAAAAACAAACTTTAAAATTGAGCTTGTAAATTAGAAATGAAATAAAACTGGAAATAGTTTGTAGTTTATATATGTGTTTGTTGAATGAGTAGAATTTTTTCTATTATTATTATTTCAATCCACATTTGTTTGGGGAATTTCTTGTCTTGAAAAAAAAAACTGAAATAAACACGTTCTAGTACACACTGACGCTGTGTTGGTAAAAAAGTTAAATATAATAAAAACATTGTGTAAGGACACATTTCTTGGCTAGTGACATGGAAATATGTATACAAACATATTCAAGGATTAAATAAAGGAAACAGAAAAACGAGGAAATAAGAAAACCCCTTAATACAAAAAAAGCATGCGCACTATACAAAAACCATTAACAACTAACACATTTACACACACCCATACAAATAAATAGTACCCTACACTTCTGCAGCGACTGTGATTTAACAAATGTGTAACCTGGTACATATATTTATACGCTGGCGAAAAATATACAAAACAGCAAAACTGATTAGACTTTTAGTTTATTTCAGTTCTTATTACCATTAAAACGAAAAATAAATATGATCTCAAAAGAATCTTTAATGCTTTAAAAAATAGAAACTTTTGAAAATCATGTTTTACAAATCCATAGTATTTTTCTAGTTTGATGACACTTCTTAACAAAATTAAACTTTTTATGACAGCTGATAACCATTTGGAGGCCTGTAAAGACTTTTTGAAGGCAAATTTATCACAACTGACAACCACTAGAGCCCTGCATAGAGACGTTTTGAAGGGGTGTTTAGAACATCTGTTTTGTATCACTCACTTTCGCAACATTGATGTTGCGAGCAACATGTGCTAGAATTCACCATTGAAAAATAATCTTTTGACCTTGTACAATGTGTTAAAACTTTCTTCGCAACCTCTGATAGAGCAGAGTACAACAACAACAAACATATATCTCCAATTCACAACCTGTTGTATGTGTTGTAGATCGTATTATTGTTGTTGGTAATTTCCAAATAAACATTTGTTTAGAAACATGTTTATGTGCAAATTACCAACAATATTTTTACGATCTACAACAATTACAACAGGTTGTGAATTAAGCAATAAAATGACAAAATGTTGTTGTTGTCATAAATCCAATGAAATTTTCTAACGAAACGATGAAAGCTAATGAAGCAATTCCAATGAAATTCTTTCACAATATTCGTGAAACTCAAAAAAAAAAAATCTAACGAAATTGTTTCATTGAATTTATAAGGCGAAATTCTTTCAGTGTGAGTTATAGTGGATCAAATGAGAACACTAAACATTTTATGAATAAAATCAAAAGTTTTAATTCCATTTTAGTAAAATATGGCTTGTTTTGTTGTAAACTTCGTGAACAACATTTTCTTCTTACAATTTCTTATATTATTCTTTTGTAAAACTAATATAAATAAACTAAATTTTATCGTTTTTTCTATGTTTGAGCGGGCTGGCGGCACGTCTTACCCCCAGCCGATTGATCTGAAAAATTTGGCACTATAACTTTTTTTTTATCAATATTCACCAAACTGGGGGTGAGACTGAAAGAAATCGATCTTTTTGTAATTAAGGGACACCTTAATGTCTGTGTTGTAGTGTTTTTAAGATATTTTTTATAAAGTTTTATTTGCATCTCGAATACAAGCGATTGGTTGGTTAAACCGTCACATATTCTAGTTTCATTTAATTGTACAAATTTAATAATAAAACTTATTTTTGGAAATAAGTTTTTTTTATTACCACACATTGTACAGTTTCAAAAAATTACTTTCCAATTGCTCTTTCTGGTACATACATGTTGCTCGCAACATTATTGTTGGGAAAGTGTTTGAACCAAATCAATCAAATGACTTAAACACGCCTTCAAGACATCTTGTGCAACCCTCTAGTCCCTTTAACTAAGCGCGGTAAAGAACTTCACTCTAGAAAAAAAGTAACGAAAAATACTCTTAAAATATGATATCCTAATTAAAGTATGTAAAACTATACTGCTAAAGGCAAAATATGCTCTAATAGTCAATAAAAAAAGTTCTGCATAAATAACTACCATATATGATTATATGACTACATAGTAGAAAAAGTATGATTTTGCATATTTTTGGTTGTTCTGGCTATTATATTTGTGTTATCAAGCTAAAACTTGACTCGTATTAAGCTACTTATGATGAGCAAATAAGTAAAAGGATTGGTTTGAATAATAAAAATATACATATGTATGTATGTAGTATATATAATGTATGTACATATGTACTTATAATATACATTTTATATAAACAAGACAAGTGAAAACACATTAATGAAGAGGGTACTGCTGAAAAGCAATATATCAGTGGCGGCCATTCTCTCAATTTCCTATGCTATTGTGCATAGGCTGTTTTTTCTCTTTAGCATCAACACACGTGCACTGTGTGTGAGACTTGTAAGTCTATATATATTGCCGCGAAGCACATACCCAAACACAGAATAAGATAGTGTATGTTTCGACATCACTGCAATAGATAGATAGATTTAATGGTTATTTGTATGTGTGTATGTATGTGAACAATCACACCCAATCTTACAATCCTTTAAACAAAACTGTAGCATATCGTAGGGGAGGGAGTTTTATCTCTATTATCTCTATTAAGCTTGTTCTTAAATTAAATTGAATGAATTCATATCTACGATTGCGACTAACGAACGACAAAGTGTTTCTATTTGTTTCAAAGGTCAAAATAATTTAAATTCAAAAAAGTCGTATATTTGTTTTAATGTGAAATAATTTTAAGTCTATAAACCAACCATCTTTTTTGTAGCTTTCTTTTTTCATTATGCTTCTTATGGTTTTTAAAAAAGAAGATATTCAAAAAAAGATAAAACCCTTTGTTTTTGTTTTAATATTGTTTAAATCTGCAGTTTTTAACGAAAATTGTGTGGCAAAGACTCTTGAAGAAAAAAAAACGTGTCGTTATCGTTGGTACTTTTTAAAGCCATAAAGCCATAAAAGTTTCTTTTGCACGTGTTGGGATTTTTTCAATATGTCTGTTTGTATATTTTTACTAATGGGTGTGTAGTTGCTGGTATTGGTGTTATAAGATGTTAGCACTTAAAAGTATGCTACAAATTAAAGTTAACGGTTATAAAAGTTTTGGGCTTAGTTTCTTTAAAAAAAATAAACTTATTTAATTTAATATTGATCAATAGAAATTTATGTGTTTAATATTTAATTTCAACTTAAAATACAACTTTCTATTGATAAATATTAAATTAAATATTTTTTTTAGAAGCTAACCCCTAAACTTTTTACGAACAGCGTTAACATTTTAAACTATATAATGGTTATATTATAAAATAAAAGTTTAAGAGTTATTAAAGTAATATGTGTATTTTGCTTTACCTAATGTGATTTTTTAGTTAATCCAATATAATTTATCTCAGGATAACGTACGTAACATTTTGTTCAGCAGAAACAGAACATGAGCCAATATTTCAAGGAATTAAGGAAAATTTAATTAATGCGGCAATAAAACCCCTTATTACTGTGTGAATGTAAATTTCATGTATGAACAAAGCTATTTGAATTATTCGCGCTGAATACTTCACAGACAACAACTTTTTATAAGACAATTTTTTTAAAATTCTATATATATTAAGTTATGAGATATAAAAGACAGAAAGGATCATTTGCTCAAACTTCGGTGGGAGTGCGACACGTCTTAATCTTAACTGATTTATATAAAACTTGTTTAGGATAATTTGGTATAAATACCCATCGATATGCGGTATAAGATTTCAAGAAATCAAAATTAAATTTTTTACGTAACGCTATTTTCGTAGTTTTTATATCTTAATTTAAAAAAAAAAGTGTACGAAAAAAAAATTTTTTACATGTAGTGTTCATAAGATTTGTTTAGCGGATTCTTAGCAATATTATTGAGTATTTTTGTCCTGATATTGAATTTTCAACGGAGCACTCTAGGAGCTTCGCCAGGATTTGAACTGCTATAATCAGCAGAATAGAGAATAAAAGTCTTGTTTATTTACTAGTAAGTAATTGGTTTAACTACTGTAAGGTAATGCAGACGGTAGTTACACTCAAAATAAATTGTTTTTGCAATTTTTATGAAGCAATAATTTTATTGGTTAAAATAAATTTTTAAAAGTGTAAGTTATTTTATGTCTATGGTTACTTTGTGATATCGTTATTCACCAAAATGATTTAGCTGAAATGGTAAATGCGTCCGGCTCATAAACATGAGAATCTAAGTTCAAGATCGAAATATTATATTTGACTGAATTGTAAAATATAAATTTGGGAAAAACGACGTTTGAAAATTAAAATTATTTTTGATGGTTAAAATTACTAATTTAATTTTTACCAATTTTTTTGGTTAAAATTACCAATTTTTCTGGTTAAAATTACCAATTTAGAATAATAACACCGAAAATACTTATTTTACAAAAATTACTATATTTAAGTCAAGCAAGCCACCACATGTCTATGTATACTTAGCGCTATTGTTATATAACAAGATGATTTAGCTAATACGGTAAAGGCGCCCGCCCGGTTTATAAACATGAAGCTTACTCATGTGGTAACGTAAGTTCAAGACCAAAAAATTACAAACAAAAAAAGTTTTTTTTTTAACAAACACACTTACTTTGTCAGGCATCAAACCTGCGACCTTTCGGTTAGTAGTTTTACACTCTATCAACTAAACTACAATTCTAACTTATGAAATTGCAGATTGTAAACAAGTTGCAATAGGTGATTGCAATTGTTGTCCCTGTTTGGTGGTATATACACAGAAAGAACAGATTGATTGAGAAACGGTTACAACTCTAAAAAATTTAATAAAACTAATCAACATTTAGATAAATTTATTGATATTTGTTTATTTGAAAACATTTTCCTTATTTATAACCGTAAAATCCTCATAGCAATAAATTTAATATTCTCATGCATCTTACGATGGTTACGGCAATCAATATATAGTTCGTGAGAACAAATCAAACGAAATCTAAAGGCGCAACTAATGTAATTTATATTTCCATACTAAATATTATTAAGAGTAATAAAAAATTCATTTGTATAAGCCAATACTTCAGTACGACTAAATTTTTCAGTTAACATTATTGTTATATTCGGTAGTAATCAGTTATAAAAATCAATTCGGTACTTCCAGCCGATAAAGAGCTATGGAGAACAAAATGGTTATGCTTTTTTTATTTGTCATTACTTATGTTGCTTCAAGAAATTAAAAATTAATCAATAAAACGAAATTTTTGCTTGATATAAAGGATGATGTTGGCACTATTTATAGCAAAGTTCACTGCTGAATTGTGTTTTCTTAATCACATTTTAAAGCTGTGTAAGTATTACTAAATAGTTGCATTTGTTATCTTCAGAAAGTCCTCAATTTTTAAATGATTTTAGTTTACTCCCTAAACCTTCGCAAAAATTTCAAATTTCTGATGCGATTGGCAGTCGATGCTTGCAGTGCAAAAATTACATACATATATATTTTAATTCAAACATTTCAAAGAAAGGTAAGAAGCTCGGTACATGTATGCTAAATTGCTACGAGTTGGTAAATTATTTTTACTTTTAGTTTTAGTAATGAAGACTTCTTTGGACAATTTCAGAGGTCGTCCAAATAAGACATCTGGCTACACAAGTTAATGGGTATAAAGTGTAATTAATAAACACATTTTAATGGAAAGTATTCCATTTAATAAATGTATTTACGTATGTAGTATATATGTGTTTGTCTATTTCTTTTCTTTGGGCTGTGCCTTTGAAAAATAAATTTTTAAATATTTTCAATTCACAATAGTAAAATTGTATGACAGAAATCATTCGGTAGGTATAATCGAATTACCAAGTAGTACGTGCAACTGACAAAATTCGATTGGCTACAAATTCGGTTGCAACAATGAATCTGTTTTCTCTGTGTACCAAAGCAGAGTTTGTGGACTATTGGTCTACACCAGCAGAATGTAATAGATATTTTCTTTGACACAACGCACTTCACCAGCGATCAGATCTCCTGGGTTTCGTTGAAACGTAAAACTTTTTATGTGACACCCACTTACTAAATTCTTCTGGATTAAATGATTTCCACAAATATGCTTAATTAATATATTGAAGGCATTTAACATGAACAAAACACTCATAAACATTATATTCTTATCAATATGACATTAGCTTATATAATATAAAATGATACAGATACTCGAACGTATTATACACACAATGCAAAACTTTAAGAAAATAGTGAAAGATAGTAGAAATTTGCTTTATTTTTACAATATTTGAGTTCAGCATAATGTCCATGTTATAAATATACTACGTGAATATAAAAATACCAGGACATATAAGTTAGTGTAAATAAAATTACATACAAATACACACTAACTTATATGTACTAAACCTTAATGTAAGTATGTAATGCGTATTAAATAGTGTTGTCATTCGAATAAAAATTATTCGAATATTCGAACAACGTTTTTTACATTTTTGTTCGAATGAACAACATTTTTCAATTTAGAATAAAAAATTATTCGAACAGTTTTTTCGAATATTCGAACAACTTTTTATAAAAATAGGTTTACATTTACGAATGTAAAATAACGTTTTAAATTAATTACTTTTTTAAATTATTCACAATGGGATGTGTTAATAAGTAAAAGCAAAATAAAATAAACTATAAATATGTACTTGTGTAAGGGATTCTTGACATTATTACCTAAAGCCGTCAAAGATTTCGTTTTAAATTACAGCATGAGCTTAGTTTCGAAGTATTTTATGGGATACAATTAGAAAAACCAAGGCCCCTATTATGATTCACAACTCAACTAGGTTGAGTTGTCCATGTTACGAGACAACTCAACCATTATTTTGTATTATGATTTACAACTAATTTTAGTTGTCTTCGAAATAATGTTCGAAAAAAAGGTTCTTATCTATACTCTCTATTTTTAGAAACCATAGTAGCCATCACAAAATATTTTAAATATTTTAGTTTTGGCCTTACTATTTTTTTCTTGACATTTTATGTTTTATGGATATGGCAACAATATTGGTTGACAAATGCGACAGATTGGCGCCTAAAATCACCATTTTAAAAGTAAGCAAAGGTAAAACAATAGTCGCAATAAAAACCAAAACACTACTGCTAAAAAACAGTTGTCTCACTTTGATGAAAGTTGTGATCCATAATAAGAATTTGACAACTACGACTCAACTATCAATTTAGTTGGGAATCACAATAGCGGCCGAAATTCTTTTCAAAAAGTGTTCTAAGTAGGGATGTAACGAATACCGATACCGATACCGATATATCGGCGATATTTCAGATTTTCCGATACATCGGTATCGGCGATATTTTACTGTCGATACGACGATACTTTTAAACATTTTTTCAGAGTTTTTTTCTGACAAATTATTTATTTTTTGTTAATTTTACCATGAACTAAACTCATTTTGTTATTTTTTAAATCTTATCAATATCAATTTTAAAAATTAATAATATTTTATACTACTATTTTGTAAAAAAATTATTAATTTTTTGTTAATTTTGCCATGAATTCAAATTCAATTCGTTGTTTTTTAAATCTTATTCCAGCAAAAAAAGACACTCCAAAGAAGTCATGAAAATGTAGAATTCGCGATCCGGAAGTATTGCAAATTTGGATCATTTCTAATTAGTGTTACATATCCTTGCCATTGCAAGAAGTTCTGTTTTTCGATTACCAATCACTGAATTGGAAGCGATGCTCGGACAAATTTCTTTTTCGGTATTCTATAATGATTTTTCCTCAAGAAAAAAAGGATACAAAATTACCCATTTTCACAATTTTTTTAATGCGAGTATGGTGAGAATTTTTTAAAATTATAAAGGAATTTAAATTGTTTTCTTGCTTTCCTACTAATTACACTATGCGACAAATAAACAATTTTGGAAAAACACAAGAACTGGACAGTACAGGTGCGATTGTCCTACAATGGGGTAGTAAAACCCTTTACTCAGTTTGGCGACCAATTTTTTTATGCACCTTCAAATTTTCTAAAAATCAGTGGGTCCTCAAAAAACCGTGTCATCAGTATTTGGCCAACAGCTAACTATATATAACAATAATGTAGCTAAGGGTCTGTTTAACAGATTTTTTTAACATTTCATGCCAAAAAAAATTTTTCGTTAACTTTTTGTTGACAAAATTAAGGAAAAAAATATTTTTTCACTTTTTTCAGAATAATTTACAGGGACTTGTAATTTTTAACTAACAATATTTGGCAAACTTATAGTTACGGTAAAGCTGAACAACTTTTGTGAACATATCAATACAATCTGGACGTATCTAGGCACTCTAATAGCTCACACAGACCACTTTTTACCTTAAAAATTTTAGTTTTTCACTATTTTTTTATGGAAAAAAATTTTTTTTTTGAAAATAGTATATTCAAGTGCAGTGTTGTGTTTCACTAAGATTTTGTGCCCAGAAAAATAATATGTTCCTGTCCCTTTTTTGAAAAAAAAATTATTTTATTCACTTTTTTCAGTATAACTTGTAGGGACTCCAAATTTTTCATTACCATTATTTGGCAAAACAACAACAAACAATAAAAAATAGTTAATACTAAAATCAGCAACATAAGAAGTGGAACAATAACAAAGAAAGCAAAAACATGCAATAAAAATATAGCCTAACTCGTAAAAAACGGAAACATTTAAGGTAGAAATTAGTTTTTCTGGGCTGTTTAGGGTGCCCAGATACATTCAGATTGTATTGACATGTTCACAAAAGTTGTTCAGCTTTACCGTAGCTACAACTTTGCCAAATATTGTTAATAAAAAATTACGAGTCCCTGTAAGTTATTCTGGAAAAAATGAAAAAAAATTTTTTTTCCTTAAATTTTTAAAAAAAGGTGCACGAAAAAAAAATTTTTTGGTATAAAATGGTAATAAAATCTGTTCAGCGGTATCACCGAGTTTGAATTTTCTGTTGGCCAAAAGTTGATGACACCTTTTTTTGAGGGCCCGCTGATTTTCCAAAACTTTAGAGGTTCATAAAACGAAATTGGTCACCGAATTCGCCAAGCTAAGTATAGGGTTTTACTACCCCGTGGTAGTACAATCGAATCTATACTGTCAAGTCCGTGTGTTTTTTGGACTGTTGCACTGTGTTATCTGCATATTTTTAATATAGATTTTTTGGAAGCAAAGAAAATGTAGCTCCTTAAAAAATACTCCCAATTTTTTATACTGGGTTAATATCAATTTTAAATATTAATAATCTCTTACACTGTAATTTTGTATAATAAAAAAATTGCACTTGAGTTTTGTTAATCTAAACTTTAATCTAAACTTTAAATATTCGTATCGGTATCGGAATCGGTATCGGCGATATATATTTTTAAGTATCGGTATCGGTATCGGATCGGCAAAACGGCGTATCGTTACATCCCTAGTTCTAAGGCACTTTAATGTCAGCTTGAGAGTAATATAATTCTCGTATTCAATTTTCACGCAAATGTTGTAAATATAAGAATTAAAATCACATTCAACAGAGCCACCTGACAAGTGGTGATAAGCAAATACACGTGAGTACTGACGATGGAAGTGTAGCGGCTTCCGAAAGTGGCGCTGCTCTGTTCTGCTGTGTACGTTGAAAAATTAAGTTGATGTTAATTTTTCCCTTGTTCCTTGGAATATTAATCGTGCCCAATTCTTTCTGAATATAACGTTACGAACCTTAGCCTAACTTATTTTAATTCAATCGAAGAAATAATATGTGGGAAGGAGTTGACTGAAGATGAAATGCCTGTTAACGCCTTTAAAAGGTCCAAATTAGTGATAGAATATATTAAAAATCATGGTTTTAACGTGGTTATGCGGATAAAAACTTTTATTCGTTCGAATATTCGAATAAAAGTTTAAAATTATTCGGTTGTTCGAATAAGAAAAAAATTATATAATTATATTCGAACGATTATAAAACCCGAATAGTTGGCAACACTAGTATTAAAGCTCTACAGAAGACATTTGCAGAAAAATGCACTGGAAAGCACAATTGAGGGTGTATTAACATATTACGTAACACTAATTTCGGAGCTTTCATCCCTCCCCCATTTCGTAACGCATGTTACAAAAATTTTCAGTATAAATTATCTAATCCGTAACAAATCTCTTGATTGAAGGTAAAGGGTACCAAACTACTTCGCTGCAGCTGTCGAAATTGGCAGTGAGACTTAAGTAGGCAAGAATTCTGATGATGAGATCGTGGTTGGTCTCAAAACATCATGCTGTCAGTTCAACATTTTGTGCAGCCAAAATTTTCTTTGTCTTTTCAAGTGTTACATGCTTCAGAATTTCTTTTCAAATAAAAATAATTTAATTAAAAAATTAAATTGAACGCACTTAAGCCAAAATAATTAAAATATATTTGGATCAAAAGAAATATCTTAAACACACCTTCAAGATGTCTTGTGCAGGCCTCTAATGCGTGTAACAAATAAGATTACGAAGGTTTCACTTCTTTACTTTGCTCTAAATGATGCAGCGTAAAGCCCTTTGTTATATACGCAAACATTTTCATAAATATTTAAAATAATTTAATACTTATATATATTTTTACTTAATGTGTATGTTTGTTTGTGTTAAATGTTTTTCATCCACTTTTTTTTTGCTAAGAAAAAATGGCAAAACAAACAGTTTTTCGCCACACAAGTACAATATCAACAACATTTGACGAGGACGTCATAAACCCAAACACATACTTTAATACTTATACATGTACATTAGGGTGGCAATGAAATATTTATTTGTTAATTTAAACAAACCCTGTTTGGATTACTGAGGCATTTGGTATAAAACGAAAGTGGTGAAAATTTTTAGCCAAATCGGATAATTTCCAGGCGCGCCCCATTGAATTTAAAGTTAAGATTTTGTGAAATTTACCAAAATGAAGCATAAAAAAAGGACGCCTTAGAGTTATCCAATTTGGCGCAAATTTTAGCCCTCACCCAATCAAGGATTATTGTTTGGAAATTATGCTTCATTTATGTAAATTTCACAAAACTTGAACTTTGACCACTAGAGGTCGCACGTTATAGTTCTTCGAATCGGACCAAAATTTTATCTACGCTTAGTGAAAGATCACTATATATAAATTGAGTTCAACTTTGGCAAATTTTGGAAAACTTAAAATTTTACCTCAATGTGGCACGCCCAAAAGTTATCCCATTTGACTAAAATTTTCGCAACGTGTGTTTTAGACAAAGTACTTTAATAATCAGCGCAGCTATTTTATGTTTTTCCATTGTCAGCCTAATGTATATGCGTATAATACATTTGCACATGTGCAAAATGTACATTAGGGTGACAATGAAAAAATAAGCTGTGCGGATTATTATGATACTTAGGCTATAAGACACGTTTAGCCAAATTTTAGCCAAATCGGGTAGCTCTCAGGAGTGCCGCACTGAGGTAAAATTTTAAGTTTTCCAAAATTTGCCAATGTTAAACTTAATTTAAATATAGTGATCTTTCATTAAGCGTAGATAAAAATGTTGGCCCGATTTGAATAACTATAACGTGCGACCTCTAGTGGTCAAAGTTCAAATTTTGTGAAATTTTAAAAAATGAAGCATAATTTCCAAACAATAATCTTTGATTGGGTGGAGGTAAAAATTTGAGCCGAATTGGAGAACCCTAAAGTGTCCCTTTTTTTTATTCATTTTGGTAGATTTCACAAGATTTTAACGTAGAAGCACTCCTGAAAGCTATCCGATTTGGCTAAAATTTTCACCACGTGAGTTTTATACCAAATGCTACAATAATCGGTTTGGATTTTGCTGCAAATAACAAATCAAAAATATTTCATTGCCACCCTAATGCACATAGACCGATTTTAGGATATTAGATTACGAACTATAAGCGTAACAGAAAATTATATGAAAAAAGTAAATGATAAAATAAAAAGCAACAGCTTTTAGAAACAGAAACCAAGATGCTGTCTATGAAAAAAAGTATTAATAAATTCTGCCACAAATATTGAAAAAGTATACAGAATTTCTAAAAATTTATTTGCTGATGCTCTATTCATACTGATCCATGTGTGATGTACACAAAATCCAACTAGACATAAAAAAATCCTAATTATTTAGGTATATGAAATCCTTTACGCAACGTTCGTTTACTTTAAAACTGTGATAACTCAAAAAACAAATATTTCGAGTTAATAGTGCAGTAGTAATCGTCATAAAAAAATCAAACAAATCTTAAAATATTGATACATTTAACCAATTTTATAGGTTAGAATTGCACCAACTCATAAAATGCAATTGTACTTTAGTGTGATAAACTATTAACCGGAAGGTCGCAGGTTCGATGCTTGCCAAGAAGTGAGTTTGTTTAAAAAAAATTGCTTTTTGTTTGTAATTTTTCGGTCTTGAACTTAGGTTATCACAATTTTTCGCATGTTTGCAAACCAACGCGTTTACCATCTCAGCCAAGTCAGTTTGTTATATAACGACAGCACACAGAAAACATAGACATGACTTGTCTTGATTTAAATACAGTAATTTTTGTAAAATAACTGCTTTAGTTATTATTTTAAATTTTAACCATAAAAATTGGTAATTTTAATTACAAAAATGGTTAAAATTAAATTTGTAATATTAACCATCAAAAATAAATTTAATTTTGAAACTTTCATTTTTCAAATTTATATTTTACAATTCAGTAAAATGTAAGTTTTTGGTCTTGAACTTATCTCAGCCAACTCATCTTGTTAAATAACGATAGCACAAAGTAAATATAGACAGGAAATGAATTAAGCTACGGTTACACTTGGTAAATATTTGACGAAAAAAAACGTGACCAACAGGCAAAATAAAATTTTATTTCCTTTAATTCCAAAATTTTTTTAAATATGGATTTCCATTTATTAAAACTTATATAAAAAAACTTTTTGCTGCATAATTAGTTTTATTTTATAATATACAAACCAAGTCAAACCATACGTAGCTTTACATTTTTAAAAGGTTATTTTAACCAATAAAAATTTTATATTGATAAAAATTGGAACAACAATTTACATTAACAGTAAGTTAACAATTTTAATTGGTTAGATTTACCTACAGTTTTATTTTGAGTGTACTCTCTCTCTCCTCTTGACAGGAGAATTTTATTAATTTTTATTATTATTATTTTTTGCTTTAAGATGTAGCTAAATTAAAACCTTTAAATCCATTTACTGTAAAACCATTTCCTTCGTGTTATTACGGAATTCCCAATAGAATTCTTGAATCTGATAGTTCAACTCCATATATTTTTCTTTTTATTGTATCCCAAAGTATTTATTACTCTGTAAATGTTAGCAGCATGTGTTGAATGGGCACTGAAGTGTTTTAATGTCATCATGTTTCAGTTTGTATTTTAGGATACTTTATATAAAAAATGATAGATAAAAAAAATTACTCACATTCTTACATTTATGTGACATCTTGTAACAAGTGTGTAATGTAAATGACTCTTCATTTAATGCTTATGAATCGTTGTGTTTCATAGCTTTACTATTTAAGTAATGATAATGGACAAAGTTGAGTTCTTTTGCGAAATAAATTTTAAAAGATTAAAAAAACACAATGGTTTCCAAACAAGTTAAAATCTCTTTTCTTAAATTGCTTGTTCTTCAATAAGATCTCTAGAGGAAACTTGTTTTTTTAATGTTTTCTGCAAAATCAAGTGTTCAATTCATCACTTACTCTCTGGTTAGTTTATATACATATGTGGTATAAATTTGCAGCAAACATGAGTTTTTTGAAATACATTCACTACAGTAACGTTGCGACGAAAAATGTCCTTTTGCCAACACAGAAGAAAAAAAAGCTTTGTAAACACAATTAATTTTGTTGTATATCAATTAAATAATTAATTGATATTGAACCAACAACGATTTTTGTAAATACAATTACGAAATTTTAAGTTAAAGTAAAATCAGAAAAATATTTTCAATTAAATATATGAACAAATATTTTGTCGACAAAAAATTTTTTTTAACAATTTATTTTGTAGATTTCAAAATTATTTCAATTAAGATTATTGTGATATTAACAATGTGAATTGTTGATTTTCCGAAAAAACTTTCATTATCATAATTGTTGTATTAACAATATTTCTTTTACACTAAATGTCTTTGGGCGGACTCGAACCGGTGACCTCGGGATTAATAGACTAACGTTCCCTCCTCTCAGCTACAGAGCGATTCGTTATTAAATAAGCAAATAGTGAATACCCACAAAATTTGATTTGCTTTGTTTCATTTACGTGTGTGCATTCCGTTATGATATAATTTAACATATAATATTTTTGAGTAATTTAATTGACTAGAAAAATTTGCTGTCTACGTTGAAAAATTAAGTTAATTTTTCCCTTGTTCCTTGGAATATTAATCATGCCGAATTCTTTCTGAATTAAAACGTTACGAACCTTAGCCTAATAATCAATTTGGATTCACAAGCAAATACGTTCGAAATTATCATATTAAGAAAAATTTAAATTTGTTGATATCAACAATTATGAGTGTTAATTTAAAAAAAAAAAAAAAAACTTCATGTTTTAAAAATTTATAAAAATTCGAAAATGGCAAAACAAATATTTTTTACTAATCATTAAGCCACATATAATTAAATAAAACAAAGTTTATTTCATGAAAATCGATAAATAAATAATGCTTTTTTTCATAATAAAGTGAAATATTCAGGTTTTTGCTAAAATTTCGAATATTTACACTGTACAACAAAATCAATTTTTTCAATAACAATATTCTAACAGCTGATTCTGGTAAAGACCGCGAAAAATATGTAACATGTATCGCCGTTTTAAAAGTTTACATCTTTTTTTTATTAAGAGAAGTTACACAATCAGGCAATTAATGCCTACCAGTTAATTAATTAATGTGTTATCTTCTTTGGGAAAGGGATAGAGTAGAGAGAAGAGGTGGTGAAGTGGGAAAGAGAAATAGAAAGCTTAATTCATTTACAACCCTGCTATTGCGAGTTTTTTGTAGAGCAGTGTTGCAAGTCTCTCTGGTGTCAAGTAGAGGCATCGCGTTGTTTAAGCTGTGTAAAAAATTTTATTAGCTCTTTTACTTCGCCGACGGTTCTACTACATTACCGACGAAGGAGGGTGCTGTGAAGTGCATTAGGGTATGTTAGTATTAATCGCTGGCGGTACTTCCAAAGTCATCATTGCTATGCCTTCATCACTTTAACAGCCAAATAGCAACCAACACAATAACACATCAATGCACATGAGAAAAATGCATGATGTTGTTGGCTTGCCTGAAAGTAGTCTTGAACTCAAGACCTCAGGGTTTGTAGTCCAACGCGCTAACTGCTCAGCCAACAGCTAAACTTTCTTGTATTGACTCGACATAGGATATCTTGTAGCTCTTACATTTAACGTATAATATGTGTTCAGCACTTTTATGTAAAACATCATGGTTAACATTTTTGTAGAAAATTTTAACCCTATATCTCTTCGCGGTATAGGTCTTTATGGCCCCTAAATAAATAAGGTGCAAAAACTCCTCTTCAGCGGCATTATAGCGGGCTAAATTTTTTAACAAAAATTTTCCTTTTGGTGTTTTACAAGAGAGTGTTGAACACATCTTATCCATCATAAATGATTTTATACGAAAAATTTGACATGTAACCAATATTAATTAGCCCTTAAACTAGCTACAATTTCTTATGTTTGTAAAAAACACTCCATGTGCTTGTTGTAAATTACATGCGAAAAAGTGCCACTTATATTATTTCGCATGAAAACTTAAAATGTTGCAGTTACATTTTTATATGTTTCCCTCAAGAAAGAACAGAGTACTATTTATGCAAAATTTTTTCATAAACAATTCATGATGTATCTTATTCTAATACTATTATAAAGTTATTAATTTTTTATGGTCATAATAAACCATAAACATATATTTTTATGCTCTAATAAATCAGTTTTATTTTTTATCAACAAACACGAACTATAACAATTTAATTATTCTTTTTTGTAGACATAAGATAGTCAAGTCATTTCGTTTGCTTTACTGCCACATAGTCAGATCTAACAAAAATGATAAAACTTTACAAAATGTAATTGAAGTTATCATAATGTTAGCCTTAAGGCCTGAGTATGACTGGGTATAACTTCGGGCTAACTTTAGAAATAATTCCGATTTTTTTTTGCATCTCACTCGTCTTTAAATAGAAGTGAATATAAAACATATAATACATAACTTGGGGCAATTTACAACCTGGGCCCACACACAACAACAACACTTTTAACAATTCTTGTGTTGTTTTGTGTGTATTTTAATTGTAGATTTGTAACTTGTAGTTTTGGGAAACTGGCCCCTGTTGTATGTGTTGTAAATCGCATAAATGTTGTTGGTAATTTACTCATAAACATGATCCTAAACAAATGTTTGCCAACATTATTTATATTATTTTCAACACCCACAACAGGCTGTGAATTAAACAATTTTATATTTATTGTTGATATAATTATGTAATTCATAGTCTCTCTTTGGAAAAAAAACCAACAAACACAAGACTTTTTCAAAAAAGCAAATATGTATATTTCGCTTTAATAAAGATTTTCAACATTTTTGTGTAATTTTCGCTGAAAATTTTAAAGTCAAATGTCTTTATAAAGCAACATATTTAAAATTTGTATATTCCCGTATTAAAACCTTAATCTCTTATTTTTCTTTAACTGTCACAAAATTATGTGTTTCCTTAAAATGTTAGCAGACTTATTTATGCCTGATTTTTATAACCTTTTTTATGCAGACTTAACAAGTTAAAGTAATAGGAATTTGACAAAACAAAATCAGCATGTGTACTCGTATTGTTGTAATAAAATTTAATAATATAATAATATTGCGAAAGTAAACAAAATAAATCTTTAGTTTAACTTTTAAGATTTATTCTATTTACCAATTTATTAACAGGAAGGATACATATGGGTGGAGGTGATTTCAATGATTTTTGGCACAAGTAACGGATTTGTGAAAATGAGTTCCTACCATTACGTTTCTCTATTAGCTTTATCCTGGAATTTGATTTATTATAAAATAAATATACATAAATTCATAATTCATTTACAAATGGATTTATAAAACAGACTTGGGTTTGAAATGTATGAGTTAGTTCTGTTTGCCAGTATTATTTTTTCCTGCTGTTGTGTGCTCATCTCATTTCAAGCCACTTAAAGACGCGAAAGTAACAAAATACTTCCTTGAACGTTTAAAATGAGTTGAAGATTATAATAATGGTGATTATTGTAAATACTTTTTAAATGACTTTTAAGCAATGGCGGAATGAAGCTTCCATGAAAATTTCTCGACTAAATGTACACATGTAAATTTGTACATATTTAATATACACAAGCAGATGCACTATACACTGTAACAAGGAACGTTGGCAACATTTCATAAGGACAATTGCTCAATTCACAACCTGTTGTAAGTGTTGTAGATCGTAAAAATGTTGTCGTAAACATGTTTCTAAACAAATGTTTATTAGGAAATTACCAAGAACATATATACGATCTACAACATATACAACAGGTTGTGAATTGGTCATATATATTTTCTAGATTTACCGCCATTTGACTTAGTAGTTAAATGTTTATTTAGTTCATTTTCATATAAACTTCTTTTTTTCAGTCGTATTTAATTGCTCTTATTTAATTCTGACAAAAAAATAGTAGCACCATAAAATATTATAAATTTCTCATACATTTCCTAAATAAATTAAGAAAAGTTTGACTTTGGCTCGCACACAAGGGGTTGCGTACGAATACAGATATAGAATTGTCCGTTTTTGCTCTTTTTTTAATTTTTGGCAGTTTTTTCGTTGTGCTTTTATTTAATTTTGGTTTTCTTTTTATTTTGAAGTTATTTTTCGTGGTATTGGCGATTTTTTTGGTTTCGGCGCTTTTTTTCATTTTCGTGATTTTTTCATTGTCTTTTTTTTTGTTGCGATTTTTCGTTTTTTGCAAATTTTTTTCTTCCGATTTTTCGTTAATTTAGCGATTTTTTTGGTTTTGGCGTTTTTTAAGTTTTTTTGCTTTTTGGCGATATTTTTAGTTTAAGCGATTTATTTTAGTTTCGGCGTTTTTTCAGTTTTGGCGCTTTTTTCGGTTTTGCGGATTTTTTCGGTTTTTGGTGACTTTTTAGTTTTAGCGACTTTTTTTGGTTTTGAAACTTTTTCGTTCTGGCGATTTTTTCGGTTTTTGGCGATTTAGCTAGTTTTGGAGCTTTTATTTTCGTTTTGGTGACTTTTTTTTTAATTATTGTCGGTTTTTTTCGTTTTTGATAATATTTTTAGTTTTAGCGTTTTTTAGTTTTAGTGATTTTTTCGCTTTGACTTTTTCATTTTTTGCTTTTTTAGTTTTTTGGCGATGTTTTTAGTTTTGATGATTTTTTGCGTTTTAGCGATTTTTTTTAATTTTGGTGCTTATTTTCTTTAAGCGCTTTTTTCATTTCGGCAATTTTTCGTTTTGAAATTTTTTAGTTTTAAATCTTTTCATTTTAGTGTTTTTTTTTTAATTTCAAGATTTTACCTCTTACGATTTCTAAGATACAGCAAATTGTCTAAATTACATAGTCAAAATTACATTAACTGATAGAACACCCTTTAATTTTTATTGTTTTAAATATCGGTGTTAATTGCTGTAGTCTATTCTACAGACTACACCAATTAACACGAACTTTGAAAATTTAAAGCGTCTATATATAAGTGTCTGTATATTACATTAGTATTTCAACTTTTTCGTTGCTCGCTTTAGAACACCCTTTAATTTTTAATTGGCATATATTTGTTGTTGTAGCGGCCAACGTTTTACATATTCTGTGAAAATTTCGAGTCCGTAGCTCTTACGGCTCCCGTGAAAACAGCTTGTGACAGACAGACAGACAGACGGACAGCGTAGTGAAAACAATAGTTCCTTTACTCGTTTGGTGTACGGAACCCTAAAAAGCAGCTGATCAACATAAACAAAGAATCTAAATTGATTATTAGGTTAAGGTTCGTAACGTTATATTCAGAAAGAATTGGGCATGCATAATATTCCAAGGAACAAGGGAAAAATTAACATCAACTTAATTTTTCAACGTACACAGCAGAACAGAGTAGCGCCACTTTCGGAAGCCGCTACACTTCCATCATCAGTGCTCACTTGTATTTGCTTATCACCACTTGTCAGGTGGCTCTGTTGAATATGATTTTAATTCTTATATATACAACTTTTTCGTGAAAATTGAATACGAGAATTAAATCACTCTCAAGCTGATATTAAAGTGCACTTTCCCAGCGTTGCCATCGGTTTATTTTTCTTCATTCCCATTTTTCTGATTTTAGTTCTACTCAAGACAAACTTTTTTGGTTGTTTTTCTTAAATAAGCTACTGTATACCTCAAAGTAATTTTTCCGAATCATAAACGTGTGGGCAAAATTAGTTTTTGTTAAAAAATAGCCATAAAAACCGTCAACAAACATCGCCAGAAAAATCGTCATGTCGCCAAATCAAAATCTTGGACACCAGACAAGGATAAAAATCGCCACGTTTGGCGAGAATTTTTTCGTAAAAATTTAATACAAGAATTAAATCACTTTCAGGTTGATATTAAACTGCACTTTCCCAGCGTTGCCATTGGTTTATTTTTCTTCATTCCCATTTTTCTGATTTTCATTCTACTCAAGACAAACTTTTTTGGTTTGATTTTATACTTAAATATATATGAACATATAAACATGTGAAAAGCTCAAGACAGTAGCTAATTGTTTAATAATATGATTATTTCGAACATATGTATATGCTTGTGAATCCAAATTGATTATTAGGCTAAGGTTCGTTACGTTTAATTCAGAAAGAATAAAGATAAAATTAACCAGATCATCTTAAAAAACAAATAAATATATGTAAAAAATACCACATATTTTTTCTTCAAAAGGCTACTTCTTAGGAGGATTTGAAAAAATTTTAAATTCTAACGACCAGTCTAATATAATATTTAAACCAAGATACCCACTAGCACAACTAAGCATTTTATGCTATTTTGTGTTAAATTCGGCTATTTTGCAAGCACTATTTGTCTTTATACGAGTATTTCGATCGATTCAAAAAGTCTATTTTGTTCAATGCTGGAAAAACAACATATTTGATTTATGATACAAATCGATATAATTATTTTGAATTTGTTTTCAAATCACGTAATCATTGCTGGGTAATTTTTTCTCTCATGTAATGAACCTAAAGGAAAATAAAAGTATACATTATGTGCGTAAAAGAATACAATAAATTATACAAATGTTACTTAGTTTTAAAAGGGCAAATGCAAGAATTCACGGCAAGACTTCATCAAATATAACAGGATAGATATAAAAAATCCCTGAAACGAATTAAATTCGTTAGGCTCACACCATCGTGTAACGAGTCTGATTATTGAAAGAGAGTTAAAACATTCCTTTTTATCGTCGACTATTCCTTTGTTAATAATAAAAATAATTTGAATTAATTATAGTTACATGTTTACAAAATACTTTATTTTTATTTGGAGTCAATATTTTTACATGTGATAAATAAAGTTCATACACTGAAAAAGAAATCAGGTTATGTTGAGAGGGCAGTCAGAGCTCATGAAGTGAATCACTTCGGTCCGTCAATTCGTGATTTTTTGCATTGAGTTCCTTCACTTAATTGTAAATTTAATTGACATTTCTCCACTGATTTTAAAAATTTATAGCTTATTTTATTCCTAATATACCTATATCCATACCCTGCTTGGTTGATATACGCGGCTACCTACTGCACGCAAGCAATCAAGTAGAATCAATAAGATTCCGTTTTGACAGACCACTCCACTCGTCAGTGTCAACACATGCAGGTTCGAACCCAGACCTCGGATCCGGTTGTAGGTAATAGATCCAACCCGTTGCATTGAGATACCTAATCCGGTTACCTAGACCAACTTCTGCTAGCTCTGATAGATCGTCTAGTAAATTGCTGCCCAAGAATTTGTGTCTCGAGAGGTGCAAGGACGGGCACTCGCAAAGAAAGTGAAAACTGTTTCTTCTTTACCTTGATCCAGGCAGCCACGGCAGAACGCATTGTAGGTAAAGCCTATCCTGCTAGCGTGTCTCCCGATCGCCTAGTGGCCCGTCACTACTGCGACGAGCATCGAGATATCCTTACGGTTTCTGTTAGGTAGTTGTGTTGTGCGCTTATCATTGTAGCAAGGCCAAATCTTCCTAGCCACCTTACACATGCTCAACTTGCGCCACCTATCTTAAGTTTTCTGCCTATAATGTTTGAAAATATAGTTTCTAATAGTGCCAAACGACATGGCTACCGATTCAGCAGTGGATACGTCCATAGCAAAGCCAGTCCTGGCCAGCTCAGCCACCTGTTCATTACCAAGCAAGCTACTATGTGCAGGAACCCAGATGAGGGTGACGTCGGCCTGACCACCTAATCTGGATAGCATGTAATTGCACTGGCTAACTAAAGTAGAAGAATTAGTGTGTGACCTTAGGGCCAGAAGTGCCGCCTGACTGTCGACGAAGATGCCGACCCTCCCCTGATCACTCCTGCTAATTAACACTCTGCCCGCCTCCCTTATAGCCAGAATTTCAGCCTGAAATACACTGGCTTCGTTGGGAAGTCGAAAGGAGAGTCTAACCCCAAGGTCATTGGAGAAGACTTCGGAGCCTACACCGCAGATCATTCTTGATCCATCAGTATACAGCCTGAAGTTGAAGTCTTTGTCTATGTTACCTCCCTTCCACTCCCGTCTGGATGGAATAAGGACTTTGAAAGTGCTATCGAAGTCCAGATGACATATCATGTAGTCAGAGGGCGCTTCCTCTGTGTCAGTGATAATTGATCTAAAATTCTTGCATGACCATAAATCTTTAATCTCCACCTCCCAGATGCCGCTAGTCTTGCCGCACTGCTCGAGGATGCTGCCAATACATGAAGGTCAATCGGAATTACGTTTAGTATACAATTCAGAGCTTCTGAAGGACTAGTACGTAAACAACCTGTAATCCCGATGCAAGCATATCTCTACATTCTGTATTTGGAACCAAACACTCTTCGACAGGAGTAGTAGGGAACTGAGGTCTTTCTAACTCTGTGTTGAAAATTTAGGTTCTACGATAATTTAGAGTCCAGGATAACGGCCGATAGGGACAGTACCTGATTCTGAAGACGGGGGAGTCTAAAGTTCTGAGATTTGGTTTTTTCACTCCTAGACTACAGCCTGTAGCCCATTTGCTTAGTGTACCCAAAGCATTGGACATGATATCACTTATTACGTCCATGAACATCCCTGATACCATTAACACCACATCATCCGCGTAAGCCACAACATTGACCCCCGTAGCGTCTAGTGTGAAAAGAATTGAATTAATAACGGGAAGCCAGAGCAGAGGAGAGATCACCCCGCCCTGTGGTGTTCCTCTGCTTGCCCATTTTGATATACCCTACAATCGGAATATCTCGAGATCAGTGAAAGATATTCGAATAATTTTTTAAGGCGTAGTAAAGAGATTCATATAGAAGTCAAAAATGTCAATTTGAGAACATAAAAATATATTACTATACATTTTTTATAATACAACTTTATTTTCCTAAATTTTGACTTTTTCTTAGAATTATCTACATTATAAAAGGTTAAAGTTGAAATTTTAAAAATCCATAATCATAATTTTTTATAGGCCTTTAAACACAAATTTAATTTTTAAAATTGACAATTTTCGGGCATTACTAAAAGTAGGGTACATGTCGAAAATACAAAACAATTGGCGCTAGACAAATTGTCAATGGATTGCCTTTTGCGATATGTGAATAAAAATTGAAAATATTGAGGTAAATGTAAAGTATGTAGACAAAGAAAATTTTGACTGCACGGAAGGTTGAACCGACATGCTTCGATAGCTCCCGCAAATCCCATCAGAATTCTATTCCGCTAAGACCAGTCGACCAAAGTCGGTGGTTTGCAGTCAAGAGTTGAATATCATCTACCTTTAATAAATTCATTATGTCACTCTCAGAGCTGTATTTCATTTGATAGTTGGTGATATTCACTTTTTCCTTCATGTCTTGTGTTAAGCTTCTTGTTATTTCTCTATTCTAGTATGAATTATCATCGATAATTACAAGTACTAGTGTGTGTGAATGTTTGTTTGTTAAGTATATTTTGAACATGTACATCCTTTTGCTAGGTGCCTTTAGAGTTTAACAATTAAGTTATGAGTTTTTGTCGCACAGTATGGGTTAATATCGAAAGAAATTTAATTGTTTTGGATTGAGTTCGGTTTTAATTAAAGTTTTCAATTAAACTATATTTTTATTTAGAGATAAATGTGAAGCATGTAGACAGAGAAAAATTTGACTGCATAGAGGGTTGAACTGACATGTTTCGATAGCTCCCGATATTCTTGTCAGAGAGCGGTTTAGATAGTTGGTTTAGGTGCTGACGCCTTTTGAAATAGTCTCCCTCTTATCATCTGGAAGCTCAAATTATTATCTTTCTACTGATTTATGTTATTAATAAGTAATTGGCGTATAAGACCAGCTGCTGCTGCTATCGAGCATGCAGTTGGTGCAAATTTTGATGCTGATCCTTCAACTTTTATTGCTGTTTCTGGGCCTGTTGGTGCGCTTGATTGGTTTAGTGCTGTTGATACGTCGCCTAATGTCTGTACGGATGATAATGGTATGACTTAGGAAGTGTTCGATAACAATGATGTTAATTTTAGTGCTGTCTCCTCTGGTAGGAGGAATTATCGGCAGGAAAATTATCGGTGGAGTTAAGGATCGTGGTAAATCCATGATAGAGTTGAAAAGAGTCACTGAGCGAAGTGTTGGCAGCTGATGAAGTAGATACACAGAAAAAAATAGACAAGAATTATATTCAATAAAACCATGTTATTAAAAAAAATATGAATTTCAATAACATTTATCTTTAACATAATACAATATTTCGTTGTAAGTATTTCTTTCCCATGCCGGTTATTTCTTTTCTTTTTATACATAAGTACTTAAAACAAGTTGTATCCCATAAAAAAATAAATGGGATATCGCTCAGCTATAGAGAGTATGCTTTACGTCCGGAAAGCCCGGGTTCGTATTCCAGCCATGTCAACATTTTTTAAATTTATATATACATTTTTGTTTTGAAATAATTTTGTTATCAATATAGGGGAATTCTTTATCACAGGAAATTTGAAAAAAAAATTATTGAATACCGGGATTTTTGTTATCAAAAACGAAACTTATTTTTTTCTGTGTAGAGTGCTGGCTCATTAGGTGACTACTATTTCGGTTGAGTATGAGAGGCTTTGTTGAAAAAATTAATGGCAGCGGCTAATGCTGCTGTCTTTAAGACGCAAAATGCTGCTCCAGTGGTGACTCCTGTAGAGTTATCCCGGTGGTTGCTCCCAAACCGGTTGAGGACGTAAGGAACTACGTTCCTACACGGTGTCCCACGACACCGTGCTTTTTTTGTAAGAGTAAATATGTTTTTATCTTTTCGACCAAACAAAAAACTTCAAAAATAAGATAAATCTTCACATATGGTAACACTGCTTGTACATATTTTTAAAGATACACAGAAAAAAATAGACACGAAATATGTTCAATGAAACCATGTTATTGAAAAAAATATTAATTTCAATAACATTAACTGTCATTAACTTAAGACAATATTTCGTTGTATGTATTTCTTTCCCTTGCCGGTTATTTCTTTTCATACATAAGTACTTAAAACAAGCTTATCTCATAAAAAAATAACTGGTATATGGCTCAGCTGTAGAGTGTATGCTTTACGTCCGGGAAGCCCAGGTTCGTATCCCGGCTATGTAAATTTTTTTTTCATTTATATATATATATTTTTTCTAATTGAGTTATGAATTTTTAGTCGAAATTATTATATTTTATTGAAGAAAGAAGTTCTAAACCATGTAAATATTGAACATTCAAAGAAAAATTTGGATGTACGGAAGGTTGATAACAGGTACGACTCGCCGCGAGATGGCGACAAAGTCTGTTAATTGAGCTTATTAAAACTAGTAGGATTTTCGCTAGGATGTTGTTGCTGCCGTCGCTGGTAGTGTAGGTAAAGGGCTCTAATAAGAAGAATAAGAATTTGTCAGTTCAACCTTCCGTACATCCAAATTTTTCTTTGTCAAACTATTTTTTTCTTTTGAAATAATTTTGTTATCAATATAGTGGAATTTTTTATCACAGGAAATTTGAAAAAAAAAATTATTAAATACCGGGATTTTTGCTATCAAAAACGAAACTTATTTTTTTCTGTGTATAAAATGTTTGTTCCAGCTAGCTATAAAATATGAGTAAATTCTCCTTTTAATTAAATGAATACAAACTTTTATGTCATGCATGTATGCTTTCTTTCCGGTGTTTTCATGTGGCTTCCTTTTAATAGTGTTAATCTGTTTTCATTGACATTACCTTGATTTAGAACATGTTTATCGAGATTTTACTGTCTCACGAACAATAGTGAAAACTTAAGAGCAGAAATGAAAATAAATCGAGATACTTATACACATAATAGTCTGCATAGAATATTCAACGATGATTTCTGAAAAAAAAGAAACAAAATGAATTTGCATCATGAAACATTTTTATTAAAAGTAAAAAGAAGAGAGCAAAAAAAAAAAAGAATGAATTCATTACGATACTCTGATGTTGTGTTCCACTTTAGTATAGTTTTTTTTTTTTTTTTTTTTTTTTTTTTTTTTTTTGTTACTGGCTTATGCTTTTGTTGGATAAAGAGGATCCATAATCAACAAAGAAAACAGTATTGTTGAATATATCTTTTTAGAATAGCAATACAGGGGGGTTTTCCAACACAAATATTCACCAATTTTTTATTCATGCATTTACACAAATTTGTGTTATTCATTTGACAATGAACTTGAAACTGAAATTATTGCATAATACGTACTTGATAATCGTTATAATACTGGTGCAAAAAAAAAAAAATAAGCGGGACTTGTAAAAAAATCAAGGAAATTTCAAGCATGCCCATGAATTATTTTTATATAAAAAAAACTTAACATTTCCGCACGAATGCTCTTCAAGTTATCAACAAACAAATTATTTGTTTATAATAGTCAAAACATTTGCAATTAATGGAAACAGCAACATGTATAGTAATTTACACTTTAAATTATAACAGTGAAAATTATCATTAATTAACTTATTTTGATGACATTTAACTGAAGTTATGGCCGTAAAAATCATTTAATGTAGTTTATATTCCAAAATGTTTACCGCATAAATTTTAATGAAACTGAAATAAAAAGATTAAAATAACATAATAAAGGGCAATAAAAAACTCAATGAGAATAATTAAAATATTGCTGGAAATAACAAAGAAAACTGCAAATTATTATGTTGGCCTGCTTGAAACTTGCAAAGTTTCCGTATTACCAGTAATTAATGTAGAACATCGGAGGGCATTATAAATTATAGTCCCTAATTGTGCAAATCACATCACCGAATAAACTTTAAAAATTTGTTTTTGTTTTTCATACAAATTCTTCACCAAACAAACGCCCAGAAACTCAAAGGTTGCTTTGCCTTTCAAAAATTTTGAAGTTTTTATGAAAACTAAAACAAATTCATAAAATATTTTAAATTTTGTTTTTGTTCTCTATGTAAATTTCACTTTGGCGACGTGGTTTACACAATTAGGCCCTTAAAGTCTTAAAGGGCCTCAAGATGTTAATAGTATGCATTTTAAAGAAGCATAATTTAAGTCAAACAAAAGTGCGGCTACGCACCTTTTTAATGATTTACCCTTACAAAGTTTGTAATACATACTTAGGTGTTGGAGTTATATTTATCCAAAGAAATTATAGGCCCCTATCATGATTCGCAACTAAATTGATAGTTGAGTCGTAGTTGTCAAATTCTTTATATGGACTACAACTTTTCATCAAAGTTAGACAACTGTTTTTTAGCAGTTGAGTTTTGGTTTTTATTTCGACTATTGTGTTACTTTTGTTTACTTTTAATATGGTGATTTTAGGCGCCAATCTATCCCATTTGTCAACCAATATTGTTGCCATATCCATAAAACATAAAATCTCAAGAAAAAATAGTAAGGCCAAAACTAAAAATATTTAAAATATTTGTGATGGCTACTATGGTTTCAAAAAGCAGGGAGTATAGATAAGAACCTTTCTTTCGAACATTTTTTCGAAGACAATTAAAATTAGTTGTAAATCATAATAAAAAGGAAAGGTTGAGTTGGGTCGTAATAGTTGAGTTGTGAATCATAAACTTGTTCGAAGTGAGCTTATTATATTCGGAAATGCACCAAAAGTATCCAAAATATGCCAGATATGTACAATTTCATTGAAAAAAATTCAAAGCTTTCAAAAAATCTAAGCTTTTCTACGAAAATTTGGAAACTAATCAAATTCGGAGTATAAAAATACTCAGGAAGTGCTTTAAATTCACCAAGTATCGATAATTCCATTAGAGAAATGGAAAAAGCGCAAAAATTAAGTTAGTCCGAAAAAATTGAAAAAAAACCCATTATATAGCCAAGAAATCGAGAGCCCGAGGAAAGTCGAAAGTTAATTCGAAAAAATCTAAAATTCGAAATTCAACACATACTGGAAAATGTAGCAAAAGTGAATTAAATCTATTTATTTCACTAAATAAATCGAAAACTCGCATAAAGTAGTAGTCCAAAAAAACGAGAATTCTAAATAAATTCGAAATATAGACAAATGCGTTGCAAAATGCACTAAAAGTGTCTTATATTTACAAAAAAGCCATAATTTCATTAAAGAAATCGAAAACTTGCATAAGATCGTAAATTCGAAATTACATGTTCAAAAATGCACCAAAAGTGTCTTAAATCCCCAAGAAGTTTGTAATTTCACCAAATAAATCGAAAACTAAAAAACAGAGTTAGTCCTAAAAAAAAATTTTTTAATTCGAAATATAACATATACATATTCGAAAATGCATCAAAAGTGTCTTAAATACAAGAGAAACCTATAATTTCAGTATAGAAAAAAATTCGTATAAAACCGAATTTAGACTGGAAAATCGATATTTCGAAGTTTAATACATATTCAAAAATGGATCAAGTACAAGTGACTGAAATCTACAAAAAAACCCATAATTTCATTAAAGAAATCGTAAACTGTAAAAAATCGTAGATACTCCGAAAATATCGAAAGCCAACAAAAATCTCGTTACTTATCCCGAAAAAAACGAAAATTAAAAAAAATGCATAATTTTATTAAACAAACTTGAGAAACATTTAAGTTACTCCCCAGTAAAAAAATTTCATGTCTTTTGAAGCACTAAAGAAATAAAGCGCTTCATAATTCGCTTTAAAATATGAGCTTGTTCAAAAGCTGATTTCATAGCGTCACAACAATGCTGGTTTTGAAGCGAGAAAAGTATTTGCTTTTTACTTATACAAAAGCTTCGTACATAAGCTATACAAAAAAGCTGATTTTATAGTGCTGATCCAAAGCAGTTTTTTAAGCGAGAATGAAGAGTAAGTTTATTTGAGTTTCTTGGTGCCGTTTTGCAACAGTGTTTTTGGTCGAGTGATTGGTACGTTGGACTTCAAACCTGAAGGTTCTTAGTTCGATACTAGTTGAAGTTAAAATAAGCATTGAGTAAAAATATGAAATGGATAAAAATAAATAAAGAAATGAAATAAGAAAAATTCAAAATGGCGTTAACGACGCCAATCCATTTTTTTCATATACTTTCAGTTCTAGTGCTGAAAATGTTGATGATTTTCAGCGCTTCAACAGCGCTTTTGTGAGCAAAAATGTAGTACTCCAATCCGGGAACTCGTCATACAAAAACCAGCAGCGATATCAGCAGGTTTGTCAGCGCTACTTTTATTCCGTAATAGTAGAAACCTGCTTTATTGGAAGCAAATTTTTTACTGGGTCCGCAAAACTACGAACATATTAAACGCAACACTACATATTCGAAAATGCACCAAAAGAACTTCAAATTCTCCAAAAGCTCATCATTTTACAAAAGAAATCGCTAACTCGTAAAAATCTAAGTTAGTCCGAAAAAAATCGAAAATTCCAAATTTATACATATTCGAAAATGAGCTGAAACTGTCATAAATCTACAAATAAGTCATAATTTTATCAAATAAATCGAAAACTCACTCGAAGTTATTCCGAAAAATTTCAAATTTCGAAATTTAGCTTAAAAGTGCCTTAAATTCACTAAAAACGAATAATATCACTAAAAAACCGAAAAGAGGTGGAATATTTGAAACCTAACAGTTATTCGAAAAAAGACAAAGAACTGAAAATCCACCTGAAATCTAAAATTTTGCCAAATAGTATATCGAAAACTCACTCAAAGTTACTCCGAATAAATCAACAACTCTCTGAAAATTCGTAAATTAATACATATTCGGAATGCATCTAACATTAACATAATTTTAGTAAACATACCGAAAGCTTGCAAAAAATCGAAGCACTTAAAAGGCTTCACCTCCACCAGACAGAAACCTATAACTTCACCAAATCAATGAACTAAAAAAATGTAAATTAATCAAAAATAAAAGAAGTTCTTCGGGGGTCAACCGCAAAAATATTATGACAGTAACGGAATGTATATTGTTCAAGAAGTACTCCGTGAAATAATTTTTAAAAGAATAAACATTTAAAAAGTAAAGTAAGATTCATTCATTTTCAAATCGTTTAGTTGCTTGATTTTTTCTGAAAGTTAAAATAAACAAAATAAAAAAAAAAACAATGGTCCTTATCGTGGGTGTCGTTTTTCGACTTCAAATTCGACAATTTGTAGTAGACTAAAAAAAATAAGCAAAATTTTTCTTTAATCTAGTACAAAACGCCTGATTTGTGCCACAAAAACGCCAACCACGATAGGGGGAATATTTTTTACGCGCTTAGTTCAGTTAATCTTTTAACATTTTAAATTAAATGAACTTTTCGAAAATTTTAAATGAAAAATAAGTAGATCGGCTTTTAAATGAGTCTTAATTTATTTTATATTCCAATTTCAGTTAATTTTACGTACAGAATATTTTGAGTGTATTAAATCGGTATCTTCTAAACCACTGATCCGATTACAAAACGGTGTATGCAGGAGTTATAGAGAAGGACCTAATCTTTCAGAAAATGAATTCATTGATTACCCCGTTGGAGTACACGAAGAGCTAACTCAGATAATTGTTAATTTTTAACACCAATATTAAATTTAGATTCAAATAAGAGTAACAATTAAATTTATCTTATTATTGTTTTCCCCGTTAAATATTTTAATTTATAAACTTTATGAAATCAATTTTCAATTAAAGGTTATAATAACAATTCTAAATGAAAGTATAATTTAGTGCTTCACGACACAAAATTTCTCCATATGGCGGTGACTGCTAAAAGGCCACAATATATTAATTTTATTCACAAAATTTTTACGGAAACACCAACTTCATTATCATTATCCATTATTTTCCTAATTGTGGGTATGTGTATGTACCCTGCAGATAACGTGACTAGTCCATACACGCATGTAAAATATACTTCATAGAGGACTAGTCCAAAGGCAACCCAAATGTATAGAGAAAACATGGTCGATTTAACATTACGATGTCCTAAAGCTGGACCATATAACCCAACTTTGCACTACATCGGAGTAGTCTTAAAACCACTCCATGTCACCACTTGTCGCTTAACTACAAACTTTTGCAAATGACAGGGTCCATGTCTGCATTACATCGGACTAGTCTTAAAACTACTCTATATCACTATTAGATAAAGCACTCACGTGTTCGGGTTTTAACGATTGCACGCGTTAAAACGCAAACACTTGTCGGTTAACTAGAAGCTATTGTTTGCAAATGGCATGGTCCATCACTGCATTACATAGGAAGATGCTGTAACTACTCCATTTTAGCTGAAATGGACCACGTAGTCCAATATCTGTAGAGTATAAGTGTAAGTGTGACCCTGCAGACAATGTGACTAGTCCATACACGCATGCAAAGTATACTCCATAGAGGAATAGGACTAGTCCATAGGTAACATAAATGTATGGAGAAAACATGGTCGATATAACGGTACGAGATGACTTAGGGCTAGACCATATACCCCAGCTTTGCATTACATCGGAGTACATAGTCTCAAATTTACTCTGTAATTTAACTAATTGATGGAGCACTCAAGTATTCGTATTTTAACGATTGAAATCGTAAAAACACAAGCACTTGTCGCATAACTACAAACTCTTCTTTGCAAATGGCATGGTCTATGGCTGCATTCATCGGGGTAGTCTTAAAACTACTCTATGTCACTAGTCGATGGAGCACTCAAGTGTTCGCGTTTTAACGACCGCATTAATCGGCTGACTACACGGTCTTCATTGCAAATTACATGGTTCATTGCTGCATTGCATGGGATCATGTTGTAACTAGTCCATTTCGGCTAAAGTGGGCCACGTAGTCCAATATTTTCTGCAGGGGAAGGTAAAGTCAGACGTAACCACTAATATGTACATAATAAAGGCAAAAATAATCATTAACATTTACAAGTTTCTATTCAGCGTAGTAGGCAGCATAATTATATAATTTAACTTTATTTGATTCTAAATTAGACATGCAAGATTGAATAAACATTTGCCAAAAAGTACTGATTACGCTTATTTATATTAATTAACTTCGTCTGTCCTTATATTTAGTGCCTGTAACTGTTATTTAGCAAATAAAGTGGTTAAATAATAAAAACAGCAACAGCAGAGATTAAGATTTTTAGAAGACAACGAAATCATTTAAGTGACCTCGTTTTTACACACTTTCTTGTTCACTTAATTACATAAACATCTATACATGTGTATTACGACTACCACTACTACTACAATAGGAATCTTAATAAAGCAAAAAAAGAACATAAGAAATAACATCATTGCCTTAATCATTTCATGTTGCTGTATATTTGAACAAAAACCCATTTTTTCAGGATATACGAATATTTTATGCTCTAAAGACTCGTCCCAAAATTAGTTTAAGGTTTCAGTTTAATTAGTATCTATCTTAAATTGATTTGTAAAAGATATAAATCCAATGAAGAAATTTACTTGTTCGAGTTCGCCAAAAGCATGTGTAAAATAAAAAATATTAGTGGATTTCACGCAACATTCGTTAACGGCTTACTCGTGAAATTTGTAAAATTTTCCATATATTTTGTTTCTGTAAAATTTATTTAAAAATTTTTTGACATATTATTTTCCTCTTAAAAACCTCAAATATTTTTTTGTACTTTTTGTAGATTCCAATAAATAAAAAAGGCGCAAAAAATTTACCTGTTTTTGGGACTTTTCTGCACAAGTAAATATTTTTTTGTTTTTGGAAATAAAATGAAAATTTTCGTTTGGGAATGTATATTGAAAACAAAATGAAATTTGAGTTCTTTTTTATTGTCCTTTCAATATACATACTATGAATTCCCAAATGACAACTTTTACTTTGTTTTCCAAAACAGGCAGTACATTTTTTGTTCATCTTCAAAATTCCTAAATTTTCTAAAATAATTTTCTACTGAGTGAATGGAACTCATATCAGTTCCTTTCACTCAGTAGAAAACTATTTTAGAGAACTGGTTTTTTGAAGGTCAACAAAAAAAGTACTAAAAGGGGAAATACGAAAAAAATCACTTAACAAAAAGCTATTTGGGAAATTTCTATAAAACTTGAAGCACCGGTGCTCCTAGGTAATAGGTAACATTTTTTGAGAGCTGATTTTTAAAGTGGTACTTTTAGGGAAATTATCTTTATCTTTAGGAAAGATACTCTTGTTGCAAATCATTTTGGAAAAGATACTTTTACAAAGGTGCATTGTTGCAAAAGGTTCTCTTTGGGAGAGATAATTTTTGAAGAGGGCACTTTTACAAAAATGTGCAAAAAGGTACTTTTTAGAAAAGGTAGTTTTGAACAATGTACTTTTTAGAATAGGCAATTTAGAAAAAGGAACTTTTTGAAAAAAGTACTTTTTTGAAAAGTTACTTTTTGAAAAAATTACCTTTTGTAAAAGGAAAGTTTTAAGAAAATGTACCTTTTCAATAGGTAGTTTGAAAAAAGGCAATTTTTTTGTAAAGGTACTTTGAGGAAAAGTTACTTTTTGCAATATGTACACTGAAAGAATTTTGCTTTGTAAATCCAACGAAACAATTTGTTAGATTGTTTCACAATTCTAATGAAATGGCATTTATTATTGAAACACTTTTAAGTTTTGACAAAATGTTTCATCCAAAACTTAAAATTCTTGAAATATATAATATAAAATTTAAAAAAATAGACATTCATGTCCTTGAATGTCAATACATTTCAATGAAATGTATTTCATTGTTTTGATGAAAAATTTCATTGCATTTATGAAATACCGATCAAATAAATCAGATTCATATATATTTTCTTTTTTTAAACATACCCTTATATTAGAGTCCAACCGAATATTCGGTTTCGGTTTCGGATTAGGCCAAAATTGTGGTTTCGACTGATATTCGTTTTAGGCCAACTTTTTGGCCGAATACCGAAACCGAAACTTTTTATTCTCTATAAGTTAATCGAAATAACTAGTATTTTCCAGATTTAAAATATGTTTTTTTCCTGTTCCATCTCTTTTCAAATTGAATGAAAATTTTACTTAGTTTTATAAAGCGCAACCAAAAGATATACATACATAGTAACATAAAGTATTCAACGTTTGTTGCCAAAATAAATAGCATAAACTAGGGAATGGAAAACCGATTTCGATTCTAATCGAAAATTTATTTTATGTTATAATAAATCGATTTTTCGCAATCGAATTT
The DNA here is from genome assembly GCA_956483635.1 of Panzeria rudis. Lineage (NCBI taxonomy): Eukaryota > Metazoa > Arthropoda > Insecta > Diptera > Tachinidae > Panzeria > Panzeria rudis. Next base: position 136,885,176 of record OY101447.1, on the reverse strand, counting down.
ACTTCTGCAATTTTGCACTGAAATTGATTATTTGTTTTTTAAAATAGAGTTTTTTAAATAATTTCGAAAAATGAAAAACGCTCATTTTCAATCTTCGCGATAAATTCAATACAGTCGAGAAAAATTATTTTTTGTGTATATCATCGATGAAACGCGGGCGTAATCAAAAAACTTCACTTTAGTAGAAATTAATGAAATCGTATAAATTTAGTGTCAAAAATAGGTAAATATTCCACTTTATATCTTTTTAGTTATTCCGAAGGGCCGTTAATAAAATAAATGACTTTTCAGTTCTGTTAAGTTTTTAAAATGTCAATATCAGTTAATGCTAAAAGAGTTTCGGCAAGTTTCGGATTTGGCCTTTTTGCCGAATATTAGGTTCGGTTCGGGTTCGGACTCAAAAAACTGGTTTCGGTCGGACTCTACCTTATATACATATTTCCGTAGTTGGCAACCAAAAGCAAACAACAAAAATAAATTTATATGTTTGTTGTTGTTGTACTCATAGACACAACGTTTTGACAGTGCTGTTGGCTGAATTAGTTAAGACGTTGCTTATAAAGCCAATAATGAGAATCAAGAGTCTGAGCTCGATACTGTGAGCGGTCATCAATATTAAAAATTTTTCCGATGTGCATTGGCGTCTATCGAACATATTTGTAGCATGGAATTGGCAATAAATTATGTTAGCCAACAAAAAAGATAAGCTAATGAGGGTACTTAAAAATATAATAATTTTATTATAACAATGAAATAATTTAATTACAATAATGGCATAATACCATTTAAACAACGACAGAATTTCATTGAAATAATGAAATAATTTGATTAAAATAATAAAACAATTTCATTAAAATTATGAAATAGTTTCACCAAAATAATTAAATATGTTCATTACCTTAGCGAAATTAGTACATTGCATCAATCAAATTATTTCATGTATTTAATGAAATTTTCATTGGATTAATGTCGAAATGCACAGAATTTATGAAGAAAATTCTTTCAGTGTACTTTTTGGAAAAGATACTTTGTAAAAAATGTATTTTTGAAAATGTACTACATATTTTAAAAAAGGTACTTACATATTTTGAAAAAGTAGTATAACAATTAAATTGTATACAACTGTGGGTTGGAAAACGGACCTATTAAAATATTTGCTCAATTCACAACCTGATGTTAGTGTTGTAGATCGTAAAAATGTTGTAGGTAATTTTCATATAAACATGTTTCTTTACAAATGTTTATTTAGAAATTACCAACAACATTTTTATGATCTACAACACATACAACAGGTTGTGAAATGATCAATTGTTTGTTTCATTTAAAATTGTATACCACTGCCTCAATCCCTTACACAAGCTTAAACTTTACTCGCGCCTAGTTTAAAATAAGTAGATGCTAACATTATAGCTTATCTTATTATTGTTATTTTTAGTAGCATTATTGTGTCCTCAATAAGGAACTGCAAATATATATTTATAAATAATTTAACAAAAGAGATGGAAGAAAATAACATGAAAATTTCATCTTTGAAAAAACCAACATGACATGAATGAAAATTTAAAAAAAAATCTAAAACATTGGTGACAGGCAACATGTACACAGTGTGCATTTTATAAATAACAACACACACTCTTATAACCCATTAACGCCCAAATGAAAGCCATGTATAATTTTAAGAATTCAGTTTTTAATATCAGTATTAAAACAGTTTTCTTAAGCTACTATAAGAGAAAAAAAAGAAAAAATATATTCAAAGTTGTGTTTTTAGGGGTGTACTAAGTTTAGTACAATGGGCGGTTAGGAGTGGTATTTTGCAAAACATCCTCTTTCCAAACATAGCGTTTTCAGGCACTTATCACATGATGTTTTAACTCGATTTGAACACATAACACATCTAAGTTGGTTGGGTATTTTTTGGGGGTTGTGACCATTGTTTTTTCTGTCTTCTCCGTCAATGCCTGAGGCCATTTGCCTAGCTTTATTGTCCTTCTTGTCGCTCAGATACGTGCGTGCTATATGCCTGCGAAACCATAACTGATCAACACGATCATCAGGGTTTGTAATGCAGTATAATCTCCATGCATTTGAGATAGTCATGTCCACTACATAAGTAAACAATACCCACCACCACTTCTTTCCTTTCACTGCAATTCGGTACATTCCTATAGACTGGTCCATTTGATCTACCCCTCCCAATCTTTTATTATAACTTTGGAAAACGTGAGGTACGTCTACATCAATTTTTTGTTTCTTCATACAACACCATCTTTTAACTTTCCCTATAGGCTCTAAAGTATCGAAATTTGTTCCAATCGTGCAAACATTATTGTCTTTCCATCTGACCATAAGAATTTCGTTTATCTTATCAAAGCTATGATCGTATTCAGCCCTGGGCTTTTTACGCATATCCTTCGACGAAATCAATGGAAACCGCTTAGTTCTATTTTCGCGCAAGGTTCCAGTAGCTCTGTATCCAAGGCTCTTTAGATCTACAAGCAGGCCATAACTCGTAAAAAAATTATCAAAGTAAACTGCATGTTCCTCTGGTTTTGTTGGCGCTTTTATTAGCAAATTCTTCACAACGCGAGAGCCAAGAGGATCAGTGGTAGCCTCGGAAGTTTTTCCACAATATATATCAAATGTATAACAATAACCATCGAAGCTGGTCAACGCCCAATTACGATATCCGTACCGTACAGGTTTACCCATTATAAATTGTTTGGCTGAATGGTGACCAAAGTACTTAACCATTGATTCGTCAATCGATAAATTTTCATGTAACATTCCAAATTGACAAAACTTTCTTTGTAGAACATCACAAAGTGGGCGCATTTTGAACATCTTATCGGTAGATGTCATACCCAAGGCGTTATCTGCAAAATGTAGGTTTCTTTTAATTTCCAAGAATCTGTTTCTTGACATGCACTCTGAAACTAACGGCACACCTAGATCGTCATCTAAGCTCCAATATGACCTTTCACTAGGTAATTTATGATATCCGGTAAGTATAAGTATGCCCAAGAATTTACGGAGTTCCTCTTTGGTAAAAACGCTATCGTGCCTATTGTTTTGTCCTGCATATATTGTACTTTGCGTTGCGATAAGCTCTAGCACTTCATCATCAAAAAGTTGCTCAAAGACTTTTACTGGGGTCATATCATGTAAGATTTTCGAAACATTAGCACGACGTTCTTCAATATATTTCTGATCTGGAGTAGATGGAAAAACTGAATAAAAGGGGGCACATTTTCTCCAAGTTGGTGATGCAGCACAACTTTCAACTCTTTTTCTCTTTGGCACATTCCGTGAAGTAGACGACGCGAATGTTTTGAGGGGTTCGTCGTCATCGCTACTCCATTCATCTTCAACGGTAGTGGTATGTCTGTGAGTACTAACTTCTATATTACCGGGAACATCTCGAGGTAGTTTATTTCCATATAGGTCGTCGTCTCCTCCTTCCTCTTCGTCGGTGATAACACCTGGATTGGGTGGCAGCATAAATACATCGTAAGTAGCATCATCTTCACTATCTTGGCTAATAATGTCCTGTATTGCGTCTTCCAACCCAAAATAGTTTTTGTTGCGTGTGAAAGTATATCGTTTCGCCATTTTATACCTTCGAAGTTATATTTTTAGCTAATAATATTTATAAAAGGTCACTATTTGAAAGAAAAACAAGCAAAAACCAAGTAAAAACTTCAACTCGAAAGCACAGTACAAAAACAAAAATGTCTTCACTTTGCTAATATAATTTACCTCAAGCGCCCAATGTACTAAACTTAGTACAGCAGCTTTTTATATATAACAGCACGAACAACTCTATACGAACTAAACCGTTTTATGTAGTTTTTACTAGAATGTGATGTTATCGAGCAAATATAATGGTTTCTAACGCTTTTCAAAGTCAGATCATGAACAATAAACTAAATAAGCACTCACTCGCCAACACAAAAGAAATCGCGGACACAAAACGGGGATTACCCTCATGCTAAATATATAACTATGATTAATTATAGATACATGGTTATTGTATATACTCTTATTGACAGGTAAAAAGCGTTGCCAGAGTGAAAAACTACATTAGATAATTTTTTTTTCAACTTGAAGTGGTGTACTATTTATAGTACAGCGGGCGTTAATGGGATAAATAGACAGAAAAAAAACTCTAACACAGATACACGTATCTGCTACTGAAATCTACACACTTAAAGTTTAATTTTATTTTCATTGTCGCCATTTAATGAAACATGTGATTTAAAATCTGACAATGCAAGATATCGTTAACAGTGGTTTTTGAACTATAATTTTATGTCTGCAATACAAAAGTTTATTTCATATAAAAAGGACTGATGTAATTCTGAAGGATATGCACGATACAGTCCTGCAAAAGCAAATAAAAATTTGGAGCAACTGTTTTTTCTACATACTCATAAGATTCATAAAAATTTTAATTAAAATACGTATATAGCAAGAGTATATGTAAAAACATTTACGATAAAGTAAAAATCTTAAATTTTTAGTTCTTTTAATTTCTTCTTATTATAATCAGATTTTCCTTATAAAACTTTATGATAAGTACAAAAGCCCTTAAGTTTTTATTTTTAGTCGCTGTATCCTTATTTAATTTTTGTTTTTATTTTTTACAAAGTATTTTATATGCACTTGTAGAGGAGTCTGGCTGGGTGTTTGTTGTATGAAAGTCTTAGTTTTCTTCAATTTTATAAAAACCATATACCATGATGGTACGAGTGTGTTCCAGAATTAAGTGTTTGTATCATATTTCATTACGTATTTGTTTATGCTTCATTCGTTTAATGTTCTTAACAAAATACAAAAATAGCACCATAAAATAATTGTACCACCCATCGTTTTTCCCTTGTTTTTTGCCAAAGAAAATTGCGATTATTCTTGTTGCCATTGTAAACCAAGTTGTCGGCACTCTACACAATTAAAGACACGCATAACTAGTTACTGTTTTTGTACGTGTTAAGTAACGTAGTGTCCAAAAATTCAGCAAAAATTGCTGGTTATGAAAAATCTTCCTTGGCGTGCACTCACAGAAAATGTATACCTTCCAAAAATGAAAATTTGTAAAGCAGTGTTATGGATGCTAACAACTATAATCAGATTTAAAAACGAACTTATATATTTTGAACTAAGACTATGTTTAAATTATATAAAAACAACAATAGCTTGTTTGACACAACCATACATTGTTTGCACAACTGAAATATAGTTGTCGTAAGCATGCTACAACCATACACTTTCTCTGCGTGGGTGTTTTTTTTTTTTTTTTTTTTGAAGCGCAACTCTTTAAACTGTTTGGTTTGGTGTTTCTTACGTTTGGAAATTGTTCAAATCTATAATGAAAAACATGATCCATCTCTAGAATTAATTGACTACTATTCACCTGCTGTTAATTCTCAGTCTTACACCCTATTATTTTCAAAATATAAATTAAAGATCATATTGAAGTGCTAAACGTAGTCGTATGCTGTCTTCTTTTTTGTCACCTGTCTACAGTTATTCTATTTATAACATGTCATTTTCTTTACAACCTTAAACGAAGTTGGTAGTTGGTGTTTTGTATTAATATTTTCGTGTTCTTGCTGTTATTTTTGTGTACTATATATATACTTATGTATGTATGTGTGTATGTATGTATTGCATAAATTGTGGCCTTAATACCTTCTGTATTTACCTACCATATATTTAGCTGGTATACGAATTATTACTTCTACCACTTCAAACCATCAGATATGTACGGCTGTGTGTGTGTGTGTATACGTACGTAATTGTGTGTTGAAGGCAAATGTGTAAAGAAAAGAGGAAGTATCTCTCAGACATACATATTCATTAAATGTCTACACGAGTTGCCGCATTGCTAAAATTATTTACATAACTTTCTCTTCCTTTCCAATTCTTCTCTCTATCTTAATGTATAAAAATGTTACAAACATAATGCTGTTAAATTGTAATCATACTCTTTTAATGCTTCCAATTCTTTACCACTCTTAATGAAGGATATTTATTGGTCCATAAGAATTACGACGAAGAGCAAAAATGTTTGGTCTGAAGAAGAAGTTTGCAGAAACGTCAAGAAAATAAAATAGAAAAGTATGATTGAAGAAAAGACAAAAAACAGTTAACTTGCTACAAATATGTAAGTATGTATATGTGTATTACTACTAAAACTCAATGTCGTTTGTATACATACACATTTTACACATGTTTAAGCTATTTCACTACAACCTTAGAAAAAAATTATAGTCAACAATTTTTATTTGGGTGTTGGTGTGCTAGACTATCAGTCTGGCTCGTGGATGGATCGACTCCCGCCAAAGACTCTATGTGTGTGTGTTTATGCGGACAGTGTGTTTTTTCATTTATTATTTATTTTATCTTTAATATAGATTGAACTAACAATAAGTATTAAAATGTTGGCCCTTTATAGACCAATATCTTGAGAAAGTCATTTTGTTGCATAGAAAAGATAAATACGTTAAAAACGTTATAAATATAAAATGGTTTCGCCGGAAAATGAAGGCGTTTGTTTTGTATAGATTTTGTTTCGATTATTTGAAAATAATCGACTAATACTCAAATAATCGAAAGAAAATAATTGATACAAATACATTCGTGTCACGAGTCAAAGCTAACTGTTAGTCTAAAACTGTTAATTAAGGGGCTATTCCCATATTACATAACTAGGGTTTTGGATTTGCCAGACTTTTACTCTTCCCGGGAAACGGGAATAAAAAATCGCGTTCCCGGGAATTCCCGGGCTGCCGGTATACCGGCCAATTTTTGTATTTGAATATACAAATTTATTTATAGGTCCTGAATTAAACAACAAATTATTTGAATTTCACAAATACTTGTTCAAATTGAAAAAATAATTTTTTGTGTGTAAAAGTTGATTTTCTAAATTAAGATAAATCTACTTAATTGGAGTAATTTTTCTTATTTCATTAATGTAAACATTTTGTTTAAATAAAAATTATTATATCCAAAGAAATTTAACTATTTTGGCTGGATTTTGGTTTCTAAATTTAATTTTTCAATTAAATTATATTTTTATTTAGAGATAAATGTGAAGCATATAGACAAAGAATATTTTTGACTGCACCGTGGGTTGAATTGAAGTTTCGATAGCTCCCGCTAATCTCTTCAGAACTCCTTTCCGCTTGACCACTCGACCAAAGTCGGTGGTTTGCAGTCAAGAGCTGTATTTCATTTGATAGTTATTAACTATAGTTATAGTTATTAAATCCATATTTTTCACAATTTTGAAAATCGGGAATAACTCGTCCAAACTCAAACTGTTAGAAATTCGTAATATGAGCGCTTGTAGGAGGAGTTCTTTGCCTTCATCCTCATAATTTTTTTGCCCATGTTGACTCCTTCCGAAAAAAATATGGTCATTCCTTGAGAATCCATATTTCTCACAATTTTAAAAACGGGAATAACTCGTCCGAATTCAAACTGTTAAAAATTCGTAATATGAGCGCTTGTAGAGAAGCTCCTTGCCTTCAAATCGTCATCATTTTTTTCGTCCACGTTGACTCCTTCCAAAAAAATAAAAATGTCATTCCTTAGAGAATCCACATTTCTTATAATTTTAAGAATCGGGAATAACTCGTCCAAACTCAAACTGTTAAAAATTCGCAATATGATTGATTGATTGATTTTAATTTTGGCGCTTTTTTCCTTTAAGCGCTTTTTTCATTTTGGCGTTTTTTCGTTTTTAAATTTTTTAAATTTTGGATTTTTTAGTTTTAGCGTGTTTTAAAATTTCAAGATTTTACATCTTACGGTTTCCAAGATACAGCATATTGTCTCAATTACATAGTCAAAATTACAATAACTAATAGAATACCCTTTAATTTTTATTGTTTTAAATATCGGTGTTAATTGGTGTAGTCTATTCTACAGACTACACCAATTAGCACTTACTTTGAAAATTTTAAGTGTCTATATATAAGTGTCGGTATATTACATTAGTATTTCAACATGTTGCGTTGCTCGCTTTAGAACACCCTTTAATTTTTAACTGTCATATTTTTGTTGTTGTAGCGGCCGAAGTTTTACAAATTCTGTGAAAATTTTAGGTCTGTAGCTCTTACAGTTCCGAAGATAGAAGAGATTGTCTAAATTACATAGTAAAATTACATTGACTGATAGAACACCCTTTAATTTTTATTATTTTAAATATCGGTGTTAATTGGTGTAGTCTATTCTACAGACTACACCAATTAACACGAACCTTGAAAATTTAAAGTGTCTATATAAGTGTCTGCATATTACATTAATATTTGAACATTTTTCGTTGCTCGCCTTAGAACACCCTTTAAATTTTTAGCTGTCATATATTTATTGTTGTAGCGGTCAAAGTTTTACATACTCTGTGAAAATTTCAGGTCCGTAGCTCTTATGGTTCCCGAGAAAACATTACATTAGTATTTCAACATTTTTCGTTGCTCGCCTTAGAGCACCCTTTACTTTTTAGCTGTCATATATTTATTGTTGTAGCGGCAAAAGCTCTACATATCCTGTGAAATTTTCAGGTCCGTAGCTCTTACGGTTACCGAGAAAACAGCCTGTGACAGACAGACGGACGGACAGCGTAGCGAAAACAATAGGGTACCTTTACACTTTTGGTGTATCGGAACCCTAAAAATGCTAAAATTTGTAAGTCTGTGTTATTTATATCCATTTTAAACATTTTTCTGTTATTGTTATTTAAGCCTATTTAATACCGTTTGAAACCTTTAGCTGGTTGATAAAGGCAAAATTTTGTCTGCTATCTTTTAATGTATATTATAAGAAAGAAAAGGTAAAGTAATTAAAGTATTAAATCCTAAAAGCCATTTAATGACACATATTTGTTTACAATCTAGACTGTAATCAATGTTTTTGCTAAACAAATAAAAATTAAAATAACAGGGTTAAAAAATATTTCATGGCATTTTGCTTTTAACAAAGGAAATGAATACATTTTGAGGGAAATTTTAGGATCATACCACTTCATTATGATTGTTTGTTAACTTCATAATGTTACACAATTTTTCCAAGGATATCTGCGGCATTTAAAATAATACAAATACAGATTTTATTTTTTTTTGGTGGTTAGTAGACTGACAGACAGCTACACAGACACATATACTGACTAAATGTTTGCCATTTTTAACTGACATCAAAACCAACAAGAAGTTGTCTTTCTAATTTGTAAAATTATCTGGAGACAAAAAGTAAATGCTTTTGTCGCAGCCTTAATCATTTGATAAATAAAAATAAAAAAGTCTCAACAACGACAATTCAAAAGAGAACAAAAATATTTGTTTAAATTACAATAGATAAAATTAATAGCAACGGCGGCATTAACAATACACAGTGGGATTGAAAACATATGAATAATATTCGATAATAAAATAAGAATATCGAGAAATAAAATTTAAAAAGAGGAAGGAGAAAAATGTTGTATAAAAGTCACTTGTACACAGAAAAAAATAGACAAGAATTATATTCAATAAAACCATGTTATTAAAAAAAAATATGAATTTCAATAACATTTATCTTTAACATAATAAAATATTTCGTTGTAAGTATTTCTTTTCCATGTCGGTTATTTCTTTTCTTTTTATACATAAGTACTTAAAACAAGTTGTATCCCATAACAAAATATATGGGATATGGCTCAGCTAGAGAGTGTATGCTTTACGTCCGGAAAGCCCGGGTTCGTATTCCAGCCATGTCAACATTTTTTTAATTTATATATATATTTTTATTTTGAAATAATTTTGTTATCAATATAGGGGAATTCTTTATCACAGGAAATTTGAAAAAAAAAAATTATTGAATACCGGGATTTTTGTTATCAAAAACGAAACTTATTTTTTTCTGTGTAATAATACTTTTCATTTTCTTTCGCACAATGTGGCCGATTGCATAAATAAGGGTATTAAATCTGAATCTTTTAAGTTAGTGTTCCGAAAGTAAAGGGCGAGTTTGATAGCTCATGGTATATTCCAAAAGGGTGCTCAATGGATTGATTGATTTTCCAGATATATTACCATTATTTTTGCAGAACGGTCCCACTGTGTGCCGTGCCAAAGAACGAAGTAAAAAAAAACAAAAAATAACAAGACTACAAAATGAAAAATACAAATTTTGCTCACGAAAAACTAGCGAGACAAAACAACAATCTTTACATCTGATAAATGATATGGAAATTTGTTGTAAAAGATGATGTTGAAAAAAATCTACAAACTAGACTTATTTCTTAGAAGATCAGTGGTGGTAGAAAAGGTAGTCATGTATTGTATTGTTTAACAGAAAATTTTCAAATAGGGAAAAAGCTTGATAACAGCATTCATAGATTATAGTACAAAAGCAACAACAGTTAGCAAAATGTGCCATTTTGTAGCACTGTTCGTTCAATCAAGGCTGACAAAATAATTTCTTTAGGCGATTTAAGTGAAATACAACGATTTATATGATATGATATAGATAATGGTATTTACGTGCTTATTTATAGTCAAACAAAATAATTACGCCCTACAGAAGTCACTAAGAACTTGATGATAGAGTAATTTCAAAAATTGTTGACACACAAACAAGAGTTTGTATTTTTATCCTCTCCGATTTTAATGAAATCCGGACATATGTATAAAAATGTTCTATTCTTATGTTCTGGAATTAGTGCAATACCTGTTATTTCATAACCGCTTAAACTTGTGCATTTTGAGAAACGTTATTTCTTAGGGTTCCGTATACCAAAACTGTAAGGAACCCTATTGTTTTCGCTGCGCTGTCCGTCTGTATGCTTGTTTCAGGCTATATTCTAGGGAACCGTAAGAGCTATGGACCTGAATTATTCACAGAATATGTAAAACTTTGGCCGATATAACCACAAATATATGTTCTAAAGTGAGCAACGAAACATGTTGAAATAGTAATGTAACATACAGACCAGAGATGATAAATGAAAAAATGCATTTCGTACCAATGAGCTTCTAAAATAGTACTTTTTCGGCTCAAATTGTACTAAAATCTTATTGAATTGTTGTAACCAAGTAATCCACACGATTTTAATTGAGTTTATGTGCTCATTGCGTCAACGATCAAATATGGCTATGTTTTCTAAAAATATTTTTGATAAATTCTTTTTTAAATAATGGTTTCAAAAATAAAACAATTTTAATTTCAACTTATCTCAATGAAACTTCACTTCTGCCATATAACAAGGGACCTACTTACTAATTTCTTTATTCTTATAAACTAGAAGTTTTTTAAAAAATTTAAAATTCATTCACAATGGATAAACAAGCCATAGCAAAAGATATTTTTCTATTACAATTTGAAATCCGACATATCTGTGGTTTTCTTGAATAAATGCGTAAGTCGACCTAGGCAGTTTTTGAGTTATTAATGCGAAATAGCTCTTTTTAAGCGCTCTTTAAATGAAAGTAAAAATTTTCGCGATGTCATTGAGCAGTCTGAATATTTTTTCATGCACAAAAACTTGTCTTCTATATTGATTTCATAAATTTTCAGCAATAACGACTCAAGTATTCCTGTGTGATGGATTATTTAAATTTTGATTTTGAAATATTTTTAAATATTTTGTTCTATTTTACTTAGTAAATGTTATTTATGTCGACATATGCGGTTTTATGCATCCTTGCTAGGATCTCGTTCTTACGTTATTTTTGTCTGAAATTTTTGTACAAAGTTATTTTGACAAATATATGCCAAAAGTGCTCAAAAAAATCAACGATGTTCATACCGTGGACACAATTTAAGAAACATTTTGTTTTTGCTCTACTGAAAAAGTCAGTTTTAAGACATACGCCTTTATTCAAGAATATTATAGAATATGGCGTTTGACATTAAGCACTCCGTCAGCATCGCTGTTGATATTTGTCCTTGAACACTAACAAGCAAATATTATAAGCTGTTCTCTCAAGACCGCCTGTTATGTATTCTCCTTAAATAAGTCCACAAATCCACTCACTAAATAACCGCCTAAGTAGACTCAAGAGAGAATTAAGTTAAGGGCCAAAGTAGAGATAAATTATTATTGAATAATCAATTGATACCACCCAACAAATTGGGAAATTTTGCAAATAGTACCAAATGAGTCATGGGGGTAGCATCGTACTTTTTTGGTTTCAATAGTACCAAAAAAAGTACAATTGTACCAACTTTATCATCCCTGATACAGACACTTACATATATATAGACACTTGAAATTTTCAAAGTTAGTGTATTTATTATACAGACTACACTAATTAATACTGGCATTTAAAACAATACAAATTAAAGAGTGTACTATCAGTTAATGTAATTTTGACAATTTAATTTAGACAATTTGCTGTATCTTGGAAACTGTAAGAGGCAAACACTTGAAATTTTAAAAAACGCTAAAACTTAAAAATTACAAAATTTAAGAAATGCCAAAACGAAAAATCACCAAAATGAAAAAAGCGCTTAAAGAGAAAAAAGCACGAAAAGTAAACAAATTGCCAAAACTGCAAAGATCGCCAAAAAACGAAAAAAATCGCCAAAAGCCTAAAAGTCGTAAGTAAGAGTAAAAAGAAAAAAGGGTCAAAACTAAAAAAATAGCTAAAACTAAAAATATCATCAAATGAAATTTATTTGCTCGAGTTTAAACAATTGTCTATGTGCAGCATTTCGTTGGTCCTGTACCAACTCATCAGTAGACTTTAAACATAATTTTGAACAGTTACAAACCCTTTATCTTATGTACAAACTTTTAAAAACCATTTGAGAATTTACAAATATATAAATGATTTTCAAAAAATAAGCATAGTAGGCTTTGAAACTTATACAAAACCCAGCATTTATTTATTTTCTCTGGCTCTAAGTTGCTTATGAGATAACAAACCACGATATATATTTACTTTTGCGAGAAAAAAAAACAAATGAGTTATGGTATGTTTTGTGTTTTTATTTTTTTGTATCTTACTTACATATAGGGTGGTGCCGCTTATATATTTCATTATAACTCGGTTTAAATGATTTAGATAAATCAAACAAAATTACCTTTAAGTCATCCTTATACACCTTTAAGTCATCCATAAACAATTTTTCAGAACGCTAAGTGATAAAAATTTATTTATTAGGAATAAAATAAGCCATAAATCATTAAAATCGATCGACAAATCGATATATAAACAAAAAGGTTTTTGTTCAATTTTGATGTTAAAAATAAAAACATGACTCAGTGAGTTTTTGTGATCGTGATTAATTTTTCTCTACACTCACATGAACCAAAAAAAAAAAATAACTAAAAAATTCGTGCCATAGTGCACAGAAAAAATTAAGTTTCGTTTCTGATAACAAAAATCCCGGTATTCAATAATTTTTTTTTTAAATTTCCTGTGATAAATAATTCCGCTATATTGATAAAACAAAATATTTCAAGAGAAAAAAATATAAATTAAAATAAAATGTTGACATGCCTAGGGTACGAAACCTGGCTTCCCGGACGTAAAGCATGCTCTCTGCAGCTTGGCCATGTCCCAGTTATTTTTTGTGAGATAAAACTTATTTAAGTACTTATGTATGAAAAAAGAAAAGAAAAGAAATAACCGACGTGGGAGAGAAATACATACAACGAAATATTGTATTAAGTTAATGACAAATGTTATTGAAATTCAAATTTTTTTTTCAATAACATGGTGTTATTGACCATAATTCTTGCCTATTTTTTCCTGTATGAGAGAAAACTTAATCACGATTCCATCTCTAATTTTACTGCATCTCTTGTGTCACTTCTCAGATTTTGTTGTTGCTGTTATTTATTGCGTAAAAACTATACAAATATAAGTGACTCCATATTGTTTAATAAATGTACGATAACAATAAAACCCACACACATGCATACCTACACATTCAGTGACTCACACAGACATATTTTTGCCAAATATCCACTTAAAATTGCCATGACCTACATGTTGTTTGTATGAATTTTTCGTTATGTTATTGAACAAAAGGATGTTGCAATAAACAAAAAAAGAATATAATAAAAAAAAACTTACCAAACTGCCAGACAAGTTTGTTTTTCGTTTTTGCAAATAGTTCTTAGAAAAAGTCATGTTGTTTTAATTATTAATAATGTAATTTGTTTTTATTGCCGCAAAAATGGCAATTACAACAATAAGGAGAATGATTGTTTTTAAAGAAATAAATAAAGGTGTTGGTGTGCAAGGATGAATGCCTTGAAGGTAGTTATACATATGTAAAGGGTGCCCCAAAACTCAAGATATACATCTAGCAAATTGCCCAGGATTGTTTAATTGAAATATTTTTCTTGTTTTAATTTTTAATTTTATTTTAATATACAAAAAGGCTTGCTTTTATAATATTTTTCAAGATATCTTGTGTGAATTTTGGCCTACCCTTTAGTTGTTATGTAGTTTGTATGTATGTACTCGCAAATGACTTCTTGTGACAACTGTGAAAGTTCATAATTATCAATTGTTATTAAAAACTAATTATCCGCAATTACAGTTTATTTTCAAAAGAGATTACTTAAAAAAGTAGAACACAATTATTAGCTAACTTTAGCAAGCATAAGGGAAAATACTAGGGTATTCATTTTACTCGACTTTTCCATTGTTCGATTAATCAATTAATCGAAATTGAGGTTTTTAAATTAATCGAACAGTCGAGTAACACTTTTATATCGTTCGAGTTATTCCAGTAAGCTTTACTGCTAAAAATTATTCGAGTTAATCGAAAATAAAACAAATGAAATTTTTTTGCGTTATTTCTATATAAATTAGATCATAAGCTGATCATTTCAAATACATAGTTTTTTGTCACTATTCAAATGTTTCGTTTTGAAAAAAATTTATCATCAGGAAATATTCGTTTCTCAAAACTACAAGTTACAAATCTACAAGTAAAATACACACTAAACAACAACATTTTTACAAATTTTATTGTTGTTTTGTGTGTATTTTACTTGTAGATTTGTAACTTGTACTTTTTAAGAAACGGGCCCCTGCTCTCTGTTCAATGCGAAATAAAAATAATAGGCATTTTTTGTTATACATAAATATTAAATTGTAACAGCAGAGCTTTTACAATTCCCAACATTTTCATTTTGCATGGCGAACAGAACAGTATAATTCATTAAATAATCGAACAAAATCAATACATTTAGTTCTAAAAATTATCCTGCTTTTAATTTGTTTCATAAATATTTTTTTTCGATTGAAGATTTCTCACATTCCTCAGAATGATCATTTACTAATCGTAGACGATAGAGAATTTGAGAAAAGTGAATTAAAAAGCATTTCCTATTCAGCCGATCAATTCTTTGTTTATTTCTAGATGCATAAAGTAATATTTTATATGAGAAAGCAAATTTTTTGCTCTTTGATTTTGTGAATGGTTTTAATTTTTTTACTGAATTCCGCCGTAAGATTACACTTGATACCTTAATACGAAAAATTTAGTTAACTATTTACTGTTGAAATCTCATTTTTATTTAAAATATTTTTTGCTTGATATTTCCGAATTTTTGTACAAGATATTTGTTCCTACTGCATAATTTACTTTAAAAAACCTACAAAAACTTGATTAAAAAAAAGAAAATTTAAATTAAATTTTTAGTCAAGTTATTCGATTAATCGACTTAATGTAGTCGAATAAATTTTTACTCAAAATTTAAATATTTTCTTTCGTCGAACATTATATGACTTCAATTATACGTAGTGTTTTTCATTCGGGATTTCCCGGGAAAAAATTCCCGGGATCCCGCACATTTTCCGGGAAAAAAATCCCGGGAAATTTGTGCGGGAATTCCCGAGATTTTTTCTAATATTGTTATGTCAACTTTACTTTGTAAGCACACATTTTTAGTGCTGCTCTTAGAAAAATATGAAAAATAAAATAAAAAATATACACATAATTGAAATTCTTTGGATGAAAACCCATACAGTTCGACTAAATACATAATTTCAATTCTTAACACTACAGCACGAAGCATTAAAATATGTTTGATTATTTCCAATATATCAGGAAAAATAAGCACGTAGGAACCATAGACATCGAAAGCAAAAGGCTTTTAAACTAGGTATGAGAAAAAGAAAAAGCACAAATAGTGTTTGACTAAGACAAATATGGTGAAATTTTTAAGATACCAAAAAAAAGCTTATCTAAGTTTGGAAAAAATCTCCTCACTTGTAAAGAGCTTTTGCAAATTGGTCTAAAGCTGGATATTTATCTGCTTGAGTTTGAGGGCTTAGAGTCTAAGAAAAACTCTGATGATGGGATCGTGGTTGATCCCGAAAATATGATGGTGCTAAGTTCGACCCTTATACAAAGTCAAGAATTTGTCTATGTCTTTTTCAATTATTACATGCTTTGAAAAATCATTTGTCAATAAAACTAATTAAATTTTTGGACCAATTCATTATTTCAGTTCAATTTTGCTTAGCAATATGAATTGCTCATTATTGGCCTATAAAATAAAGCATAAATCATATTTCGCATAAATCTTTTCTGGTTATAGAGCTAGAGCAATTTTAAAAAAGTCTCAAATTGGTAAAATTTTTACTTTAGATGGCTACTAGTCAGAAGTTATACAATAAAAAAAATTAATTTTCTTATTAAAATTAAAAAGCATGCGACACGGCACACCTTTATACATATTTGTTGGAGTTACTCTGTAAAGAACTGAAATTATATTTTTAACTTATTTTAATGCATTAATAAATTTATTTAATAGATCTCATTAACTTCTCATTAATTTCAAATAAATTCATTCAAATGATATATTGTATCGTTTTGTATTGGGCGGGAATTCCCGGGAAATTGAAAAATCTATCCTGCTTTCCCGGGAAATGAAAAAGTCCGGGAAAAGAAAAACTCTAATTATACGATTAATCGAGCAAACATTATTCTAGTGAATACCCTAGAAAATACATTAATGTTCCTTTTTTATACCCCAAAGGCGTATGATTATGGTTTGAAATATTTTTATTACTCATACGCTCCATACAGCATATACATACATACTAGAGGTAGGCACAAAATACTCGAACACGTGAAGTACACATGAAATAACAAAGCATGAACACTTATTCGAAGTATCACAACAAAAAAGCGTATACATTTTTTCAGAATCAGAAATCTAGAATAAATCTACCTGTTGTTCTGCTTTTTGTGCATTGCTGTTATGCACATGCTATCAGTTGTTGGGTACAACGAACGATCATTTTTATTTATATGTCACCAGCACAAAACCTCATTAGTATAGTCATGGTATAATAAAGCATGCGGGTGGCAGCAGTAAGGCAGCTGATTATTTCTAAATCTCTTTGTTTTGTGTTACCGTACGTCAAAAATTTTTATATTTTTTTGACAAGCATTATCTAGTTTTTTTTTGTATTGGAGTATTTGTTTGGTTTATGCGTGCACCTTGTATAATTATTACACCCCTGCAGCTGAAGTTACAACGATACTGGTCGAAAAAGGACAAAATCAGGTATACGACTTGTATATAAAATATATTTTAGCTCTTAAAAAAATAAGTAGAAAGCTAGGTAGAGTACTTGCCTTGAAATATAAGGAATGTGTGTTCGTACCCCGGTTGAGCTAAAGATTTTTTAAGAAATACAAAACGATAAATAAAAAAACTAGTAAGAGCACTCACTACTTTACAACAACTGGTATTCCAACTGGGATATAACTGCATACAAATGAACTAGTTGTGCTCCTATGTTAAAATCGATAGTTCGATATATGAAAAAGGGACAGATAGGCAAATAGTCTGAAGTAAAAAGCAACTAGTATAGTTTTAACTACATACTAGTTAGCTTGTCTGCACGGACCATGTGTAATTGGCTGTGTGGTCGTATGTGTTAGTGGAAAACAAACCATACATTCTTATGCTCGTTCATTTAGTCGTCGATGAGTTAGCGACGAATGCTTTTATATATTTTTTATATTTTTCAATGCTTGTAAGTACAAGAGTGTATTTTAATAAATGTTCATATAATAATTGGGTTGATTATGTATGGCAACCGAACCTCAGTTGGGTTGCCAGTTGCCAAAAACGGCATTACGTATGGCAACTGGCAACTGAGAACCGTTAATTTCAGTTGCTATTTAGTGATTTTCTGGCAACAACAAATTTGCAGTTGCCAGCTGGCAACGCAACTGAAGTTCGGTTGCTATCCATAATCGAACCATAAATGTGCTATGAGTGGGAGACCAAGTATGTACTGTATTCGGAAAATTTATAGAACTTTACAAACATCAAAAATCGTACTCGTTGCAGAGCTCTAATACATATACTACGTTAATTACTTGTCCTGTTTAACAGTTTTATTGACTTTTTTTTCTCTTGGTTCATTATCGATTTGTTTTTAGTTTTCTAAACAAAAGGGTGAAGTTTGTTATATTAATGAAAAGGGTGATCCATTATGAGATATAATAAAAATAAGCCAAAAATCATTAAAATCGATGAACAAATGTCGACTTTATTTGCAATTAAGTGAAGGAACTCGCTAAAACAGAAATTTTTTAATATGTGCGTGCATATGTGTATTATATGAAAATCACAGTTTTTTTTATTAAATTCCCTCACTTAATAGTAAATAAAATCGACATTTCTCCATTTTAATTCATTATGAGTTTTTGAAAACGAAAACAGGAAAAAAACCAATTCCGGAATAGCTCTGAAACAGTTAGAGTTAAAAAAAAAGTTTATATAAATGACTTAAAGCTAATTTTGTTCTGCAACTACTGGTGGTTTATTTATTCAAATCGGACGAACTGTTCGCGATTTCTGATGAAATATACCAGTTTTATTAGTACCAAGTACTCTTACATAAAAAACAGATTGTATATATTTTTAATTATGAAAATCGTTCATAGACGTATTTTAGAAATGTAGTTTTGTTTGTTTTTATGAGGTTTAGGTAGAATTTCAGATATTCAGCCGAATCACTTTTCCTTTTTCTCCTATTATGAATAAAAATTCCTTCGGAAAAAATTCGATGAGAAAAAAAGTAGCTATTCTCAAAATCATTTGAACTTCGTTTTCCCTCGAAATTTTTTACTTGCAAAACAGAAGGGAGTTTGCATAAAAAGCGAAGTAATATTTAAATAAACCAAAATTTGTATCAATAAAAAAATATTCTATTGCTCTTGATGGATCTATTGCTTGTGGTTTCCATAAATGCAGCAAAGAGAAACTTGCACGATTGTTTCCTTCACAAATGTTATTAATTTTTTATTCACTTATTTATTTAATTTCACTTTAAGTTTAATTAAAACATAAATTTTATTTATTTTTTTGCACACAAAAACAATGAATAAATAAATGTCAATTTCAATGATGCCACTGTCTCATATTTTTGTTCCCGCGGAGTTTATGATTGGAGGAATTTATTCTCGAGAAAAGTGTATTCCGTGGAAAAGAAATTCCTAGGGAATATTCATGATTGGGCTGATTATAAAATTTGTGTGAATAAAAGGGTAGAAGTTAAGAGAATTCTTTATATTCTTTGAATTGCATACCCCACAATCGGAATATCTCGAGATCAGTAAAAGATTGCTATAGAAGTCAAAAATGTTAATTTGGGAAAAAAGATATATGATTATACATTTTTTATGGTGCAAAAATTAATTTTTCCTAAATTCAGACTGTTTTCAGGAAATCTGCACGTATATCCACATTTATGTACATGCTCTCTTCAATTTGTGCCAAAAATTCTGAGAACTATCTAGATTTTAAAACGTTGTAGTTGGAATTTTCAAAATCCATAATCAAAATTTTTTATAGGCTCTTAAACACAAAAATTACTTTTTAAAATTGAAGATTTTCGGTCCTTGCTGAATTTAAGGTACATGTCCAAAATGCAAAAAAATTGGCGCTAGGCACATTGGCAATGGAATGCCTTTTGCGTTATGTGATTAGAGAGTAAATGTGTTAAGCAAAGTTTTTTTACAAGATTTAAAATACTGAAGACATCTTTAAAAAAAAACATGTTTTTTCAGCTCAATTTAAACATTTTTAATTTTTAACCTTTTTTTGGCTTCAAGAATGCAGATAATAACAAAAATTTTTCTTCAGTTTTACTTAAACTTGTGTCAGGACCGAATGCTGTATTTTAAATCAATATCGAACAGTAAACTAAAAAGTTATAGGCAAAAAAGTAAAAAAGTCAAGACAAAAAAATTTTTTTTTCTTTAAAGTCAAATATCTTTTTTTAACAATGAGACAAAGGGAAACACATGTAAGGATATTATTTCTTTGTGTTTATTTGGCTAAACTTAAATCGCTTAAAATTTTTAAAATCGGATATCATTTAAAAAAGTTACAAGCCTCAGAAAATTTTTGAGTCCCAGATGGTCAACTTTTGCCCACTGTGGCTCATATCGTGCTTATAGCAGAAGGCTGCCGATATACGCGTTATAAGGCCTGACTCCTCTTCTAAAGATTTTTTAAGTTATATGTTAAGCAGCTTAGAAGTTCCAGATTTACTGCCATTTATTTTGCAAAAGTATCCACTGTGAACTGTAACTCAGTAAAATTTTATCCGATAAAAGCAAATTAGCCATTATTCGACGCGGAATTTACTAGCCCGTCAAACAAGATATAATGATTTTAATCGAGTCGTGCTATGTCTCTGGGTGGCGCTTTAAAGAGAAGTGTACATCGGAAAACATAAATGTAACGTTATCTGGACAATGGACGAAATGAAAAAATAATGATTATTTTTTCCCTGCTCAGCACACCCTAATACGCTAAAAAATGCCATAAAAATTGTAACATTTCTCGCTGTAAAACAGTGTTATTTATGCTTTTCTGTATATGAAAACTTTAAACACTATATGAAAACTAAAGCTTTAAACTCCTAACCCTAGAGGGAAGAGAACCAGTCACACGACAGGTTACGTGACTGCTTCCCAAAGACTAACAACCGGTTCGAGTTCCGGAGATTTATACACAGAAAATAATAAGTTTCCTTTTTGATAACAAAAATCCCGGTATTCAATTAATTTTTTTTTTAATTTCCTGTGTTAAAGAATTCCGTTATATTAGAATTCCCCTATATTAGAATTCCGCTATATTAATAATAAAAATTGTAAAAAAATAAATTTCAAATTTAAGTAAGTTTTTTTATTAAAGCTGGGAGAATTTCGAAAAACAATTTTTATTAAAAATTTACTTTAAAAAAATATATAAATAAAAAAAAATTTTTGATATGGCTGCGATACGAACCCGGGCTCTTCGGGCGTAAAGCATGCTCTCTACAGCTGAGCCATATCCTAGTTATTTTTTGTGAGGTTAAATTTGTTTATAAGTACTTGCCCCTGGAAATCATGCCAACGTATACATCGAATTAAGTTCATATAAATTTGATTGAACGGCTATTGTTATTAAATATTTGCAATTTTTAATAACTATTTTATCAAATACTTTTTATTGCGTGATTTTTAAAATGCGCGTTTTTCTAAATATTGTATTAAGTTAATAACAAATGTTATTGAAATTAGTATTTTTTCTACAAAATTATTTTATTGAGCATAATTCTTATCTATTTTTTTATTTGTATGAAAGGGACAGGTAACTTTTACATGCAGTTGTCATTAGATGGGGTCAATTGACATAATTAAGATACTCACTCAATGATCGGCTATACACAGAAAAAACAAAATTTCATTTTCTCTAAAGGAATTCAATGAAATAGTAAATATTTTGTCTAGAAACAGACCTAAAAATAAATTTGTAAATATGAACAAAAATATCTCATCAACAACATTAAAAAATGTGTTTTTTTTTCAGTGAAAAACTTTTAAATCTATAAAACAATTTGTCTAAAAATATTTACAAATTGTAAACAAAACAATTTACTAAATCAAACAAAAAGATTTACTGGATTTTCTGAAAAATATCAAACAATATATTTGTCTGAATTTATAAAACAATTAGTCTAAAAATACTAACAAATATTAAACAAAATAGTTTACTTAATCAAACAAAATTATTTACTGGATTTTTTTAATATATCAAACAAAATTTTTGTCTAGGTCATCATCATCATACATTAAGCATTTATGAAATTTCATTTTGTTAAATGTGTTCAAGTTGAATGTTTATCTAAAGACTCTAAAAAAATGAATGAGAATTAACGCAACGACATTAACGAATTGATTCACTCAAAAATCTTCAGTAAACAAACTTGGTACAATTGCATTCCTTTTGCTATCATTGTTGTTGTTGTTATTTGAGTGTATGTCGTGTTGTCATCGGTGTTATTTTTTACGACACAGCTTTTCTCGTTGTTTTTGTTGCTTGCGTCCTAAATAAAAGTCAAACAAAAACTTCATTGATTCAGTAAAGAACATTTACTGAAAATTAAATTTATTTTTAGACAAACTTTTGTTTGAAAATTTTCTGGTGTTAATTTTTTCTGTGTATATATAAACTTAAGGTACTTGTCGTGTGACGTTTTCTTTAATATTACACTGAAAAATAAATTTAACATAAATTCAACGAATGAAATTCATTGACCTATATACGTTAGTAAAAAGTACGTTAGGTCAAAATTAACTAACAGATCGTTCAAACAAATATTTTTGTTTAGGAAAAAATCTGCTTGTTCAGTTATGTGATATGTTCTCTCTTCACCGATCACGACTCAGAAACATTTGCTACCATTATATAACTTAAAACATTAATGATATCGACAATGTTAAAATAATGAGTTGATAATAAGTTTCAAGGCTTTTCAAATAATTCTATCTTGAACTTTCTCTAAAGTTTATTGGCTAATAATGTACCATACACACATACATATATTAGTTTTTAGCTGGTTACACAAAGCCAAATGCAAACAAACATTATAATATTGTCTTTCGCAGCCAGTTTTAATAGCAACCATAAAAGGATTTCTAATTTTACATTTTATTGTATTAGACATTCTTCTTTATTTGTTACATTTTCTTTTTTTAACTTGCGTTCCATTAAAAACGCCAGTCAATGAATTTCTTTTTTTATATCCTATGCCATTTTATTTAAAAAAAAATGTGAGTTAAAAGTATATCGATGAGTAATAGCGAAAACAGGCGTCGTCTAACTGTCAATGAACAAAAAATAAACTTAAACATTTTATTTAATTATTATTTATTATAGATTTTTCCTTCCAAACACGTAATGATGGTTAAATTTTTTTTGTGCAGAGCTTGCTGTCATAAACTTTCATTCTTTATTTCAAATAACTTTCGTATTAATTTTATTCCTTTGAAACATTCGACTTGTCGTAAGACATCAAAACACTAAAATTGTTGCTTTGAAAGAATGTATTCTATTTTTCTGTAAATGGAAGGAAAAACGAGTTCAGATATTTTTTCATCACAAATGATATTTTTATAATAATAATCACCCTTATTGTGAATGTCGACGTCGACGTCAACACAATACATTCGTCGCTGTCAATTCGATATGTCGTCGTTGTCACTTCAATGCTAAATCGGCATTTACTAAAAGTATTGTGTTGACGTTGACTTGTTATCGATAATGTGAATGAAATAAATATCATCGCTATCATTTTGACGTTTATTCAATTTGTTTATTGCCTTGGTTTATTCAAATTTTTTAATGTTGTATTCAAGTGAAAGTTTTAGTGATGAAGAAAACAAATAAAGACTTCTTCTCTTTTAAAAAGTTCTTCTCCTTGCTGTTATCTTTCCATCATTTTATTTTCTTCATTTTCCATCATTTTCTTTTCTGCATTAAAAACATTCTTTTGGTTGGTATTGTGTTTCGCAAATATATAATGCGTTTCTAGAAGTGGCTTCTTCCACTCGAATAGCATATGTGGAAGTTAACGGGCATCCCCATCATCCTCAAAGATTTTGGAGCGTTTGCTAGATGCATATCGTCATGTAAAATGCAAAAGCGCCTATAATCAATTTTTAAACATTTTCAGAATATACATAAAAACCTTAACATATTATTATTAATTCAAACTTTATTAATGATACTATCCAAAAAAAAATAATTTTTATATTCCCAATAGTTTCCTTTTTATTAAGTTATCTATCTTTCCTGAAATTTTTTTAAAAATTATGATAGGCCGCCGCTTTTGCATTTTATATGACGATATATTTTCTGGTGCTTACCGTTTCCCAACCATCGCTATGTCCAATTAGTGGTCCAATAGATTTAATTTCGTCGCAATTTATTCCAATCCTTTCTTAAAATTATAAGGAGTTCTGCTCATATGAATGAAATCCTTTTGCTAGGCTTGGTTTACTTTCAAGCCGTTCAATTAATTCCTCAAATTGTTGGTTCTTATTTAAATTTTTTTCTATTTTAAATACTTTTTCAAATAAATAACCGTGATAGCTAAAAATTTCTATCGAGTCGTTGCCAAAAATTGTGTCGACAAAAACAGAGCCAATTTAACACAATGGTGTCTTAAAGTCGCCTATTAAAATGCTGAGCAGCTGTCAATTGGTATCGAAATCCGTCAATATTGACAACGGCAATGCCATTATTGCACCGTCGACGTCACTTCTGGCGACGTTGACATTCGCAATAAGTCATAATAAGTCATTTTTATTGAAAATTATTACTTATTTCAGCGAGCTTCTGAAACGCTAGAACAGTCGCAGGGAAAAAATGCACAAAAAATATTAATATTTATCCATTTTACCGCTTAAAAAGTATCATTTATTTTAATACGGGCCATATGCTATCCGTCTAACGAATTTCATTCAAATCCATTAAGCGGTTATCGCGTTTAGTGGATCAAACATCCAAACTCACTAACACACAAACTTTCTCATTTATAACAAAAGTAGGATATGAGAAAGTAAACAATATATTATGATTTTCATATAATTCAATTGGATGCTTAAATAATCGATTTTTGAACTTTTAAACCCAGCTTGAACGTTACCCTTCTTTCTGAAGTACTCTGCGTTTTTGTTATTTTTTATAAACTTTATGCTTCTCCTTTACATATAAACATACATCTTCCTAATCTTTCTGAGTTTCTGTAAATAAGCATGAAAATGTTATTAAAAAAGGCACTTTTTGTCATACCTCTTGATTTCTTTAGCTAGATATGCGTAATGGACGTGCTATCAAATTTTAGATTTTTTCTATGCCCGTTTTCGCTTTTGATCTGGTATCATTCCAAAATCGAAAGAGAAATAATATATAAAGAATTTTATCAAAGCAACGTTCCATACATTTTTGTATAAATTTCATATATTTTCCAAAAACACATTACTTATTAAATTGAAAAAATTTTGAAATGAATAATCATCGATGAGTTTTCAATTAATTAAAAAAAACTTTGGGTAACGTTCAATTCATATATTCGCCATAAGAATATTAAGGGCCTTATTCATTATAAATTATCAAATGCTTATAAAAGTTTTATAAAACAGATTTCAGATTTTATTAGCCTGCACACAAAAAAAACCAATGTAAAATTAACACGTCGCAACGTTGATTGGAAATCATATTAAATTTATGACAAATAATTTGTTGCTTAAGTGTGTTGGTGTTTATTTGCTATGTTCATGGCTACAATGCACTGTTGTGCCCAGTTCTGTGCCTTGTTGTTGTTTATTTTAATGTTCGCGTTGTGTAAATTTATTACCACCGAAATTTCCCTGCTGCTGATTTTAAATTAACATTGTTCCATATTAATTTTAAATGAAAAATTGTTAATCTAACCTTAAATTTCTTTGATTTAATATATTTCAATATCAAAACAATATTGTTATTAACGTTACATTTCATTTTAAATTAACACGACAATAACTTAAATTTCAAATAAATTTTATGTTAAATCATTAATTAAATCATGTTGAATCAAAATGAAATTTATGATACTTACGATAGTATTTATATGAGTGTATGCCTATCTAAAGTATATTTGAGGCTATTGTGGCTCCAATGGTTCGGGCGTTGACTACCAAGCAAGTGACCCGTGTTCAAATCGTGGCTGGGGCAGGCAACTACAACACAAATTTTTCTGATGCCTATGATAATATACATCACGTAAATAAAGTACTTACAAACATGTTGTTTCAACTTCAAATAACTTTAATTCAACATGATTCTTCGTGTTGTTTCAATATCAAATTAACGTTGCTGCAACTTGAAATAACTTTAATTCAACATGATTCTTCGTAATATTTCAGTATCAAATTGACGTTGATGCAACTTGAAGTAACTTTGATTCAACATGATCAGTATCAACTTCATTTATTAATTGTACTAATTTAACAGTATCGGAATATTAAATCAACATGAAATATAGTTATTTTAAAAAAGAAAAATGTTCTTTGAAGGTTATTATAAAATCATGTTGAATTAACATCAACACCTATGAAGCAAAATCACCACCGAAAAATGTTAAATTAGCCTTGTTTTCGACCATTTTAATATGAAATTTTTGTGGGTGTACTAACCAGAGTTTAAAAAAGTGCAATGATTTTCATTTCATTTGATTTTGCTTCTGCTTTCGCTTTTGAAAAATACAACAGTTTCAGCCAATGCAAAATCACACAACGATTTATGAGCAATTGCGCAGCACATTCAACAGTCGACGATTTGAAAACTTTGAATTTGATATGCTGTTGCTTTTGGTTAGTTTCGCAAGCAAAAGCAGTATATTTGCTTATGCAAGTCGCAAACAGTCACACTCGAAAAAGCAAAAACTCTTGCTTTTAGAAGTTGTAAGCAATCGCAGTCAAGTGGTTTTTGTTTTTGCTTCTTGAATGACGTGCAAAAACAACAACAAAAAAGTGACAAACACCACAAAGTACTTAACTAAACCTGCAGAAAACTTCTAAAAGCAAGAGTTTTTGCTTTTTCGACTGCGACTGTTTGCGACTTGCAAGAGCAAATAGACTGATTCTGCTTTTGCTTGCGAAACTAACCAAAAGCAACAGCAAATCAAATTTAAACTTGTGAAATCGTCGACTGTTGAGAGTGCTGCGCAATTGTTCATAAATCGTTTTCTGCTTCTACTTCGACTGTTGTTTTTTTTTCATAAGCACAAGCAAAAGCATTGGTTCATTTTAAACAGTTGGAAAATGCCTAAAGCAGCCAAAAGTAAAAATTTTACGACTTTTGCTACTTCGACTTAAGTTGTTTAAACACTGGTACTAACCTAGTTTGTTAATGTATTAAAATAATTATGAAAAAGTAACAACTCTTGTAATCTTTATCATTAAAGAACTCTGTTAAATAGCTGCTAATTATTTCTAACAATAAAAAATATTTTACGAAATTATCAACTTAAGCAAAATTCTTCATTTTCGTTGAAACAATCGGAATAATCCCAATATTTGTATGTGTGTATATACGTTGATATGTAGGTATGTACATAACTCTTCGTAAAACATTCATTTATTGCAACCCTTTAATACAAACTGACACAAACCCTTACAGACACATGCCAAAATTTAAAACAAATTTTCTTTGTTTCTTCAGAAAGAAAAATAAAACTCCTTGGCATAACTAACAACAACTACAATTTAAAACAAAACACACACAAAAAAAAGTTTAAAAAAAATAAAATTTATTCAACAGAAACGTGTTTCAATGTTATCGACTGAAAAATATATTGAAACAAAGAATGAATGAAAACAAAAAATTGCAAAAATTGGAAGACGTTAAATTGGTTTAACAAAAGGATTCATTTCGTTGTTGCTAGTTAAAATTTGCAGACAGGACTCGAAAAGAGACCAAGCGATTAAGTCATCTCAAATGCTTGACTTTGAAAAATTATCAAGGCAAATAACAAACTGGCATGTTTAAACTATTAATAACACTATGCAACAAGAAAAATAAAGAAAATATTTACTATATTTTTTGAGATGTTAAAATCCTCTAACTACAAAAAAGGCTAAATTTAAAATTCTACATTGATTTTATTATAACTTTAGAACGCCAGAAAACACCTTCTATAGCGCTGCAAGGTACCCGTTTACCTATAGGGAAGTTACGTAGAAAACAAGCATTTTCGCACTAAATATCTAGCTGTAAAAGTTATATGGGATTGGCAATATATATCTGCTGTCAATACTATATATATATATTTTACAACGTTTTAACTAGTTATTTAGTGCAAAAATGCTTGGCTTAATATAAAAAAGGCGTAACTCGAAATTTCGTTATTTTGCAGGAGATGGAAAAAACTGTAGAAAAACAAGAACACTAATACAAAAATAAGTCCGTGATTTTCAATCGTAGGTCGCTAAGTTTTTTAAGAACGTTGTATTTTGAAGCTGACTGTGTGAAAACGACAAAAATGCGATTTAGTAAAAATCGAGATATGCCCCTTTTATATTAAGCCATCGATATAGAATTTAATTTATTTATGCAGAACTACTAACAACTTAAAATAAATTAAGTAAAGAGCGACTTTGGCTCGCACACGAAGGGTTCCGTACGAATACAAATATATACTCGTATATCATTTTCAGTTTTTTCTCGTTTTTTCATTTTGGCAGTTTTTTCGTTGTGCTTTTTGTTTAATTTTGTTTTTAAAAGTTATTTTGCGTTGTTTCGGCGATTTTTTTGCTTTCGGCGCTTTTTTTCATTTTCGTAATTTTTCCGTTTGGCGATTTTTTTCTTTTGGCGTTTTTAACGTTTTTTCACTTTTTGACGATATTTTTAGTTTTAGCGATTTATTTTAATTTCGGCGCTTTTTCCAGCTTTGGCGCTTTTCCGGTTTTGGGGATTTTTTTCGGTTTTTGGTGATTTTTTAGTTTAGCGACTTTTTTTTTTTTGTTTTGGCGCGTTTATTTTCGTTTTGGTAATATTTAGAAATTATTTTCGATTTTTTTCGTTTTTGATGATATTTTTAATTTTAGCATTTTTTAGTTTTAGTGCTTTTGTTTTCGTTTTGACGCCTTGACGTTTTGACAGCGTAGCGAAAACAATAGGGTTCCTTTACACTTTTGGTGTACGGAACCCTAAAAATATACTTACAGTCAACTGAATCCTTTCAGCTCCATACATGCATGACTTATTGACTTATCCACGTATTGTTAAGGAAAAAATCAGAGTACCAATTATGGCATTCGATATTTGCCACAATATCTTTAAAATGGAAATTCGATCGTTACTGAATGCCTTATTTTTAAATATAGTTTTCGATTAGAGTAAGTTCGGGTAATGTGGTATATGGTACCACATTGCTGCTTTTTTCTAAAACTAAGAGCACAGGGATAAAAGTACCAATCGTAATAGTCTGATGCTATCAGAAAGTTAAGGGTGCGTTAGTATATGAGATTTTTGCAAGTTTAGTTTCTTTTTTAAAAAAAGTGAAGAATATATTTACTGTATTTACTGTATATTTTTAATTCAATAATTTTTTGAAAAAACCGCGTGCGGCTAAAATGGCATACTATATCATATTATCCTTTCAAGATAATAAGCATGACAAAAAGAGATGACGTAAGAAAATGGGCGGCGGAATATATGAAGTTATGGTATACCCCATTATCAGAACATAGTATACCACATTACCCGCCAATTTTTTAAATAGCTTGTATATGGCTTTTTACTCTTTCTCCACTTTCTCTGAGATTCGGACTAATCGAATCGAATCAAGTTTCTGCAAATCACAGGTAAAGAAAAAAATAGGTATACCATATTACCCGAACTTAATCTAATCCTTTTTTCTCTTTTCTCTTTTAATCTGAAGATTTTCAGCACTAAAAATCTTATTCTTTTAAATATTCCACACAAAGTATTTTAATGAAAAAAAATTACAATAAACTTCAATTGAAATAACCACACTGCATACACATTTTCTTTTTTGCAAACAGTTGGAAACACAAATAAGCTTCAAAACGTACAAAAAAGAAGAAAACTAACAGACTTTTTAAATAAATGCTAATAAATATGTTGGCTAAAAATAATTACGAACTTCACATTTAAACATTATTTTCGCAAGACTGGTGAAGCAGCAGAATGTTGCAAAACTAAATTTGCCTGTAGTATTTTTACTTCAGGCACGTATTCCACATGAATTACACCTCTTCTTTATTTCATCAACGCCATCTTCTGTGAGAAAAATTTTAAAATGTTTGTGTAAAATGCCATGAATGCAATATATTCCAGCTTTTTTTTCGGTTAAAGTGGAGCAAATATGCAAAAGAACAAATAAGAACAAATTTCTATTAAAAAAAAGGAAAAAAAGTAAAAAAAAAGCAAAAAAAAGCAAAAAATAGTCAGGGAAATAATTAAAGGTGAACTAAATCTAATGTTGTTTGTTTTCCAATATTTTGCCTTTATATCATGATATATTCTGTTAACTTTATTTTTAAACAAGCCACATACATTTCAAAAAGAAAGTGCACTTATTGTCATGCCACATAGTGTATTTGCCTGCATTAAACAAGCAACAGAGTTTTTTTCTCCAAACAACACTATTTCCTCATTATGGCTGTTAGTGGTTTAGAAAACAAATTTCTCTAGACAACTTAAAACAACTAAATTCAAATTTTCTCAGCTAATTTTTTTCTTTATTTTCCAAAAAATAAACTAATAAAACATCTCCACCAAAAAAGGCACTAGAGAAAAAGAAAACATTAATATATTTGCCAGTTTACAACAAACACGAAACTTTAGTTTTAACCCAGCTTAAGCTCGAAGTGCCATGTATGAAAAAATTAAACACTTAGTTGTATCTAGTGTTATTTGGAAATATGCCAATGATGTGTCTTAAAGAATGTGAAATGGTTTATTTTAAGAAGATGAGTTATGTTTTTTAAAATAGTTTTTTTTATATTTAGAAAATAAAGAAATAAGAAAATTGTGTAGTGGATAGTGAGCTACACCTAAAATAAAATATAGGTAAATATAACCATTTTCATAACTTAGAATTGCACCAACCTACAAAATGCTTGCCTGCCAATGCTTAAGCAGTGTGTTTATTTCAAAAAATAAAATTTGTTTGTTTGTAATTTTTTTTTTGTCTTGAATTTAGGTTTTCACATATTTACTCATGTTTATAAACCGGACGCCATCTCAGCTATTTAAGTCATCTTGTTAAATAATGATAGCACAAAGTATACATAGATATGTTTGGTGACTTGCTTGACTAAAATACAATAATTTTTGTAAAATAACTATTTTCGTTGTTATTATTATAAATTGGTAATTTTAACCATAAAAATTGGTAATTTTAACCCTAAAAATTTTTTTAAATTAAATTAGGAATTGTAACCAACAAAAATAATTTTTATTTTCAAACGTGATTTTTCCCAAATTTATATTTAACCATTCAGTAAAATGTAATATTTTGGTCTCGAACTTAGGTTCTCATGTTTATGAACAGGGTGCCTTTACCATCTCAGCTAAGTCATCTTGTTAAATAACGATAGTACAAAGTAAACATAGACATAAAATGACTTACAACTTTAAAAAATTAAATAATGAAAATTGTTATTTCATAAATAATACTGCTACAATTATTTACATTAACATTAGTTAACTATATAAATTGGTTAGACTTACCAATAATTTTATTTTGAGTGTAGACTATTAATAGGGAGGTCGCTGGTTCGATTTCTGCCTAGACCCTGGGGTTTCTGCCTGTAGAAAGGCCAAACAAAGGCTTGTGCCTGCTTACGACAACTGTAATATAGTTCTAGAAAACAATGTATAGTTGTAGCAACCAAATATTTATTGTGTTTAAATACATATTTAAAAAAAGATAAATTAATTTTTGCCTACAATTGGACTATTAAATAACAGTGTGCAACAAGATGAAATTTTTTACAACTGATTTTGATAAAGGGCACAAAAGTAAATAAGCGTGCATCGGCGTTTACATCTGGGATTCATATTAGGGGGAGCTATTGTTATAGTGAATCGGCATAAGAAATCTTGTAATACTTTCGTTTATGGTATAAAATATGCTAAAATTGTTTTATGTAAAATACTACTAGAAACATTTTATGGGAACACTGTAACCCTCTAAAGTTTCGCTGTATGGGTCTTTTTTGACACTATCTGAATTTCTTACAACTATATATTATATTTACAGCTTTCGTTTGTGTGGTGAAATTTTAATTTAAGACATTATAATAGAAACTAGCGTCATAAAATCCGGCTTTATAGGATATTTTAGCATTAATTGTGACTAAGTACGAAATTAACCCTTAAACTCATTTTAAGTTTTCAATGATTTCTAACGCTCAAGTTGAGTTTAAAGCTTTGATGTCTTTGAAGACTTATAGTACAATTGTGTGACAAACATTTTGTAGGAAATTTCTTCCCGCCGTTGAATTTATTGCCGTTGAAGGGGAAGTTTTAGAGATTTAAAGTGTTTCACAAAAATTTTCCTCGTGGTGTTTTTCATAAAAGTGTTGAACACATCTTATACCTTAAACATAACGATAACAATATTTACTGTAACAATGTGTAAAAGATGGGAATTTAACTTCCCCCAAAAAGAATCGCAGATGTAAGCTTTCAGTACACCAATACACGTTTATTTTTTAGGTGCCCTCTACCAGAATCACTCATTAGAACCTTATAATTTTTTTTTGTGCTGCACAGTGTTATTACCACCAATAACAATTGTCCAGTGGCTGCGCTCAACTAAACTTTTCTTACTACACAAAACTATATTTACGTAATTTTTTATTTTGAACTGAATAGGTATAAGTCTGAAAATTATTTCGGCTTTCTATTTCAATATTTTGAATTCATGTAAATTCAAATTAATTTTATTTGAATATTCCAACACTCCACTTTTAATAAAAATAATTTGAATATACAGAAATCAAAATATTGTACTTGAAAGCCGAAATAATAAAAATTTTCAAAAATATTTTGGTTGAAACAAATCTTAATGATAAGCTCGTCTAACATATGAACTAAAGTTGAATCAAACAAATTGTTGTGAAATTGTGAAGTAAAGTACAGACACACGTGCATATCGTTGCCTTAATATAGAAACGCCCTAACTCGATATATTTTCAAATCGATTTTTTGCATATTTCGATAGATGAACCTCTAATGAATGTATCGAAATATGATAAACTCGATTTTAAAAAAATCAGTTAGGGCCTTTCTATATTAAGATATCGATATACACCAAATGAATGTCATGTAGTAGTATGGGTGTACTCTCCGTTTTTTTTTTTGTACGCAAACCATTTATGAAAATTTTTGCTTCCTGGCGAACCCTCTTTTATTTAGATTATTTTTGTCATATTTGATTATAAAAAACTTTCCATAGAATTTTAAATTTCGGCTGCTTTTATGAAGTCAGAATACCATAA
Organism: Panzeria rudis; assembly: GCA_956483635.1. Lineage (NCBI taxonomy): Eukaryota > Metazoa > Arthropoda > Insecta > Diptera > Tachinidae > Panzeria > Panzeria rudis. Next base: position 136,851,849 of record OY101447.1, on the reverse strand, counting down.
CACTTCAAAAAAATATAGTAATTATCATTGATGCACAGTATTATCTTGTTCTGACGTATAAGTAATATTTATGTTCAACATTACTCATACGCCATTAGTATTACTCTCCTAAAGTTATTTAATTTTACTACGCTATAATAAATTATTTGAAAAAAAATTAACATCTTGCACTGACAAACTATAATTAATTTCTAATACTTTGTTGACATATTAAGCGTATAATAAATTATCAAAGAGGAAAAGAAAGAATGCAATGAAAAAGATATCAAAAAAGTCGTTTTTAAGAGGAAACTAGTAATGAAACTGATACTTAACACTAGGCACATCTATACACATTTATGGTTATATTTCTATGTGTTAATAATAATATTTAGCTTTATCATTAATTAAGTGTGTCTCAAAAAAATGATTTAATGAAAAAAACAATCTTTTCTAGATTACAAGCGAAGAGTTTTATAAACACTACGCAACAATTTTGGACTTTTTGTATGTTTAGGAAATGCAAATATGTAATCCAAATGTATTGTAATTTTCTTGCCGATTAGCTCCATTATTATGATTAGCTCTAGTTTTAAAGATATATGCAGAATTTATATTTGCATAATTTGCAGATTTTTTTTTATTCTTTGCTTCATATTTAAGCAGCAGTCCTTTCAAACGTGTTTTCGGATATCTTACTAGTATTGAAAGAATATTGAAAATTGGGGATAAAAAATGTTAATACAGGCTATAAACTCTATGTGTGCAAAATTTCAGTCATATTCGTTAAGCCGTTTTTGTGTGATTGGGTAATAAAAATTTCAAACACCCAAACGTTCATATTTATAATCTCAGCATGATTATTATGATTATATTAAGTAAATGTATGGTTTTATGGAAAGAATTTTAGTTTTTATTGCGGTACGATTCACAAAACACTTAGTTTTGTAATAAACTGTTAGGTTGCAAATAGAGTATTTGCTGATGATGGAGCTGTGAACGAAACGAAAAATAGAAAATTTTATTCGAATACAAATAATTTAATAAAATTATATGCATTAATATTAAAAAAAATAATAATAATTTAAATGCAAAATTTCGAATACAATTTTAGTTTAAGTTATTCGAATAAAATTGTTCGAATAAAAATTATTAAAATAAAATTTTTAATGAAATAATTTAAAATAAAAGTAATCAAAACAAAATTATCGCAGTAAAAATTATTCGAATAGAATTATTTGAATAAAATTATTCGAATTAAAATCATTCGCATAAAATTATTTGATCAAAATTGTTCGAGTTAAAATGACTCGAATAAAATTATTCAAATAAAAAATTTCGAATAAAATTTATTTGAATTATTAAAAAAAATTTGAACTATTAGTATAAAACAATTTGAATAAAATTTTGTCGAATAAAATCATTCTAATAAAAATTACTCGAATAAAATTTATTCAAATAAAAAATTCTAATGAAGTTCTTCAAAATAAAATTATTCAAAACTTAACAAAAATTATCCGCGTAAAAAGTACTTCGAATAAAATTATTCGAATTAAAATCATTCGCATAACATTATTTGAATAAAATTGTTTGAGCTAAAATGATTCGAATTAAAGTATTCAAATAAAAATATTCGAATAAAATTTATTTGTATAACATTATATGAATAAAGTTGTTTAAATTATTCCTATATTTCGTATATTTGAATAAAATTTACTCCAGCGAAATAGGTCAAATAAAAATTATTTGATTAAAATCATATACATAAAATTTGCTAAGGAAAAAGAGAAAACAGTTCGAATAAGAATTACTCGAATAAAATCATTAAAAAAAATATTCTAATAAAGTTCTTCAAAATAAAAACATATATGTATTAAAAAAAAGTTACTGGAGTAAAAATTATTCGAATGAAATTGTTCGAGATAAAATTATTCGCATGTATTATTTAAAAAATTATTCAACTCAAATTGTTCGAGTTAAAATTATTCGTTTAAAATTATTCAAATAAAAAGTCTAACGAAATTATTTACAATAAAAATATTTAAAACTAAATTTTCCCAGTAAAAATTATTCAAATTAAAAATTCTAATAAAGTTCTTAAAAATAAATATATTCAAAACACATCCGAGTAAAAATTATTCGAATGAAATTCTTCGAGTAAAAATCATTCGTATGATATTATATAAAATATTATTCGAATAAAATTGATCCAGTTAAAACTATTCGTGTAAAATTATTTAACAAAACAAATTCAAATAAAAATTATTCGCATAAAATTATTTTGAATCGAGTTTTTTGAATTATTTGTATAAAACTGATTGAATAAAATTATTCGAATAAAATTTTTTGAATAAATTCATATAAATAATAAATCTAAGATAAAGACAAAACTTCGAATAAAAATTAATCGAATAAAATTATTTAAATAAAAAATTCTAATAAGGGTCTTCAAAATAAAAATACTTATGGAAAACAAAATTATTCGACTAAAAATTATTCGACTGAAATTGTTCGAGCCAAAATCATTCTTAAATTAGTTAAAAAAATAATAATATATAAAAAATTTTCGACTTAAAATTATTCGTGTGAAATTATTCAAATAAAAAAAATCGAATAAAACATATTCGTAGAAAACTATTTTGAATCGAATTATTGGAATTAAAATTATTCGTATAAATTTATTCGAAAAAAAGTTATTCAAAACATAACTGTCTGGTAAAACTTATTCGAATAAAATTGTTCGAGTTTTAATTATTCGTATAAAAGTATTTGAATGAAAATTATTATTCAATTCCGATAAAAATTTAAATAGAAAAGTTTAATAAGGATATTCTTATAAATCTATTCATTATTTTTCCCTTCTTCCTAGCAAATATTAATCATGTCTAATTCTTTTTGAGTATAACGTTACGAACTTTAGCCTTAATAATCAATTTCAATAAAAGAGCGAAATTAGTTCGAAATAGTCACATTACACTATTTACGTGTATCGGCGATTTGAAATTTTACATCTGGGATTCATTTTAAGGGGATTTAAGGGATAGAAAATCTTTTAACCCTTATTTTTAAGGCGTAAGATGTGTTCTCCATTTTTATGTAAAATACCACTTGGAAAATTTTTGTGGAACATTTTAACTAGGGATGTAACGAATACCGATACCGATACCGATATATCGGCGATACTTCAGATTTTCCGATACATCGGTATCGGCGATATTTTACTGTCGGTACGACTATATTTTTAAAAAAAATTTCAGAGTTTTTTTTTTAACAAAGAATTTATTTTTGTTCGATTTTACCATGAATTAAATTCACTTCGTTATTTTTTAAATCTTATTAATACCAATTTTAAAAATTAATAATATTTTATGCTGTTATTTTGTAAAAAAATTATTTATTTTTTGTTAATTTTACCATGAATTCAAATTCAAGACGTTGTTTTAAAAAAAAAATGCTCCAAAGAAGTCATGAAAATGTAGAATTCGCAAATTTGGATAATTTCTAATTAGTTTTACATATCTTGGCCATTGCAAGAAGTTCTGTTTTTCGATTACCAATCACCGAATTGGAAGCGATGCTAGGACAAATTTCTTTTTCGGTATTCTATAATGATTTTTCCTCAAGGAAAAAGGATAAAAAATTACCCATTTTCACAATTTTTTTGTGCGAATTTAAACTCAGAACTGTATTTTCATGTAAATTTAAGTGAATATATATAAACTTAGAAGTCTTTTAATAATTAAGCTATTAAGTTATTTAGAAGAATATTAGTTGATAAATATCCTTTAAAAAAATCGTTTTTTTAAAAAGCATGGCGAGTATTTTTAAAATTATAAAGGAATTAAACATTTTTTCTTCCTTTTCTACTAATTATCTGCATATTTTTAATATAGATTTTTTGGAAGCAAAGAAAATGTAGGTCCTTAAAAATTACTTCTAATGTTTTATCAATTTTAAATATTCTCTCTTATAATGTAATTTTGTATAATAAAAAAATTGCACTTGAGTTTTGTTAATCTAAACTTGTACTCAATTTCAATATTCGTATCGGAATCGGTATCGGCGATATTTTATTTTAAATATCGGTATCGGTATCGGATCCGCAAAACGGCGTATCGTTACTTCCCTAATTTTAACCCTATAACGCTTCGTTGCATGGAACTTTTTGTCTCTGTCTTAAAAAAGAGGTAAACATTTACTTCAATGGCGACGTAGCGGCCTGAAATGTCCTGCAAAAATAGTTGCCATGAAATTCGTCTATAACTCTTAAAAAAATACAACCAATTCACAACCTGTTGTATGTGTTGTAGATCGTATAAATGTTGTGGGTAATTTCCAAATAAACATTTGTTTAGAAACATGTTTATTAGGAAATTATCAACAACATTTTTACACTTACAACAGATTATGAATTGAGCAAATATGTTTAGGGTTAATTTCGTACTTATTCACAATTAGTACTAAAATATCCTACATATGAGGCTAGTTTGTATTAAAAATATATCTTATGTAAAATTTCAATATAACTATAGCATTCGTAACTATAGCATTCGTAAAATCAGAAAAACAGAAATTTATCTTCACCACCAAAAACAATACAATCCTGTTTGAAGCTGTCAGCTTGCTCAACAACTTTAGTATCATCTCTACATCTTCGCTTGCACTATGTTTACTTTCATACAAATACTTGGGCAGTTTCTTATATTCAGCAACAGTAGCAGCTACTCTATTGTAATAAGAATATTTCAGTTACAAATTTAACAATTTATTTATGACTGTCTTAAGCGGAAACTTAATTAATGATCATTTTGAAAAATAAACAAAAAATCACATTTGAGTTTAATACAAACGGTACCCTCTAATATTTTATCCCACATCTTTCTATGAATCTATATGAGTTGCATGCAACACGTGACTCTGTATTAAATGACTGAACAAACAATCCATTTTTCATGTTCTTTCAAGTTTCCTCTTTTTTTTAACTCCCCATAATCAAAGAGTATAGTTTGCCATAACGATAATGATGAAAATGATGTCTTTCTTTTTGTCTTCACAAGAACTCAAGATGAAAGAAAATATTTTAAAATTTCGTAGATAAATTGTAAATTATTGTTTTAGTATTTTGACATTTTAACTAGATTTGCAACCGCTTAACTTGACTGTCTTACTTCCTCTTGTAACAAAAGACAAAATAAATTTTATTTTTGTGCTGAATGTTATTTCTCATAACAAAATTCATCTATGACAGGAAGGATTTTATAAAAAAGCAACTAGTTAGTATCCAACTGATGCTTTTATAATCAAACAGATGATGATGATGAAGTTGATGATTTGAGTTGATGTATTAAATTGAAAAGATTAAATTTTATTAAAGCTGTTCTTTCAAAAATGTGTATGCATTATTAAAGCTGTTCTTTCAAAAATATGTATACATTGCTGTGATTAAAAAGCATTTTGAATAGAACTGTGATTAAATAAGAGTTTAAATAGCGCACAGCGCCTTTTTTAAAGCAAAGATAGAGTAATATTTTCTCAAATTGTGATACCTCAATTTGGGTAACTTTAAAGTTTTATTTTATATCCCTTTTTGCCACACTCAAAGTAATATTGTAGGTAAATCCAACCAATTTAAATTTGTTAACTTACTGTTAATGCAAATTGTTGTTGCAATTTTTATGAAATAACAATTTTTATTGATTAAAATAACTATTTAAAGTTTTAAATCAATTCATGTCTATGTTTACTTTGTGCTGTCGCTATTTAACACGATGACTGGGCTGAAATGGTCAAGGCGGCTTACAAACATGTCAAAAATTGTGAGAACCTAAGTTCAAGACCACTAAATTACAAACAAACAAAATTTTTTTATCAGACATTTACTGCACAGGCATCGAATCAGCATCCTCCCTGTTATTCGTTTAGCACACTTTCGACTAAACTACAATTCCTTTGGTTGATTTTACTGCATTTTATGGGCTGGTGCAACTTTAACCAATAAAATTGGTTAGATTTACCAATATTTTATATTATGTGCAGCCTGTTGAACGTGTAAACTTTGTGTTAATTAATCAAAATTTTGGAAGGTTTGGAAGGTAGCTTTGTGTGGTAATTTTAGCGTCAAAAGCAAGCAAGTTTATCTCTGGTGATAGCATTTTAAGGCAGACTGTCTCAAAAGGCAAGAATTCTTTTTGAGATAAAATTTGAAAAATTTGCTAAGAACGAGGAAAAATAATTGTTTGCAATCTATTATACAATACAGCATACTTTAATAAATACTCGTATGTCCTTTAGTTTTTATTAAGAGAATTTAACTTTTTACCAGGAAATTTTGGACTGTCAAAATATGGCTTTAAAAGTTTTTTTTATATAAAAACAAACACAACCTACGAAGCTGCGGAAACACCCATGTTTTTTGGTGGGAATAAAACGCGCGACCTCTGGACTAAATGGGCTTGTATAGCTACACACAAAAAATTTCATATTAAAATCGGTAGTGATTTTGCTTCATAGGTGTTTCATGTTAATTCAACATGATATTACAATAGCCTTCAAAGAACATTTTTCTTTTTGAAATAACTATATTTCATGTTGATTTAATATTCCAGTACAGTTAAATCGATATGAAGTTGACACTGAAATAATACGAAGAATCATGTTGAATCAAAGTTATTTCAAGTTGAAACAACGTGAATTTGATATTGAAACCACACGAAGAGTCATGTTGAATCAAAGTCTTTTTCAAATTAATCTAACATGAATTTAATGTATCCATTTTTTAATTATTTTACGTGTTGTAGTTGGCTGCCCCAGCCAAGATTTGAACTCAGGACATTTGCTTGGTAGTTAACGCGCTAGCCACAACAGCCTCAAATATATGCACTTTAGATAAAAACTAATATAAATAGAATCATAAGTAACACAAATTCCATTTTAATTCAACATGATTTAATTGCTTATTTAGGATAAACATTATTTGAAATTAAAGTTATAGTCATGTTGATTTAAAATGAAATGTAACAGTGAAAATTATTAAATCAAAGAGGTTTTAAGATAGATTAACAATTTTTTTTTAAATTAATATGAGTGATAATTTTAAATCAACAGTAGGAAAATTTCGCTAGTCATGCGAAGTTTGTCGGCTATTTACATTTACACAACACGGATATTAAAATAAACAACAAAACAACAACAAATCACACAAGTGAGTACAACAGCAGCTATGAACAAAGCAAATAAACACCGACACACTTAAGAAACAAATGAGGAGTAATTTTTGAAAAGGGCTTATGTCGATGTTGAGCCAAAATTTCAGTAATAAGAAAAACATTTCAGAGCTGTTTACACTTGATCTAATATTCTGAGCCTATCAAAGAATTTATTCTAATTTATTTGTCTTTAATGCAAAAAGTAAAAATATATTTGGAAATATATACACAGAAAAAAAGGAATGTAAAATCAACATGACGCAATTATGATTTGAAATCATATTAAATTTACAAAAAATTAATTGTCGGTTAAGTTTGTTAGTGTTTATTTACTTTGTTTATTGCTTCTGTTCACTGTTGTGCTTAGTTGTGTAAACTTGTTGTTGTTTATTATTACGTGTGTCGGCTATGTAGGCGACAAAAAACGAATAACCATTGAAAATTTACTGTTGTTGGTTTAAAATTACGATTGTTTCATATTAATTTTAAATGAAAAATTATTAATCTAACCTTAAATCTCTTTGGTTTTAAATTTTTCACTCTTATAAACTTTACATTTCATTTTAAATCAACATGACTATAACTTTAATTTCAAATAAGTTTTATATTAAATAATTATTTAGGTCATGTTGTATTAAAACTAAATTCATTTTACATACAATGGGTATTTATTTAAAGTAAAGTTTGAAGTTGTTGTGGCTGCAGTGGTTAGCGCGCGGACTATCATGTAAGTGACATGGGTTCAAATCTTCGCTGGGGCAACCAACTACAACACAAAGTTTTCTGTTGTCTATGCTAAAAACCATCACGTAAGTAAAATAATTAATAATATCGCTACATTAAAGTCATGTTGTTTCAGCTTGATATAACTATAATTCAACATGATTCTTATTGTTGTTTCAATATCAAATTTACGTTGTTTCATCTCGAAATAACTTTCATTCAACATGATATGTAGTATTATTTCAGTATCAACTTCATTTTGATTTAAATGTACTGTAATATTAAATCAACACGAAATATAGATAATTCAAAAGGATAAATGTTCCTTCAAGATTATTGTAAATCAAGTTGAATTAACATGGAATGCCCGCCTATGAAGCAAAATCACTACCGAACATTTTTAATTTAACCTGGTTTTCAACGATTTTACATGGAAATTTTTCTGCGTGTTCCCTTTTGTTGTAAAACACTTGGAAATTTGCGGGTTTATTGTAATGTTTCGTGGACACTTAAGTCAGTGATTATTGCATCTCGCTGATAAGGTTGTCCGAGGCGTGGGATGCATGCTCAGTGGCCGTAGCCGATATAAGTAAGCACTTAGAGCGACTTTAGAAAATTCTTTTTTTTAATCAAACTCTTAACAATTAGGTAGAAATGTGCCCTTTTGTACTACACTATGCTTTTTAGCCACGGAAATATACCTTTTTTGCAATGGACTTTGATCTAGAGAATGCAGTTAAGCATGACAAAGGCGATGTCGTTTTTAGATTTGTTCAAGATCGGAAATGGAAATATGCCTTTTTGAACAATCACTCCTCAAATTATTTCTCATAAATATAATATGATTTCCAATCAACATTGTGACATATTGATTTTGCATTGGTATTTTTTTCTGTAGGTTAACAGGCTTTAATTAGTGCAACCTATAGTTCTCATTAATAGTTGCTCCGACGGTTGCGGCATTCTTTGGTAGTTCAGCGGTTCACTTCTTTTGGAAACATCAGAAATCCTAATATATATTAACTACGATGATGTCAAAAAACGAGAATTTTTTTCGAGATGAAATTCAAATTTTTTTTTTTAAAGGATGTAAAAAATAATTTCATATTCTTTGCTTAATCTGTTTATTAATTTTTTACTAAAATTAATGTTTTACAAAAAATAATTTGGACCGAACTACATATGTATGTGCATATAAATATGTATGTACATATAAATATGTATGTACATATAAATATGTATGTACATATGTATGTCCAACAATAGTTGGCCACAGACTTTTGTGTTAAAACACTTTCTAAAAAAGATGCTCTTCTTAAACATACAAATATTTTATTGTTATTATTTTTGTTGTATATTTAAATAATTACATTGCTGAAATGCAAAACCAACAAACAACATGAAGTTAAAGAACAACATTTTGCACCCTTATTAATTGTTGCTTCGTTCAAATCCTAGTAACGACAGCAACAATTAAAAATAAGAAGGAAAGAATGTGAAAAATCTTGAAAGTAAAATGCTAAAAAAAGTGGCAAGACGAAGAAAATTGTTGGAGTTTGCAGCAAAAATGAGAACTAAACTACAAAAGTTTGTGTGTATGTTTTAGATACAATCACGCATAGTGTATATATGTATAGTGTTAAAGAGCTAAGTGCAATACTTAAGCAAATTTTATGAGTTTTTAGGCTGTAAAAATATATATAGTTGCTGTTTTTATCTTTTTGCTATTCATATTAAAGTGAAAAATTTCATATTAAAGTGAAAATTTGCAACGCAACAAGATGATCTTACCTTGAATAATAAAACTGTACAACTCAAACAAATAAATTGCAAGGTTCTAACCAGTGATTCTATTAGAGGCCTTTAAAAAAATATACGTGTATCGGCGTTTTGAAAGTTTACATCTTGAATGTGATTAATCGCGATTAACGAAAAATAAATCAATAATAATAACACTGTACAACACGAAAAAAATTTACAAGGTTTTGTAACAGATTCTGATTAAGAAATATATAGTACGTGCTTAGACGTTTTGAAAGTTTGTATGCGGGACTCATTTTAGAAGGATCTAAAGTTCCCCCCTTAAGGTATAATATGTGTTTAGCACCTTTATGTAAAATACCAATAGGAACATTTTTGTAGAACATTTTAATTCTCTAACACTTCGCTGGATGGAATTTTTTGTCGCTTTCTTAAAAGGAGTCGAAAACCGCCCCTCCTTCAGCGGCGATATAATGGGCAAAAAGCTGGAGTATAACATTTAATGAAAGATTACGCCGTGATAACTCTAATGCTATCCCTTTTTTATTTTCGTACAAGATTTTTTGTATTTACAATATTTAATATAAAAGTTACTCCGAAAATTCGATAATAAACTAAAATACCCCAGAAAATCGAAATTTAACACATATTCGAAAATGCGACAAAAGTTAAGATATTTTTGTTGCATTCTTTGCACATTATTTCACTAAGAAATTGACAACCGAAAAAAGTTCGTACTTATTCTTAAAAAAAATCGAAAATACAACTGAAAATTTAAAACTTAACAATAATTGAAAATGCACAAAACGTATATTAAGTCCACCAGTAGCACATATTTTCACCGAAGTTTCAAATTTACTACGAAAATATTGAAAACTCTTACGAAAATTTGGTATTTAAATACAACAGAAATCTACAATTTTACTTAAGTAATGCAAACTTTGCAAAAAATCAAGTTTCTCAAAAAAAAATTATAATTCTCCGAAAATTCGCAATTCAACACATATGAATTTTAAAGTGCACCAAAATTGCCTTAAATTAAGCTCCTGCGAACAAGTTAATATTCGAAGCATATTATAAACATACACACACAAAAATAAAGCAATGTAAAATCAACATGACGCAATTGTGATTTAAAATCATATTAAATTTACAAGAAATAATTTGTCGTTTAAGTGTGTTAGTGTTTATTTGCTTTGTTCATTGCTACAGTTCACTGTTGTGCCTAGTTGTGTGGCTTGTTGTTGTTTATTCTTACATGTGTCTGCTATGTATACGCCAGAAAACGAATTACCAGCGAAAATTTGCTGCTGCTGCTGGCTTAAAATTACGATTGTTTCATATTAATTTTAAATAAAAAATTATTAATCTAGCCTTAAATCTCTTTGATTTAAAATTTTTCATTGTTAAAACAACTTTGTTATAAACGTTTCATTTCATTTTAAATCATCATGACTATAACTTTAATTTAAAATAAGTTTTATGTTAAATAATCATTTAAATCATGTTGAATTAAAATTAAATTCATTTTACATACGATGTGTATTTATTTAATGTAGCTAAAGTAAAGTTTGAAGCTGTTGTGGCTGCAGCGGTTAGCGCGTGGACTATCATGCAAGTGGCACGAGTTCAAATCTTCGTTGGGTCAGCCAACTACAACAAAAAGTTTTCTGTTGTCTATGCTAATAACACCCCGTCTTCACGAGACATAGTTTTGTTCTAACATTTGTCAAACTTCATACATAAAAACATCAGAAAAATGTTAGTGTTATTTTTTCATATCGACTTTGACTTTTGTCAAGACAAAGCAATGGCTCGTGAAGACGCTATGTAACCATCACGTAAACAAAATAATTAATAACATGGCCACATTAAAGTCATGTTGTTCAGCTTGATATAACTATAATTCAACATGATTCTTAGTGTTGGTTTAATATCAAATTTACGTTGTTTCAACTTGAAATAACTTTGATTCAACATGATTCTTCGTGTTGTGCCAATAACAAATTCGCATTTTTTAAATTCGAAATAACTTTGATTTAACACGACTTTTCGTATTATTTCAGTATCAACTTCATTTTGATTTGACTGTACTGCAATATTAAATCAACATGAAAGATGGTTAATTTAAAGGGATGAATCTTCCTTCAAGACTACTTGTAAATCATGTTGAATTAACATGAAACGCCTATGAAGCAAAATAACTACCGAAAAATGTTAAATTAACCTGGTTTTCGTCGATTTTTCTTTGAAATTTTTCTGTGTACACATTAGAAAATGCAACAAAGGTGTCCTAAATCCACAAACTAATAATAACATTAAATTAAAAATGAGAACTACTTAATTTGTACTCTATGCAGCCCTGTGTTCTTTTAAGACATTAAATAAATAAATAAACATTTTAAAAACCCCCGATGAAAAACTTTAAAATGTCTAGAACGACTTTTTCAAATAAGGGCTAAAAGATTTTAGATCAAGTTATCTTTCAAAAAAATAATCTAAATCAAAATCGATTTGGGTGTCTCGGCAGGCTAGTGGGTAGTGTGCTAGCCTATCGGTGCGGAGGTTGTGGGTTCGCTTCCCACCGTAGACTCTGGTCTGTTTCACTACAACGAGTGAAGGTCTTTGTTACTAATCTCGTTTAAATTAAGTTATGTTATAATTTGTAATTGTATTTGTAACATTTAGTAAATAAATAAAATAAAATCGATTTAGCCGTTTTGGAGCTACGGTGCCGCAGGCACGCAGATTCAAGAGGATACTGCTACAAAATATGTGATAACTTCTAAACGACTGGACAGAACACTCTCGATCAAGTCGCCTTTCAAACTAAAAAAAAACTAAATTAAAATCGGTCCAGTCGTTTAGGTTCTACGAGAGACATACTTATACACAGATACACTAATACACAGATATGTACATACTACAAACTTATAACACCACTCTTTTTTGGTGGGGGTTAAAAATAACAATATTCCAAGAAATTAACCTGGCCTTAAAATTCTCCAAAAATGCGATATTTAACAAAAGTGTCAGCAATCCAAAATTTCACATAATTACACTCCGAAAAATTTAGAATTTTCTGGAAATTCAAGAGTTAACACATTCAAAATTGCGCTCAAATTCACTTTGAAATTTCCTGAAAGAAATCTAAAACCCGCCAAACATTTTAAGTTACTCCGAAAAAGTCGAATTTTTTTCGACACATATTCGAACTTGCATAAAAAGTGCCTCTTGCTAGAAATATAATTAGGCAACTGCACAGAAAAAACTATAATTCGTATTCTATTACAAAATTCATAAATTCAAATATTTATTTTACGGAAATGGGACCTATCACAAAATTCGTAAAATTAAACACTAAAATTCGTAAATATTTAATAAGAAAAAAATTGAATTTTTTCTATCAAAATTTTGTATTGGAATATTTAAAAACCAAAGAAAAAAATAATAAAATTTAAAAACAAACTCAAACACATGTGTGTTAAAATAAAAACCTATGATAATTTTTTTGAAGACTTTTCGAATATCCGTAAAATTTAAAATTTTTCGTAATAAGTTCGATTTTGAAAGTTTTTAATTTATTTCGTGCAAATATGTGTTTATAGTAATATTTTCAGTAAATAAATTAAAAACTCGCAAAATCGAATTTACTCCAAAAATATCGAAAATTCTCCGGCAATGCGAAATTAAACACATGCTCGAAAATGCAAAATCTTGCAAAACCTCGCAACATGCATAAATATATTATCTGTTGTAGTTTAAGAGATATTTGGCTTTAAAAATTTTAATTTTTGTAGGGTATTTCCCACTATATTTTGATAAGTAGACGTATACTTATTAGAAATTACTTTCATGCCAGTAATAAATATATCTCATACGTCGCTAATGCTAACAATATTTTTGTTTCTTTCTGTCTTTGCTCAAGTTTGTCTATATTAAATAATTCGCAAATTTTGTGAATAACAAAAAAATGCTTAATGTACCTAATCAAATAAAATTTATTTTCCCACAAACGGATGTCTATTTTTTATTAAATCTGTTTTTAAAACTTTATTTATTAAATTGAATTGCTTTAATATTTTACTTCAATCAAGCAACTAGAAGACAAACTAAATTAAACTAAAAATAACTTTTCAACGTACTTTTAACATAAATCATTATTGTTGAGCTCTTTTATTTTCCGTTTCTTGTTTGACAGTTTTCAATAAATTTTATTTTCATTTCTTTACTATATTGTTAAGCTGGAAGATTTTTATTGTTTGTGGTAGCAAAAAAAAGACTTTGCTAACAACATTAGGATCATGTTGACATACTCCAAGTTGATGTCTAGTGTGCATGACAAATATTAAAACATTTCAATTTCAACAAAACTATAGAACTAAAAAATAAGTTTAGAAAACTTTTTTTGGGGGGTAAAAGTACTAAAAGTACTTTTATTTTACTAACTGGTGATATTAAGAAAATTTAAAATATACTAACTTGTCAATGTAAAGTTGCATTCATTTGCAACAAGAGATTTAATTTAGCTGGCTACACCCTTTTTGTGTTTTTAAAGTGTTTGCATGTAAACCGAGAGTGAGAGAGCATAAAACTTTGTATTTGTTGCATTAATTAAGTTAAAATATGCCAGGAAGCAAAACTTAGTGTTAGCGTAAATGCGTCTTTTTACGCCTTTTTGCTTGCATTGTAGTTAAAGAACTTCAACTAAAAATGTTGTTGAGTATAAATTAAAATAATAAATTATTGCCATTATTTATGTTAATTCAACATGATTTTATAATAACCTTCAAAGAAAATTTTTCCTTTTAAAATAGCAATATTTCAACAACATGAATTTGATACTGAAACAACACGAAGAATCATGTTGAATCAAAGTTGTTTTCAAGTTCAAACAACATGCATTTAATGTATGTAGCTATTTTATTAATTATTTTACTTCGTGATTCGTATCCGCATAGGCATCAAAAAAACTTTGTGTTGTAGTTGGCTAATTTTCTCAGCTAACCTTCTCAGCTAACCTTTTTAGCCGGCTTGGCCGGCTAAATTGTACAGCCCTAATTGTGTTCAAGTCTGAATGTTTAGCTAAATACTTTAAAAAAATGAATGTGAATTAACGCAACGACATTAACTAATCGATTCACTCAAAAATCTTTTGTAAACAAACTTGGTACAATTGCATTCCTCTTGCTATTATTGTTGTTGTTGTTATTTGTGTGCATGTCGTCATCGGGGTGTTTTTTACGACACAGTTTTCATTGTTGTTTTTGGTGTTTGCGTTCTAAATAAAAGTCAAACAAACAATTCATAGATTATGGACAGAACATTTACTGAAAATTAAATTTATTTTTAGACAAACTTTTGCTTGAAAAATTTTTGGTGACAATTTTTTCTGTGTATGGACTTCTGAAGATTCTATCGTAAATGGTTCTTTTGTGTGATATTAACGAATACATACCTATACAAAATTGAGTTTTCTATTTTTATTGGCACTAAAAAAGTATTCATACACCTCCACATAAATCAATCCGTATAAAACCATCTCCCTACAAAAACATTTTCCTTATATAGTTTTATTATTCCTAAAATAATAATATATTTTTAAAGAAATTGAAATTAAAAGTTTTAATTTAAAACCAACAAAAATTTACCTTAGAAGAAATTCTCATGCATTTTGGAGACCATGAAGCAAAAAATAAAGATTTTTTAGGAGTAAAACTTAACATGACGTATGGGAAAAATAAAGCAACATCATACAATATCCGTTCATACGCCATGAATCATTTTTGTGTATGTTGTTTTTGTTAAGAATAATTTTACTTAAAAAAAACATAAAATCAATTTCCGAGTAAAACAATAAAACCAAAACACAAAAATAACAGAAGTGGAAAAGTTCTTAAAATCAAAAACGAGTCGGTTATTTGAAATATTAGTTTTAAAATCAAAAAGAAAAAGAAGGCCCGACTTCAATGTGGGTTAATCCATTCCGGACTAAAGGATGCATATATGCATTTTGGGATATTTTTTTGGGTTAACTCCATTTTTTATTTTAAGGCACTTTTTGAAATATTCGCTTTTTCGAAGTAACAATGATTTTCTGGCGTGTTTGCGATTTCTCTAATGAAATTATTAGTTTTTGGTGGATTTTTTTAATTTAAATTTGAAAGCTTTTGAGTTTTTAATGAAATTAAATGAAATGTTGCTTGTTCGAATATGTTTTAAATGTCGAATTTCGGCAAATTTTACTTCTTATTTTCTTAGATTAACTTCTAATATCTTGAGATTTTTCTTTAGTACAATTATATATTTTTAATAGACTATATAATAAGATTTTTTGCATATGTATGCGTTAAGTGTACAAATTACTTCCGGTTTTTTAATCCACGACCAAAAAAGAGGGGTGTTGTAAGTTTGTAGTGTAGTGTGTCATCGATTGTGTATGTAGTAGTGTGTGTAGTCAGCGATTTTTATTTAGTTTTCTTCTGTTTGAAAGGTGTCTTGATCCATAGTGTTCTTAGCTATGCTTGAAGAAAATCGGTTCAGCCGTATATATACAACTGTGTGGAGTAAAAATAATGTTAGTTGACATTTGTTTTATTAAAAAATTATTATATATTGTATAAATCTATAAAAAGACTTTAAATTAAATAAAAAGAAAGTGTTGTACCAAAATGAGTGCTTATTTCTTAGAAAATGTAACAAATAGAAGAAGTACCAAGTGCAAGTTGTCAACCGAAATCAAGTCAAATGCCACTTTGAAACAATATGAACGTTTTTAATTTCGCAACTAATTTCGCAACTAATTTCGGAAATTAAGTAATTTTGGCGCAGTCTGAATGGGCTATAACATATGTTTGACGAACATTAGTCCAGCCGTTTTGAAGTTATCGTATATTTTCTTCTGAGAGTTTTAAAATTTTTAATTCAATGTTATAAGACACTGTTGTTAATTTCTTAAATGGGTTAATATTTACAGCTTAGTCTGTATATAGACATAGGCTAACCTAAGTACATACGTATGTGTTATGCCATCAAAAATTGCTTCCAATAAAGCAGGTTTCTACTATTATGGAGTAAAAGTAACGCTGACATCCCTGCTGATATCGCTGCCGATTTTTGTATGGCGAGTGCCCGGTTTGGAGTACTACATTTTAGCACACAAAAGCGCCTTTTGAAGCGCTGAAAATCATCAATATTTTCAGCACTAAAACTGAAAATATATGAAAAAAATGGTTCGATATATATTGGCTATTTTGAATTTTTTTTATTTCGTAACTTTATTTATTTGTATTAATTTTATATTTTTACTCACTGTTTGTTATTTTAACTTCAACTATTGTCGAACTAAGATCCTTCTGGTTTGAATTCCAACGTACCAACCACTCGGCCAAAAACACTGTTGAAAAACGGCACCAAGAAGCTCAAATAAACTTACTTTTCTTTCTCGCTTAAAAACCGGCATTAGATCAGTACTATAAAATCAGCTTATTTGTATAACTTGTGTACGAAGCTTTTATATAAGTAAAAAGCAAATACTTTTTTGTGCAAATACTTTTGTTGTAGCGCTATGAAATCAGCCTCTGAACAAGCTGGTATTTTAAAGCGAATTCTGATGCGCTTTATTTCTTTATTGCTTCAAAAAACATGAAAATTTTTTACTGGGATAAGTTTTATTTTCAACTGAGCTCAGACGAAAAATTGCATATCAGACACGATATTTTAGTTTTACGTATTGAAATCAGACGAAAACTCAGCCAGTGTAATGGCAGCTTTAGCATATAGGTACGAGTATATATGAGTACGAGTGTATATGAAAATGAATGAGAGGATTTGTGTTCATATGTACAGTGGCTTAAAAAAAAAATCGGACAACCATACATTTTCTTTATTTCTCTTTTATGTCTTTAAAATAATGAGAAACAAGAGGGGCTGTTGGCTGAAGTGGTTAGCGCGTTGATTACGAATCCTGAGGTGTTGAGTTCGAGACTAGTTTCAGAGGCAAGCATTCAACATTTACTGCTTAATGAGCAGTACTGACAGCGATTGACTGACAAATACTAATGTACATCATAGCACGTTAATTCCCTGAGTGTGTTACTTCTGAAAAAACAATGAAGCACCGACATTTAATTTATGAATCTTTTTTTTTTAACTAATGAAATAGTTTCATTCCATTTATGATATGACTGCCAAATGAAGTTCATAAATACAATAAAACATTCTTCATTATTCCAATGACGCGCTTCATTAGCTGACTTTCAATGACAAATTTCATTAATACAATTAAGAAATTCATTCTCTGAATGAAGGGTTTCCTTCCAGTGTAAAGGAATTCAATGAAATAGTAAATATTTTGTCTAGGACCTACAAACAAATTTGTAAATAAAGACAAAAATATCTTAACAATTTCATTGAAAAATGTGTTTTTTCAGTGAAGAAATTGTTTAAATCTATAAAACAATTTGTCTAAACATATTTACAAATTGTAAAGAAAATAATTTACTAAATCAAACGAAAAGATTTACTGGATTTTCTGAAAAATATCAAACAATATTTTTGTCTGAATTTATAAAACAATTAGTCTAAAAATACTAACAAATACGTAAGAAACTAGTTGACTTAATCAAACAAAAATATTTACTGAATTTTTTGTAGTATATCAAACAAAATTTTTGTCTGGGTCAAAATCATCATCAACATTCATTAAGCATTTATGAAATTTCACTTCGTTAAATGTGTTCAAGTCTGAATGTTTATCTAAATAATCTAGAAAAATGAATGAGAATTAACGCAACGACATTAACGAATTGATTCATTCAAAAATCTTTAGTAAACAAACTTGGTACAATCGCACTCCTTTTGCTATCATTGTTGTTGTTGGTATGTCGTGTCATCGGGGTTGTTTTTTACGATACAGTTTTCTTGTTGTTTTTGGTGATTGTGTCCTAAATAAGAGTCAAACGAACAATTCTACATAATCAATGAATTGTTCGTTTGACTCTTATTTAGGAGCATTGACTAAAAATGTAATTTATTTTTAGACAAACTTTTGTTTGAAAAATTTTTGGTGACAATTTTTTCTGTGTAGCTAAAGGTCTACATGAAGAATGGTCAATGATGAGCCAAAAGAATAAAATGTATGACCAACTGTAAAGCATGGTGACGGCTCTACCCTTGTTTGGATCTGCATATCTGCCGCAAGACCAGAAAAACCAGTTATAATTGGTGATATTATGGACCACAGAAAGTCCCAAAAGAAAAAAATGGAGGAAATTGTTGAAAAAGCTTGACTAGAAATTTCATTCTACTTTTTGTTACGTTTTCATAGTATTCTTTAATTCACTATTAAAGATATAAGTTGGATCTGGCTTTTAAGTAAAGCTAACTTTTTTCTTAAAAGGAAAACGGATTAAAGTAAAATGTAGGGTTTTTCCGACTTCTTTATTGAGCCACTGTATGTATGCATGCTGTTAATGTGTGTTTTGCTATATAAAGCATCAGATGTGTTTCCTCATATCGTTGCCGCTGGTTAAACTTCTGGTTGTTAGTTATGCACGTACAAACAAAAGCTGGAAAACAAACACACATCCATACAAATTTACGCACACATTGCTTAACAAAATGTAGTATAAAATTTTGCAAACAAAACATTCAATGTAGGTTTCCAACACTTTGACTAGTCCAACTAGAGTTATGCTCATGTTGTTGTTTGCCTTTTGCCTTAATGTGTTTCTACCCTTGCCTTAACGCATATTTTTGCATAAATGAAATATGTATGTAAGTGCAATAAAAAATGTGTGTATGTACATTAGGATAATAACTTTTTTAAAATTTTTACAAATATCGAAATGGGCGTAGTATGGTTTGATAGACAATGAAAACTATAAACAAAAAATTGTTTTACTTTTCCACTGTCTCTATAAAATTACACAGCAACATCGATGAAGATTTACAGTTTATCTCTTGTTTTTTAATTTCTATAAAAAATCTAATATCTGTGGACTTTTGACAAAAGCTGCATTTATAAATGCAGAACTTTAAAGCGCGTATTTTGGGGTAATCGGAATTTGTCTATGATGTTTAGCCACGTTCGTGTGCTTTTGATGTACAAAGAATATAGAACACAAAACTTTTCCTAGCATTTTTTTTGCGATTCGATAGCATTTTGGTAGCTCTATGTTTAGTGCAAACGATGGATTTCATGGAGTTTAATAGTTATAAACATTGTTGTTTTTGGTGTTTGCGTTCTACATAAAAGTTAAACAAACAATTCATAGATTATAGACAGAACATTTACTGAAAATTAAATTTATTTTTAGACAAACTTTTGTTTGAAAATTGTTTGGTGATAATTTTTTCTGTGTGTAGGTCTCTATCCAGTATTTACACAATAAAATATCTCTATTGGTTTTTGTTTAATTGACTTAAGTACCGGTGGCGAACGTACGAGTCGCGAACGTACGATTTTTCCATATGTTTTTTTTTTTATTATTATCACCATGCATTTTCCCATAAATATCTTCAAATTTCCTTAACAAAAAACTTAATACTCAATTTACAGTGTGTAGTAACACTTATAACAAGAAATAGAATATTTTATTAAATATCAAATAATAAAATCTTAGCAATATTTATGATATTTTTGATATTTTGGTTGACCATTCGGAGGAAATGTCCATATATTAATATTTTAAAAATTTTACTTATCTACATTTTTTGTTATTTTGCGACTCTGATCAATAGCCAATTTCGAATGTGTCATAAAACGAAAAAATCGTAAACAAAATTCTAATCGGGATTGGTTAGTTATGTTTAGTTTTAATTTTTCCATAAACGCTTACACAAAAATTTTCATTTGCTCATTAATAGTATTTTTTCTCTCCCGAAATTTTTTTATATTATACTGAAGCTGTTTTGTCAAAAGGCCACAGATATGTACTTTTATTTTGTTTTCTATATGCTCAAATAAGAGAACATTAAGAAAAAACTTAAGTTTGGAGAATAATTTTCCTGCAATGGAAAAGTATTTTGTTGCAAGAAGCTCTCTTTGCAAAATGACCCGGCAAACAGGTGCTGCCATGGCAAAAATTTGTTTGCAGCCCTAATGCACATATTTCAGAAAAATACTAAATAAAATAGTAAATGTTTTGAACCAACAATTTCATCGGTGTACCATAAAAACTAGAAACAACCGTAAAATATTTACTCTTCTAATTAAAATCCAACTCAGAAAAATAAAGTTTTCAAATACCGTACAAAACAAAAAAATATACTATTTACGTATATTAAGTTCAAAGTAAAAAAAGTGAACAAATTAAGAAACACACAAAAACTGTACATTCCCATGGATCTGTTGATGACTGTAACGTTGCTAATTTTTGGTTAGTTCTGTCTTATATGTATGTCCTTGGTAACGGCAAAACTAAGTAATTTACATTTTGCAAGTTCATACATTGCATGCTCGATGTGGTGTTACTTTGTATGAAATGGCGTCCAATGGGAAAATTTCAACAAAAAAAATGTTTAATAAATATCAAGTTTTTAAATGGCTAATACTGTATTCATAAAATTTTAAATGACTACTTTAGAAGTATAATCAATAGTAGACTTAAAATTTTAAAACATTTCGGCTACATAAAAAATTCGGGGTAATAATTTTATTATCAATATTTTTATTCCACAACTGCCAAGAAATTTCATTCGCACATTTACCTACACAGAAAAAATTACCAGCAAAAAATTTTCAAATAATGTTTTTTCAGTCAATGTTTTTTAATGAATCAGATAATTTTTTGTATGCATTTTATTTAAAACGCAAACAATAAAAACAACAACAAAAACAACAACAAGTATCAGTTTTCTATATCGTAAAAAACGACCCTGGTGACGAAATACACATAAATAACAACAACAATGATAGCAAAAGAAATGTGATTGTAACAAGCAGTGTTCGAAAATAAACCGAACGTTATTTTGAGTACTGTATACACAAGCAGAAACGATATCTATTTTTTAGTGTTTGTGTATATTTACAGAGCCCGAACACAACACATAACGATTTTTTAATGCAGGTAACAAACATTATGTAGCGTTTGTTTTTTGTCAAGAAACAGTACAATTGTAGTGGTTGCGTACTACATACATTATATTTTAGCGTTTTATAGTGTTCTTTTTTCATCATATAAAACTACGCACTCAAGTATACATGCACGAGAGCCAAACGAATACTAATGCTAAATACACAAAATATACATTAAGAATAATGTTCTGTGCCGAACACAACGAAGTGTACTGTTTTTCAACGAAAAACAGAACACTATTAAATGTTCTTATCTTTATATTGAGTTTGTTAAAAACAGTATTTTCGTTTGGTACAAGAAATAACGTACTTCGTTTTTAATGTATTTGCGTTTGTGTATTACAATATTCTACCGTACAGAATATTAAAGTACATTATAAAAGGTAAATTTTCGAACACTGGTAACAAGTATGTTTTCTGAAGATTTGTTAGTGAATCAATTCGTGATGTTGTTGGCTTAATTCTCATTCATTTTTTAGAGTCTTTAGATAAACATACAGAGTTGAACACATTTAACAAAGTGAAGTTTCATAAATCCTTAATCGATGATGATATTATTATTTAAGACTTAAAAATATTTTCAAAAACAAGTTTTTACTGACTCAGACAAAAAGTTTGTTTGATATATTACAAAAACGACAGTAAATATTTTTGTATGATTCAGTAATCTATTTGTAATAACTTTGAGACAAATTGTTTTATAAAATCAGACAAAAATATTACAGAAAATCCAGTAAACTTTTTTGTTTGATTCAGTAAATTATTCAGCTTAGAATTTGAAAATTTGTTTTCTGAACAATACACCGGTTTTTTTCAATGAAACTATTCAGACATTTTTGTCTGTACCTGCGCTGTACCTTTTGCAATATTTATCTTGTATAAATTTTTAGTAAAAGTTGAAGCATATTTTTCCCTTTATTGTCTACACAGAAAAAAATAAGTTTCGTTTTTGCTAACAAAAATCCCGGTATTCAATAATTTTTTTTTTCAAATTTCCTGTGATAAAGAATTTCCCTATATTGATAACAAAATTATTTCAAAATAAAAATATATATATAAATTAAAAAAATGTTGACATGGCTGGAATACGAACCCGGGCTTTCCGGACGTAAAGCATACACTCTCTAGCTGAGCCATATCCCATTTATTTTTTTATGGGATACAACTTGTTTTAAGTACTTATGTATAAAAAGAAAAGAAATAACCGGCATGGGAAAGAAATACTTACAACGAAATATTTTATTATGTTAAAGATAAATGTTATTGAAATTCATATTTTTTTTAATAACATGGTCTTATTGAATATAATTCTTGTCTATTTTTTTCTGTGTATGCTTAGAAATATTTAAAGTGCCGCCTTAAGCTGTGAAAGTTCTTTGTTGTTTATTGTTTACATCTGGACTTGATATTTTGATAGGGTTACCATTCTTTACTCATATTAATTAAACTCATTTTAATTAAACATTAAATTGTGAGTTAGCTTACACAGAAAAAAATATACAAGAATTATGTTCAATAAGACCATGTTATTTAGAAAAATATGAATTTCAATAACATTTGTCATTAACTTAATACAATATTTCGTTGTTTGTATTTCTACCCCATGCCGGTTATATCTCTTCTTTTCATACAAAAGTACTTAAAACAAGTTTTATCTCATAAAAATATAACTGGGACATGGCTCGGCTGTAGAGAGCAAGCTTTACGACCGGGAAGCCCGAGTTCGTATCCCAGGCATGTCAACATTATTTTTAATTTATATTTTTTTCTTTTGAAATAATTTTGCTATCAATATAGCGGAATTCTTTATCACAGGAAATTTGAAAAAAAAAAAATTATTGAATACCGGGATTTTTGTTATCAAAAACGAAACTTATTTTTTTCTGTGTTACTAACAATTAACTAATGACTGTAAATTTGGGCTTAAGTAAAATCAACTGCATATAAAACAACACAAATATGAACAATACAATATTCTTCTTTTGACAACAAAACTATATTTTTGGAACGAAGTTCTCTTTGGCACTTTGTGCATATCAAAGTTATGCTGGGGGTAGAAAAAATTTCAACATGAAAAAATACTTGTAACGAATACGTGTAACAAATACGTGTAATGAATATTGATAAAGGATACTGTTAACCAAAATAGAAAACGAAGGCAACAAGCTGGCGCGAAGGTTAAATTCATTAAAAACTCAGTGTTGCCGCTTTGGTATTTTCCCGGTTTTCGATGTTGCCGTTGCTTTCCGTGCAACTTCTGGGATCATGAGAAGATTTTTGTCCCAGTTTTTGGGCATCTTTGGAACATGTTTATGTCTTTCTAAGGGTGTGTGCCCTTGCTAAGTGAAGGTGTCTCGGCTAAAAACCATGAGTCTCGGATAAACACCAGCTGTCTCGGCTAAATTCTTGGTTTTTTGCTGACGCATCTTCTTTTTTCATATAGAGGTTGAAATTACTATCTTCATTTACTTGGTGTCATCAAGATAGGTGAAGTGTTGGCGAAGTGTGCTCTGAAGGGAGATAAATAGCAGGGGGCGTCTGATGCCCAAGCCGATATGCCGAAGGCGACAGCAACTTCATTCCTTCAATATGTTGTGAGGCGGGTTAACTACCCCCCTGACATTGTAAAAATTTCTTGGGTTGAACATTGTTGTTTAGAGACTTAAAGCTACCACTGTCAAAAAGTGGAAAGCTTAGAGAACATAATAGAGATATGGTGATCTCCAAAAAATTTAATGGTTTTGTAAGGTTCATCTCGCATACCAGATAAAGCGCTGTGATTACCTTGGGCATGCTTAGGTTTTCTAGAGTAGAAATGGTTTATTGTTAGAACCGCAGTATAATAGCACCATGTATAATAGTATAATAGCACCATGCTATTATACTGCCTGTTTATTTACCAAATAAGTATGAAAATTTAATTTCGAACAGAAACCACTTATAAAATCTTTTAGTTAGATAGAAAGGCTTCTTAGAAAGATAAATAAGGAAACAAAACGGCTAAGTTCAATTGACACTGTGTAACAAAATTAAATATTCTGATAGAGAGCACAAAAAACTGTATATGTGCATCGGCGCTTTGAAAGTTTACATTCCCTGCAAAAATTGTTTTGACTACGTGGTACATTTTAGCTGAAATGGACTAGTTGCAACATGGTCCTATATAATACACTCATGGACCATGCCATTTGCAAACAAGAGTTTGTAGTTAAGCAACAACTGTTCGCTCAATCAAGTAGTTACATAGAGTAGTTTCAAAACTAGCCTCATTTAGGGTAGTTTTTGGAGTAGTCCCATGTAATGCAAAGCTTAACTACATGGTCCAGCCCTTGGACATCGCAATGGACCACGTTTGTTGCATACATTTGGACTTGTTTGAGACTAGTCCTGGTTCCGTGTGTAGTACTCTATACACGCAGTCGCGATTTCTGCAGGGTACGAGATTAATTTTTTGTACATTGTTATAGTGAATGGTTCAAGAAATTTTGTAATCCTTAAATTTAAGGTATAAGATGTGCTCAGCACTTCCATGTAAAAGACCACGAGGAACATTTTTGTGGAACAGTTTAACCCTCTATCTCTTCGCTGCGTGGGTCTTTTTGCTCCTTTCTTGTAATAGGGTAAAAAAAATACCCTTCAGCGGCGATGTAGTGGGCTGAAATATTCTACAAAAATATTTGTCATAAAATTCTAAAGACACCACAGCTCCAAGCTCAACTTTAATGCCAGAAAACATTCAAAACTTAAAATGTCTATGGGTTAATTTCTTACTTATTCAAAATTAGTACTAACATATTTCATAAAATCGTGGGGCAAATTGTGGCATTCGATATCAATTGATTTTAAATTGTATTGCAATTTCGAATGATATTGAATACCGTAATTGTCCTGTGATTTTATTAGGCCTAGCTTTCAAAAAATGGAAAGTTACTGATTTCATCCCAATTTTCGAAAATCGAATTTATATCGAAATGGTAATACGAATTGAATGAAAATACTTTCCAATTGCAATGTAAATAAATTTATATGCCGGATTTCAGAAATAAATTTTATTTTGGTTGGAAAAAAAATTTTAATGAAAATAAGTGACTGGGAGTTTTCACTTAATTGGTAATAAAATCAACATTTCTCCATCGATTTTCATAATCTGTGGCTTATTTTCTTCGTAAGACGTCTATCCTCAAGCAAAATAGCTAAAATGTAAAGTTTTTGCAGTGTAAATTTTTTTCATGAATTCTTACAAAGAAAATTTTTTTTTTTTAATTTTGCATGCAAAAAACACTTTTTCGATACTAATTTGTGAATAACTCTGCAAGCGTTGATAAAATAAAAAAACTGTATTAAGAAAGTTTGAAGGTAATTTGTCGTGCACATTTTTGCGTTTCGTTGATCGTAATCGGTCATACCGTTTTCGAGTTATGGTGAAATATACTAATGTTTCTAGTGGAAATCTATACGTTATAGAAAATAGCTGAAAACGTGTACATTTTGTTTGCAACTCAGTGTAATTTTGATAAAACTTCCTTGTAAAATTGCTTCTAACACGATTTTAATTTATAATTTCGATCAATATCAATCTTGCTAGACTTTATATTTCTATTTCCTCTAACATTAGCAAGAGTTTCCTCTAGACGTTACTTTTATTTCCACTTCCTTTCTAATATTGTTTTATTTTTTATTGATTTTTTTTGCAAACAAGTTTTACTTAAAACTCTTAAATCCCTTTATAGCATTTACGTTAAGCTGGGCCCTGTTATTTTAATTTTCCTGCAACAATTTTCTGTGTCCTTGTGCAAATATCATCTACGTTTTGTTTCATTTGTGTAATTTGTTTGTATTGGTGTAATTTAATATGCATATATTGTTTTCTATACATATTTCTTTGTGTGTGTGTGTGTGTGTCTGTGGTTGGCATACAAAGTCCTTAAAAGCTTTGGGCCCATTTGATTAGTTTATGCGTAACGTTTACGTATTAAATTATTATTTTTTTATTGCAGACTTTTCTTGTTATTGGTGTATTGACTTAACGGGACTAAAAATAAAAAATGAGGTAGTCATTCATTATTGCTGGACTTCTTTTTGATTTACGCCAATTTGACCATTAACAACAATGCGGTTGATTTTCCTTAAGGTGAAAAATGTCTTTCTTACCTTGTATATAGGATTCATTAATTTTTTTATAAAACAAACAACTTATTTGGTTAGCCCAAATTAACGCTAAGTAAGGGTGCGGCAAAGTGTTTGCTACAAAATTTTAACTTTTTCAACTGTGGGGGCTAAAATCGTGTTAGTATGTATTAGAGGGTTGTCCAAGATGTCTTGAAGGTGTGTTTAGAACATTTGTTTTATTTTAAACACTTTCACAACAATGATGTTGCGACAAGCATGTGTTGCAAAGGACTTTTTAAAACACATTTTTATTGAACTTGTAGGGTGCGATATTAGTTTCCACACATTGTATATGCTCAGAAAACTACTTTTCAATTGCCTGCAACATTATTGTTGCGAAAGTGTTTGAACCAAACCAAATGTCTTAAAGACATGTTCAAGATATCTTGTGTAACCCTCTAGTATGTATGCATGTATTATTTGCTTAGGCTTATTTTGTTTAAAATATAAAAATAACAGAGAAAATCTATTTGTTCAATTCACAATCGATGGCAGGAGTGGTATGTTGTGTAAATATTGTTATTGGCAAATTCCACATTAACATGTTTCTAAACATGTTTTGCTACTTGGATGTATATATACAAATTTTGAATATTTATACAATATACAACTCCTACAATAGATTGTGAATTGAACAATTCTTTTATCTTTGCATTAATTTATGTTAGAAGATAAACATTTTTTAAAAGAAAATTTATCATTATTTTTGTACGTTTTCTTATTTTTGCAGTCACTGGCGGCTGTCTGTTATAGAAATATTTATACACATTTGCAACAGTTTCTAACCTTGGCCATTAATACAATGACATTAACGCTATTCTTCTTCTGTATGTCTTTTTCAACCCAATGCCAGCAATAGCAGCAAAATACAAACTTTTCTTTTAATACTTATCTTTGTCTTTTTTCAATCGACAATAGACTAGAGACGTTGAAAATACCAAAAATAAATTTTCTATTTTATTATTATTTTTTCTTTTTTTCTAAACTGAAATCTATTTTTAATTACATTGTTTTCTTTACATACAGACGTGAAGAGAAAATAGAAAAAAACGGAAAAATGTCGTGAACTTTTTAAGGTGTGGAAAATGTTAAGGGAAAACTTTTCTAATATTTGTGGCAGTTGTTCCTTCGCTGTTGCATTAAAGTTTCTTTTAAAGTCTCAAATATTTGAAAATGTTTATGTAATATTCATGTGGTTTTTCAATGGGACTTTTATTAAAGATCTCTTTATTTTCGAAAGTTTAAAAATGATTTGGTTGGTATTAATCATCGTATCATGCCTTATATTGTGTAAAATTTTGTTTACAAATTTTGTAAAATATCGTGTGGTCTCGCCTCTGGTGTAAAGAAAATAATTTTATTTTTCCATTAAGTCGTTTTATGCAAAACTAGTTGTTTGAGTTATGACGTTGTTTAAGTAAATGAGCGATATGTGTACGTACATTACATAGAAAAATGTAAAGGCAAGATTAACTGACGAAAATTATTGATCTAATTATAAAAAATTATTAGATTTAAACCTATGACGAAAATTTTAATAATCAGCTACACAGAAAGACAAGAATTATGTTCACTAAAACCTTGTTATTGATAAAAAAAAATATGAATTTTAATAACATATCCCAGAAAAAAAATTCACGTTTTTTGAAGCACTAAAGAAATAAAGCGCTTCATAATTCGCTTTATAATATGAGCTTGTTCAGAAGCTGATTTCATAGCATCACAACAATGCAGGTTTTGATGCGAGAAAAGTATTTGCATTTTACTTATACAAAAGCTTCGTACACAAGCTATACAAAAAATCTGACTTTATAGTGCTAATCCAAAGCAGGTTTTTAAGTGAGAATGAAGAGTAATCTTATTTGAGTTTCTTGGTGCCGTTTTGCAACAGTGTTTTTGGTCGAGTGATTGGCACGTTGAACTTCAAACATGAAGGTTCTTAGTTCTACTAGTTGAAGTTAAAATAATAAACGGTGAGTAAAAATATGAAATTAATAAAAATAAATAAACAAACGAGATAAGAAAAATTCAAAATGGCGTTAACGACACAAATCCACATCGAACCATTTTTTTCATATATTTTCAGTTCTAGTGCTGAAAATGTTGATGATTTTCAGTGCTTCAAAAGCGCTTTTGTGAGCAAAAATGTAGTACTCCAATCCGGGAACTCGCCATACAAAAATCAGCAACGATATCAGCAGGTTTGTCAGCGCTACTTTTATTCCATAATAGTAGAAACCTGCTTTATTGGAAGAAATTTTTTTACTGGGATGTCATTAACTTAATACAATATTTCGTTGTATGTATTTCTTTCCTATGCCGGTTATTTCTTTTCTTTTCATACATAAGTACTTAAAACAAGCTTTATCTCATACAAAAATAACTGGGATATGGCTAAGCTGTAGAGAGTATGCTCCGAATTCCTATCCCAGCCATGTCAAAATTTTTTTTTAATTTATATATTTTTTTTCTTTTGAAATAATTTTGTTATCAATATAGCAGAAATTTTAAGAAAAAAAATTATTGAATACCGGGATTTTTGTTATCAAAAACGAAACTTATTTTTTTTCTGTATAGGGCCTATTCACATATTACGTAACGCTATTTTCGGAGGTTTTTTAGCCCCCCCCCCTTCCCCCCCTTCGTAGCGCTTTTGAGAACATTTTCATTATAAAGTATCTAATCCGTAACAAAGCTTTCACCCCTTCCCCCCCCCCCCCCCCTGGAGCGTTACGCAATATGTGAATGGCCCCATAGTAGTCATACTAGCGTTGTCGTAAAAAAATATAATTTGGATTTCTTCAAGTCTCATATCTCAAATCGATGGGTATTTATAAAAAACTATCCTAAAAAATGTCAGGTCAATCAGTTAAGATTAAGGCGTGTCGCACGCTCACCGAAGTTTGAGTCAATACTTTCTTCCGTTTTTATATCTCATAACTTAATAAATATAGTGTTTACAAAAAAAATTTTCTTCTACAAAGTTGCTGTCTGTGATGTTTCCAACAACCATTGCCTTAAGCCCTTATGACACTACATTTTTTTCTTAATTTTTTAAGTTTTGGTGAACAGTGCAAATATAATATGATAGGAAATTTTACCAGGTGCAAAGAGTTCAGCTATATTAAGATAAATACCAAATTATCAAAACATTTACTAATGTTATCGATAAAAAATGAGGGCCTGTCAAAAAAAAAATTTTTAAATGTTTAACTTAAAATTGACGTTTCAAGCTTGAAGCATTAAAGTGTTGCCAGTTAGCGGTTTATTCACGAATTCAGCGATTTAGCGCCTAGTTTTTAAATTTTTTTCTGTTGACGTTTTATTATAAATAAAATGTAGGGAGCACTTAAAGAGAAAATTACGTTTTGCTTACATTTTCCATAGTTGTTTCTTTCTATCATTTGCTGTTTCTTTCTTTCAATCCTATAGCAAAACAATTAAAGAAAAATGTTGTGTGATAAGGGCTTTACCGACTTTTATCTAAATCGCATATTTAACAAAATAAACAGCAATATCGAGAACAGCGAATAAATATTAAAATTAAAAAAAAAAAACATAGTTTTAAAAATTTTAGTAAACGTTTTCGGCGGAAAATTCAAAAACTCACGGACTTATTGACATGCCCTCCCTCGTCTATTTATGACCTCTTCATACACATATAACACGAGGAAAACCCAACTGTCTCGTTGACATAATATATTTTTAGCACTGCATAAAATCGTCACTTTTTATGAAAAAAATCGTCAATTCGTCACTTTGCTATTTTTGGAACATAAAATCGTCAAAATGACGATAAATCGTGAAATCTGACAGGCGTGTTCGCTAGATATTATAGTTGTTTCTTTAGTTATTTGGGCCGGTGAACGCGAATCTGCACAACATTAAAAATGAAAAACGAAAACTCTGCAACAAAATTATCTTTAAGCCGAGCAAACATTGCTAGTCTACTAGTTTCAGGGATATCGTAAAAGATTTAGCCCAATTGTATAAAAATGTTTGTTCACAAAAAAAAAAATTAATAATACACCAACGGTTACATTTTTTTTGTCCGGTGGCATGCAGCTTAATATATTCCAAAGGAAATGAGCCATTTTTCATTGAAATTGGCGCACAGCTTTTGGTTTTATCGAAAATTTAGTAAGAGAACTTTTTAAAATTGTCTATGAAAATTGTTATTTAAAGGGTCGAAAATGTTTAGTTTTTTGCAGACCAGTGTTATAAATAATTCTTGTAAGAAAAACAACCGACTAAAGATTAATAGCTGACTAATAAGAAATAGCAAATCATTTAACGTCGGTCAACATTTTTATTTTAAACAACACTTTTGTAACCATTAAAATTAGAAAAGAATCAAGAAAATATACATATGTTACAATAAACTGAAGGAAATATTTAAATGGCAACGTAAAGAAAGAAGAAATAACATTTAAACAGCTGAATTATACAAAACCGAAAATTGTTAATTTTTCGCATACAGGGTTTTAAATCGAATTAGGGTTTTAAATATCACTTTGTAATAGTTTCGTAGCGGTATGTACAAACCTATTACAAAGTGATATTTAAAACCCTAAAGAATCTTAGCTAGCTATTTGAAACTTAAAGCAGAAATATAAAACTAACTGACTAATTTGACAAAAAGAAAACTTCTTTCAGGAAGCATATGTATATATGTATGTATGTATATATGGTAAAATGATGCTAAAACATCTATGTGTATCAAGACTGGTAATATCTACTACATAACAAAGCGGGAAATCCTTAGGAATTGTTTGCAAATAGAAAAAATAATTGTAGCTTCAAATTTCGTTTGACAATTTCAACAAATCAATACGTTTTTTTTCAAATACCGTACACATAGAAAAATTTCATATTAAAATCGTTGAAGACAAGATTTTGCTTTATAGATGTTTCATGTTAATTCAACATGATTTTAGAATAACCTTCAAAGACAATTTGTTCCTTTTGAAATAACGATATTTCATATTAAATTAATATTCCAGTTGAATCAAAGTTATTTCAAGTTGAAACTATGTGAATTTGATACTGAAATAACACGAAAAATCATGTTGAATTAAAGTTATTCCAAGTTGAAACAACATGAATTAATGTAGTCATTTGATTAATTATTTTACTGACGTGATTTGTATTAGCGTAGGCATCAGAAAAACTTTTGCTGTAGTTGACTGCGCCAGCCAAGATTTGAACTCGAGCCACTTGCTTGGTAGTTAACGCGCTAATCACTGCAGCCACAACAGTCTCAAATATATGTACTTTAGATAGACACTAATATAAATACCATCATAAGGAACATGAATTTCATTTTAATTCAACATGATTAATTGAGGATTTAACATAACATTTATTTAAAATTAATTTCAAATATATTAAATCAAAAAAAATTATTAAATCAAAGAGATTTATGGTTAGATTAATAATTTTTCGTTTAAAATTTACATAAAACAATGGTAATTTTAAATCAGCAGCGTTAAATTTTCAAGGGTAATGCGAAGTTTGTCGGCTATTTACATTTGCACAACACGAACATCGAAATAAACAACAACAAAGCAACAACAAGAGCACAACAATGCATTGTAACTATGAACAATGCAAATAAACACCAACACACTTAAAAAACAAGATATTTATGAAATTATTTATGATAAATTTAATATGATTTCCAATCAACATTGCGATTTGTTGATTTTACATTGGTATTTTTTCAGTGTGTTTAAAAAAACTATTAAGAAAAATAGCAAATATCCCAAGGCTTTAAAATACTTAGAGAAAACTGATTATAAACTTTAAGAACTTGCAAACATACAGATATAACACTATGCAACAAAATGAAATTTTTTATGATACCTGATAATAATTATATTTTTTTTATGATGAGCTATGCTCTTTTATTTATAAAAATAGTCCAAAGTTAAAATTCTATGGATAAGTTTTTTTTTATTTTTATTTGTTGAATTTCGTTGGTGTTTATGCCAACTCATCAGTAAACCTTTTTTAACCATTATGTTTGACAAGCTTACAAATTCGTTTGCTCATATAAAAAACTCTCAAGGAAAAAATAAAAATTACAAAAATATAAACGTAATATGAAGCAAGCATCTCCTTTAAAACATCGAGTTTTTGCAGAAAAACCTGATGAATACTTTATTATGAATTAAATCAACATTTGTGATGATCCTGCTGAAAAATTACCTTAATTTAGCATCAAGAACTTTCAGTAGAGCCAAAACAGTATGTTTGCGGTAATTTTGACGATTTTGGCTAGTATCACTGCTCAGACATGTTCGCCCCATTTAAAAGTGGAATTATCCCTATATTCCCCTCCAAAACGACTTAAAAAGAGATTTTTCCCAAATTATTGCGGGATATCTTCCACAGTAATGACAAATTTTAAAGCTAATTTACTCAAAACTACATTTTTACATTTAAAATATTTAAAAATTCAATCTCGGTCAAATCTGGGAATTTTGTGGTAAAAAATGCGACATTATTTTTAGAATTGTATCTACACTAAAAGAATTTCGCTTCATAAATCCAATGAAACAATTTCGTGAGATGTTTTTCACAATTCGAATGAAATATTTCACAATTCTAATGAAATTTCACGAATATTGTGAAAGAATTTCATTTCATGGAAGCTAATGAAGGAAGCTTTCATAGTTTCGTTAGAAAATTTCATTGGATTTATGACAACAACATTTTGTCATTTTATATGTTTGTTGTTCTTGTACTCTTTCTTATTTTTATACACTCATAGACACATTATCTTGACATTGGTGTTGGCTGAAGTAGTAGACGTTGCGTATAAACGAATGATGACAATCATGAGTCAGAGTTCGATACTGTGAGCGATCATCAACATTACAAATTTTTCTGATGTGCATTGGCGTCTATCGTATGTATATGTAGTAGAGATGGGCGCGTGTAGTGTTTTTTTTTTTCTTGACATGAATACGCACGACTCAACACGAAGTGTTCGTTACAGAAAATCTGATTTCGTTCGTGTTCGTATCGTGTGGTGTTGAGCAAATTTGACACGAAAAAACACTAAACGATTTTCAGATTAAAATACTCGTATGTATGAATGCAGAAGCTTGCCGCACAATATTATTGAGCGAAAAATCTTGATAAGTTACTGTTTCTCAACAAAAATATGTAAATAAAAATACAAATAGAAATTGAAACGTTAAAATTGAAGAAAAATATGTCTTTGAATATAAAAAAATTTGTTTTTTGTTTTGTTTTTGGATTTGATTTCGTGCGTTTTGTGTTGTGTTCGTGTTTTGAAATTTTTGAGCGTGCGTGTTTCGTACGTGTTTGACATCCGTGATTCGTGTTCGTGTCGTGTCGCGTTGTAAAATGTCGACACGCGCTCATCTCTAATTTGTAGCATGGGACTGTTAATAAATTAAAATAGTCAATAAAAGAGATAAGCTAATGAGGCTACTAGGTAATGTAATAATGTCATTAAAACAATGAAATAATTTCATTACAATAATTACAAAATATCATTCAATTAATGACAGAATTTCAGTGAAATGATGCAATTGAAATAATGAAACAATTTCATTAAACCGATGAAATAATTTCACCAAAATAATGCAATATGTTCATTAGCTTAGACAAATTATTACAATGGATCAATGCAATTATTTCATTTATTAATGAAATGTTCATTAAAATAATTTTGACGAAACTTGTTTCATTAATCCAACAAAGCGTGACGTTGGTTGAGTTTTAATGAAGTTTTTCATTGGATTAATGTCGAAATTCACAGATTTGTGAACGAAATTAGAATAACATAAAATTGATTAAAGCACAATTTTTTTATTTAATTTTTTTATTTTTTTGGAAATTTTCAAGTTATGATGAAATCAGTGGAGCACCACCTTTAAAAATTCAAAATTTTATTAAAAAAAAGTTTTTCCATAGAATTTTAAATTTCGACTGTTCTTATAGTTAAAGAACCATAACACATAAAGTAAATATATGTAGTTAGTTTTCTTGTTGCATAGTGTAATATATACCAAGGAACAAAATCTATTTTTAAGTTTGTTTCTGACTGTCTGTTTATCTTCTTACTGCTTTTTTTATAGAGCATTTAACAAAAGTTGGCAAAGTATCAAAAATATGTTGCATTTATATAGTACATACATCCTAACAACACTATTGATTTTAATGTTCAAACTGATACAAAAGATTCGCAATTTTGTCATTAGAGAATGTACCAACTGCATATAAGAATATAATTATTTGCACAACCAAACAATTTGGAGAAATTCAATTGGAAAATCCAAGACTTAAATTAATTGCAAAGATTACCTGAAATTAATTAAGAAGTATGTGAAAAAGGAAAAATTAAACGTAATATGAAAATGTATTGCCCAGAGCTGTAGTCAGCCCAGAGCCTGGTAGAAACAAAGTTCCTTTCGCTATATATTTCATATATTAAATAACAATGAATTAAACTAAGAACGTTTGAGTATAATAAATATAAATAAAGAAATGCTAACAATTCTCCCGTAGTTTTGAAAATTCGCACAGTTGATGGTTGGTATCTATATTTAAAGAAACTTAATGCTCAACTCTAGAAGTAATCGTTCCAAAGATTGTGTATATAAAAAGATGTATGTAGAGAGATGATCTAAAAATTATACACTTAAATGCGCAAAGAAATTGAGTACTTACTTCTTGAGATCTCGACCCAGGAAAAGTGAAAATTACTTTTAGGTAGTGTGTACAGAGAGAGCAGTATCATAAATGTAACACACTTGAAGAAATATCTGTACAATACGACGATATTGTCATAGCTGGTGATTTTAATAACTACCTGTTATCTAATAACCCTTTGTTTGAACCAATGCGGGCTCTCGATCTTCATCCTGTAAACACGCATATTCCAATTCACTTCCACTCCACGTCAAATAGTTTAATTGATCTAATATTTATCAATCACAAAGCTAGAGTTCTCCTTTATGATCAACTCTCCGCGTCAGTCTTCTCGATGCACGATATGCTTTTTCTGGCTTATGATTTCTCTGTGAATAATGATGAAACCTGTTTTGTATGGGCCATCCCTAGGACATAATAATGTTAAGTCGACCATGTTTTCTACATACATAGGGGTTATCTTTAGACTAGTCCTAATCCTCTATGAAGTATACTTAACATGTATTTTTGGACTAGTCGCGTTATCTGCAGGGATATATGACAAATATGCATGCTTACACACTTACATACGTGTGTAAATATGTATGTATTTCTATATTTCAATTCATATATTTTTATTGTTAAATTCAACGAAAAAAATGAATAAATAAATTCTTGTAAAAAAAAATTACATAAAAAGGAATATGGGATGGATGGATTCCTGTAGCTTTAGAAAAATTGGGTTAATGTACTTTTTTTGTCTCATGTTTAGATATGAAAGTATTTATGCTTGAAGAACCGTCTGTCTGACTGTTTGACTGTATACCAGTCATATACATACATACAGTATACATTATAGTTGATATTGTACACTGTTAAATAAAATTTACAATGTTGAAGTTCATCTTAACATTCGGTAACTGTTTATTCGTAAAATTGGTAAAATTTTCTATATACATATTTTGTTGCTGTAAAATTTATTTTAACAAATTTTACAACTAAATGTATGAGAAATTTTACCAATTTAACGAGTAAATAGTTACCGAATGTTGCGTGAACTCCGCTAATATTTTTTGTTAAAATATTTATAGATTTTATAGCCAACTGATATTTATTTTCTTTTAAGGTTTATTGAAGAACATTTCTTTAAATGTTTTATTTTAACAATTTTCATTATTTTTTATGAGCTTTCTTTCTCATGTGTTTGTGTTTAAATATTTGCAAGAAAAAAATTTTATTTGATTCAACTAAAAAATAAAGGAAAATAACTTAATTTTAAATTTTAAAGTGCCAATAAAAAGAATACTTTAAATATTCATATTTGTACAGGCGCGGATCCAGCTTGAGCTTTTATGGGAGAACTAACTTCTAACTGCAAAAAATACTATTTTGAGTAATTTTTTTTAGAAACTCAATAGAAATTGGGTATATTTTACTCGTTTTGTGGATAGGGGGGCGGGGTGGAATATCCCGTTTTCCCTCCCCTTGTATCCGTGCTTATATTTATATTGTTTCTAATGCAATTTCCGGTTAAAATATACTCCTGTTCAGTGGATTAAGGTCATAATTTTTTTTTCCTTTCAGTAGCTTGTAACTTTTTAAGATTAACTGCCTGTTTATCTAAATGCGAAAGAAAATTTCTTTCGTATATTATATTTAAAGGAAAAACAAATTTAACAGCATGTTTACAGAACGCGTTGCAATCAAAACGCGCGAGAATAGCATATGGAAGATTAGTTAACATTTTGCTTATGTAGAAGACGTTCCTTATTTTTCGTCTCGACTTACGTAGTTTCGTGCTGCCCATATAAATAAAAGAGTAACGTTATTGAGTGACTGACTGACTGACTGATTCATCATCGCCCAGCCCAAACCACTAAAGCTAGAAGTTGAAATTTCGTATGTGGGCTCCCCTCAGGATGTATAGATCCACTAAGACGGGGTTTTCGGAAATTCAAACGCTAAGGGCGTAAAAACGGGCAAATTCGGTAACCTTTTATCCCCGGATCTAACTAAGGTAGACATTAAATTCCAAAAACAGCATAATAAAATGAAAAAATAAGCGGACGATTGCTTAGCATTTTTTTCAAATTTTTACGTTTAGGGGCCGAAAAAGGGTAAAGATATAATTTGGTACTTTTTTTGTTAACCGTTTATCTCCTAAAGTAATGAAGATAGAAATTAAATTTAAAATGCATTCTTCTATCCTTACGAATATATAAAGGGTAAAATTGGTTGCTCTTTTTGGTACTTTTTTCCATACAACTATTTTTTATGCAAATTGAATTACATAGTGAATGAATATGTTTGCATATTTTCACTAAGAAAGGATTTTTGAAAATTTTAATTCTAAGAGGATTGAAAGGGGTAAAAACGGGTAAAATCGGTAACCTTATATCTTCGAATCTAAGTAAGGTAGACATAAAATTCTAAAAGCATCATAACAAGATAGAAAAACGAGCGGACAGGGGTCTGAAACTTTTTAAAAATCTGTATATTTAGGGGCCGAAAAAGGGTGAAAGTATAATTTTGGTACTTTTTTTGTTAACAGTTTATCTCCTAAAGTAATAAATTTAGAAACTAAACTTAAAATTCATTCTTCTCTCCTTAAAAAGCCCTCAAAAACAGTTTTGCATTTTTTTCTAATTTTAATATATAATGGGTAAAATTGGTAGCCCTTTTTTGGTACTTTTTTCCATACAACTATTTTTTATGCACATTGATATTCACATATAAATATGGTAAATAGCTTAATACAAATAAATGAAATAAAATTGTTTAGTTCAAATAATGGTAGTTTTCCAGTTTTTGATGTGAAAGTGATGTTATTTTTACAATTAATTGTTAAGACGAATGCAATTTTCTAATTGGCTGTTTTGGCGTCAATGACGTCACTTTTCGCGATATATAACCGCAAACATGATTGTCGTCAATATTTTTAGGCGTATTGGGTTCTGTAAACAATGCTTAGCTTAAAGCTTTGTATAATGATTTTTTGATTGTTTTGTGTTTGGTTTGAATTGTTACTTTATTTTTGTTTTTCTTCTTGTTTTCCATAAATAAAAACCTAAAAAAATGCGTGCGACTTTTTTTTCTTAAAATGAGTTTTTGAGCGACTTTATTTTTCTAAAACGACTTTGTGCGATTTTTTGGAAATTTGCAACGGTAGCCCTGGTCATGCAAGCGGCACGAGTTCAAATCTTGGCTGTGGCAGCCAACTACAACACAAAGTTTTCTGATGTTTATACTAGTACACATCACGTAAGTAAAACAATTAATAGAATAGCTACATTAAAGTCATATTGTTTCAGCTTGATATAACTTTAATTCAACATGATTCCTCGTGTTGTTTCAATATCAAATTCACGTTGTTTGAACTTGAAATAACTTTAATTCAGCATGATTCTTCGTGTTTTTGA
The DNA here is from genome assembly GCA_956483635.1 of Panzeria rudis. Taxonomy (NCBI): domain Eukaryota; kingdom Metazoa; phylum Arthropoda; class Insecta; order Diptera; family Tachinidae; genus Panzeria; species Panzeria rudis. Next base: position 136,812,847 of record OY101447.1, on the reverse strand, counting down.
ATATGAAATTCACGTTGTTTCAACCCGAAATAACTTTGATTCAACATGATTCTTCGTATTATTTCAGTATCAACTTCATTTTAATTCAACTGTACTGGAATATTAAATCAACATGAAATATAGTTATTTCAAATAGGAAAAATTTTCTTTCAAGATTATTGTAAATCATGTTGAATTAACATGAAACACCAATGAAGCAAAATCACTACCGAAAAATGTTAAATTAACCTGGTTTTCGACGATTTTACATGGAAATTTTTCTGTGTGTAGATTAATAACAATAAAAAACCCAATTCTAAGAGCCTATTTCAGCAATTTATTTAAATATCAATTCATATTTAAAAGTAGTTTTTCCATACAAAAAATGAAGGAAAATCCACCATTAATTATGAATTGATATTTAAATAAAGTTCGTTTTTAACTTTTTTCGAAATGAGAAAAAGTGGAACCTAATCGTTAGCCTCTGAGCCATTTAATACTAAATTTTCCCTACAATAAGGTAGCAAAGCACATCGGGTGGGGCTAGTATATAATAATGACAAGTCTTACTTTCCACTAACACCTTTAATTTTCATTACTAATTTGACCAGTAACAAAACAGCTTGTATATTAAAACATTTCAAGTAAAATGTATTCTTATATAAATAATATTAATTCCTGTATGAATATTTAAAGCAATATATTTAGTGTTATTATATATTATCTAAGCTTAAAAGTTCTTCATTTAATTCAATATTTCCCACAACACTAACATACATCATCGTTATAAACATCGTTAGCCTGTTTAAATAACTAACATGGCCTGACTGACTGTTGCAAGTCAAATAATCAAACCACATTAACAATCAAATCAAGAAGAATCATTCCTACACACTCCCTTGACTCATCATCTTGCAACTTTATTCCACCCACCAACTTAAAAAGCACTCGAAAACATAAACTTAAATATCACACAGAGAGTCAGTCAGAGGAGGAGACATCAACAAATATGACATTTTAGTCAACAACATTTGCATAGTTCTTTTTGTTCATTTTGTTGCTTCCTCCCTTCTTTTTGTTGTTGCTGTTTTGTATTTTTCTCTTTTTTTCTTTGTTTTTTTTTTCTTTTTAATGTTTCCATAATTCAATAACAGAGGTTTTGATGAAAAGCAGCAACAATTGAAAAAGCAACAGAAGAATTAACAGTTTTAATGGCAAAAAAATTCATTTAACATTCCCTTTATGGTACAAGTATCCTGGTGAAAGAATCCTTTTATTATTCCATTTGGTAGAATTATTATGTTATGAATTTTTAAACACTTTTTTTTTGTAGGATAAAAAGATAAATACAAAAAGGTGCTAAAATTATTTACAACTATGCACTATGGGCCAGGATGCAAATATTTGGGCATGAGTACATTTCAGGTAAATGCAGTATTTATTTGTACTGCCTAAAGGAGGACAACTTAAGCTTTATTCCCCTAAAATTTTTGTGATTCTGATCTCTAGAAATTTTTTGACAAATGTTTAAAGTAAAAATTTTATATATTGTGCCATATTTTACACTTAAAGCTGGCCTCACTAATTTAAACAATAAGAAAAAGAATTAAACTGGGAATATTGTATTAGCTTTTTTTCTATGCAGCCAATGCAAAAAAAAATAATAATAATAATGTATCACAAAAATTATATAAAACTCCTCAGATATGCAAAAAATACTGCTTTTTTTGAAATCCAACTTTTTGTAACATCAAAGTACGAAAAAGTGCGATCGATATTGAAATATTTTTTATGGAAAATTACTCTTTAATATGTATACTATTTATATTTTTGCGACCTTTTGCAACCGTTCATAAAAGTTCGAGATATCGACAATTAACAAGTGATTATATACATAATTGGATCGGCACTCAAAACAAAAAAGTGGGCTGTACATTTCACCAGACCCACTTTCCTACATGGATTTCTACCCGATGAATCCGAATTTAATTTTCGTTTGGGTCGTACACCCTCAAATTTTCGAGTCGCGGTTTTTCGCAGTTAACTCGAAATTTTGAGGGTGTACGAGCCAAACACGCTTTAAAACTTCTTTTATTAACAGTGGGGTATTCACTCGAATAATGTTTGCTCGATTAATCGAATAATTAAAGTCAAATAATGTTCGATCAAACAAAAAAATTTAATTTGGACTAAAAATTTATTCGGGTAATTTAGGTCGAGTTATTCGATTAACTCGATTAAACAATTTTATGTAGATTTTCTTTTTTTAATGAATTTTTTGTAGATTTCTTAATAAAAAGTGGACAAATTTTTTAATTTATATGAAATTTGCCATTCAATTCGAACGTTATTTCATACTAATAGTCAGCATGATCAAAAAATTAAGTAAATAATGTAGTAATAGGGAGAAAGAAAACAACTTTAAATGTCTTTTAAAAAAATTCGGAAATATAAACATCAAATAAAAATTATTAGAAATAAAGAAGATATTTCGAGAGCAACTAGTTAACTAGATGTTTCGTAAAATATCGAATGTAAAGTTCGGAATTATAAAAGCCTTAAGGTACGGTCTCACTTGGCAAAATTTGGCGAAAAAAACGTAACCCACAGACAAGTTAAAATTGTATTTCCTAATACAAAAATAGCTTTTTGCAGCATAACTTATTTTGTGATATAAAAAACAAGTTAAATCAAACTAACTCTGAGCAAAAGTAGTGGTTACGTTTTTTTTGCAAATATTTCTAAAGTGTAACCGTATTTATATTTATAACAACAATAATGTTATGCCAATTCCGACTATTTTTATTCTGCATTGAAATGGTATTAAATATTTCCTGGCGCAAAATTTTCTCAAAGCGTGACATTTGAATAGTGAAAAAAAAACTATTTTAAAGGATCAGTTTATGATCTAATTTATGTAGAAATGTTGTGTTTTCTTTTGTTTTTGTTATCAAAATATATAAAAACGCGAAAAAACTTGTCTTGTTTTATTTTTGTCCACAAAAATGTACAGAAAACCGATTAAATTCAAACATTTTCCGATTAACTCGAATGAATACCCTAATTAGCAGTAATCAAAATTTTATAATTTTATTTCGAAGTTTCTTATCGCCATCTTGAATTGGTAAATTTGATTGTCCTATTCATAATCCTCGACTCAAAAATCCCCAAAATATGTAGCTGATATCTAACCTCTAGCGCTCCTAATCTTAAGGTTCTTTTCACAATGTTCGATTAAAAGTTAGCATGAACCTTAGCGGCAAGCTCGGCATTCAAAACTTGCCGTTAAATTACACGTTAACTCTTAATCATACATTGTGAAAAGGGCTGTGAAAGGATTAGATTAATTAAAAAATAATGATGATCTCTTAAAAATTTATCAATATTAAAGCCGCCATATTGATTTCACCATTTTGAATTTCAAACATTTGTTTAAATAATATCTGTCAAGAATCCACAGTGTTCCTTTTGTCTTTTTTTAAATTAAAAGATTGATTTTTTAAAACTGTTGACAGGCACCTTTAATTTTAAAATTTAAATTTCAAATTTTAAATTAGTGGTGCCGAAACCTTCCAATGCAATATTTTATAAAACGACTTAGTCAATATTCTATTTATGGCCAAAATTCTGGGATCCTGACCCATCGTGCTATAGTGCAATTTAATTTTTCTCTTTCTGTTACTGTTTAAATTATGAAAACATTAACAGTGATTGTGATAATAATTTTTAAAATTGAGTTATGAATTTTTAGTTTGGCTTAAGTTCATTTTTAATTTAATCTTTCGATCAAATTATTTTTTATTTAAGAAAGAAATTCTTAAGCATGTAAATATTGAACATTCAAAGAAAAATTTGGATGTACGGAGGGTTGAACTGACAGCTGTTTCGTGACTACCAAGTCTACTCGTCAGAGTCCTTTATCTACACTACCACTGACAGTGGCAACAACACTGTAGCGAAAATTCTACTAATTTTAGTAAGCTCAATTAACAGACTGTCGCCATCTTGTGGCGAGTCGCACCTATTAATTAACCTTTTCTAAATGTTCGGAACTTCACTAACTGTCTTTTCTTAGAATGTTCAACTATTCTAAGCTTTTTCATTTCGGTCTTAAAATTCAAATTTTAATTTAAAAAACTAGTTGCACTGAGCTTTTTACTGGGAAAAAACAATAGCGGTATTCAGTGTTTGATGCAAATGATGTTGCTAAAAAGCAAAATATGCGAAATATCATAGCTTTTTCATGAAGTCTAACGGCGACTCTGTATATGTTGTTATAAGATATACAAAAATTTCATAAAAAGTTTCAAGAAATTGAAATCATGGCATTTTCCCAGCCCTTTTGTTTCTCTACACATCTGGCGAACAAAAATGAATTGTTGGCAGCACTGTATTGTCGTTGTTATTTCAAATGACACGACATCACCTATTTTGATTGCTATATGCAAGTGCATGTGTTTTTTTTTTAATTTATTTATTTATAAAAATATTGTTCTCTCTTTTTGGGCCAAATGTCCTCTTTTTCTCAAAATGGAAATGTCAACCCTACTTCATGTTAATCTGGTTTGCCATGTACTTACAACACCTATGTACTCGTATGTCGTTGATTTTACTAGAATATTGCCTATAATTATTGGTATAAATCCTCAACTGGTAACTAAGTCCTCTTTTGTGCATATCAAACTCCTGATTACAGTAAAATATTGATGCATTTAAATGCATACAATGGCATACACTTTCTCACACTCTTTTCCAGGTACTTAACACATTTAACAGCAACCACGAATAAAACTCAGTGCACATTTGAGACCATAATTTATTCAACATTATTTCAAGTTTCAGATTCCAGTATACATTGTGGTGAATAGTCAAGTTTCATCACGCCTACTTGTATACGTACACTATTGAGGACAAACAAATGTCTGAATGCACCCCACACGTTTGCTTTTGCTGTATATTTTTTAAACATTCATTCCAGCATCATTACCAATCTGTTTATTGAGGAATGTCATGTCAACATTTGAAACGTTTTTGTTTGTTATAACGGAGAAAAGGTGAACGCAATGCAAGTGTAATATCATTGTAGTATGTAGCCTTATTTCGTAAATACATATGTACATACTTGCAAATTTACAATAGACTAACTGCCAGTTTTTGTAAATAAAATTAAAATTTTCGTTAGGGACTTTGAATTGAAAGCAAAAACAAATTTGAGTTTTTTTTTATTGTTGTTTCAATATAAATTCCCTAACGAAAATTTTTATTTTATTTACAAAAGCTGGCAGTAAGTTCGGGGGTAATGTGGTATAGCTATTTTTCTCTAAAACTAAGAGCATAGGAATCACGCTACCACTCTTAATAGTTTAATGCTTTCTGGAAGCCAAGAATGCGTTTGAATTTCATGAAAATAGTCAATCGTAAAAAATAGCCGCATTCGCGTGGTTGACTGTGTTGTGCTCTCTTAAAAATGTATGTATTTGTTCTACAACAAGTGTTTTAAACTGAATTATTTTAATTTTGAAGTCAAAGGTGAAGAACACATGCAACACTGTTGCATTTTTAGTGTATACGTATTTTGAATTCAATAATTATTTGAATAATTACGCCTTAGTTGCACAATTTAGGAAATTTACGCAATTAAGGCCTTAATTGAGCTCAATTTACCATACAAGGCTTCAATTAATAAATTGAGCAATTAGTACTTAATTATTTCATAAATTGTGGCAAGTACGTTTACTGCGAAGTATGTTCAGTGACAAGCAAAAATAGTATACACTGGCAAGCCCATGATGTAATAAGTATACAAATGGCAATATAACGTCAGATGATTATATTTTGCTCTGGTAATTTTGTGCATAAGCTACGTCAAACACGTGAATTTTTTCACAACCATTATCTAGTTTTTGTTTTAATGTTGTATTTGTTACCCTTATGCGGCCACCTGTATACTTATTTCAACATTGGCAAGTCAAATACCAATTGAGTAAGCTTAATTTACTATGTGTTAATTAAAAATTCATGTCTGAACAGGTTATTAGTCGTATATGTGGTTGGTATACCTAAAGGCGCACAGTGGTTCCAATAGGAAACAAAATGGTAAAAAATCTATATCTTTGAAACTTGAGATCCGATTGCAAAACGATGTATGTGAAAATCATAGAAGAGGACCTAAGCTTTAAGAGTGTTTAAATATGGACCACCCTGTTGAAACACACGTTGAGCTACAGGGTGTCAAAGTTGATTAGCTCAGGCATGAAAAACCTTGTCGGCTTAATAACTTTTACAATTATTACGCGATTTTAACAAATTTAAACTTGGTCTAAATTTTATAAGCAGGTAAAGAAAATGCCGTTTATTTTATTAAGATATCTTTGATATTTTCAAAGATATTTGTCTTCGAATTTTAAAGTTTTGAGTTTTGGCCTCGACTTTGTTGTTTTATATTTCGTCAATATCTGCGGTAATAAAACTAAAGCCAGAATACAAAAAAATATATTTTATGACTTTTATGAAGATATGATATACCACATTATCAGACCATAGTATACCGCATTACCCGCCAATTTTTTTAAATGGCTTGTTTATGGGTTTTTTACTTTTTCTCCCATTTCTCTCATATCTTGGGCTTCAAAGAATTTTTTCTTTTTCCCGAATATAAACCGATGACTTGTAGCAGAACACCAGCTGAGAAGAAATCCGTGGATTTTGTAAGAACTTGTTGAATTCTCCTCGTATATTGATTTTTATCAAATTAATCATAATATAAAATACAAGAAATATTATTTTATTATTTGTATAACAATCACGTAAACAGCAAGCAGATCATTTAACACGCTTTTGTTAAACTGATAGGAAATAAAAAAAGTATTAATTAAAATTTATAACAATAAGTTATCTATCTCTTCATTTATAACTTAAGTGTAATGATTGGAAAATTGAATTGCAAATTAACCAGTCATACAAATTGTGTTGCTTATATCATAATTTGAATAATAAAACAACAATCGCAACAAAAGACAATTACAATTGTAGCATCCATAAAAGAGTAATAAACTAATTATATTCATAAAATATGTGAATAAATTATTAAAGAACTTTTCCATAAAAAAATAAAGTGCACATTAAAAATCACACATAAATAAAGAATCGGAATTAAACAATAGTTTGACTGGAACATAAGCCGCATTTGTTTACATAATTTCATTACGAGTGTCAATTTAATAAAAAGTGACATTAAATGTTGAATAATTAAATGGAAAAGATTAAAGATACATTTATGTAGTGCCGAGGAGGAGATTCAATAACTGAAAAGTGCAACGAAAATGGCAAACGATCCAACCTAACCAAATTCAACTGACAGCTATCTCAGCCAAATGAATACGTTATTGCGAAGAATTTATTTTTCCTTTCTTTTTCGAATGGATTAAAATATACAAAAACAGATACATTTGGCTTTTACTCGTTTCTATGAACAAAAGAGAAGGTTTTTTTATTTAAATCCATTTATTGAGGGTGGTTGCATGCACAACTAACTATCCAGTGCACAATAAAAATGATGAATGTAAAACTATGCAGTGTACATTGAAAGAAACATATTGTTTTGTGAAAAAACTTTATATGGGAATTAGCACAGATTGTTTCTAAAACACATAAAATACCAAAATCAAATACGATAATAGTAAAATTAAAAAATTAAAAGATCCCAGCACTGTGATACCTGCTCTGCTCTTCAAGTTGATGTGTGTGGTAATTGTCTTACAAAAAAGCTTTTAAAATATTTTTGTGGAAAATTTTTCAAAAGGTTTTTGTAGGAAAATTCTTACAAGTCTTTTTGTGAAAGCTTTCAAAAGACTTTTCGTAATAAACTTTTAAAAGCTGTTTTGGGGAAAAGTTATCAAAATTTTCAAAATTCTGCAAAAGATGTGCAAAGCTTCTTTGTGTGAAAATCTTTCAAAAGATTTTTGTTGAAATCATTATCCAGGCGTTTTATGGAAAATTTTTCGAAAAACTCTCTAAAAAGCTTAATTATTTTTATTTAATTAAAAAGCTTAAAACGGGGCTCACACAGGGCAATTTTTGCTGGGCAAATTTGAATTCAGCCGCGAGAAAGACACAGAAAGCAACACAGTTTTTCTCTGTCTTTTTCCCAGCTGAATTAAAAGTTGCGCGCAAAAATTGTCCAGTGTGAACCCCGTCTAAGGAAAGGACATTTTTTGAAGAAGCCTTCAAGAGATTTTAAAAGCTTAAGTCTGTATAGCAATAATAACTTAGAAATTGATTAAAAAATGTGTGCATAGATGGTAGACAAATTAGGGGCAAACTCGTCAAATTTTGGAGAAAAAATCGTCAACATGATTCATCGAAATCATCAAAAAATCATCATAAAAAATATCACTTTTTTAAACAATATCGTTAAATAAAATGCAAAAAGTCCTAACTAATAAAAAAATTGTTAATCGGTTTATTTTATAAATATGTACATACTTAACTACTTTCAAAATCAGACTTTCCCGAACAAAAATAGCGATACAATTACGGAAATCTAAAAAGAAAACTACCTGGCCAATTAGATAATTTAGCATATTTATTGCTTCTCTTGTAAATTTATGAAAATGTTTGTTAGGACGTTTTTGGGTTCACTAAAACTCGTCTATTTAGGGCAAAATCGTCAAATCGTCAAAGTCCTCTTCTTAGGCCTAAATCGTCAAATCTGGCAGCTATGAATGTGTGTTTCAAAACCTGTTCTGTCTATAAGCTTTTAAAAGTGTTTTTTTGCAAAATTTTCAAAGGTCATTTTTGTAGCAAAAGCTTTTAAAAGCGTTGAAAACTTTCACAATTTTTTTAACATTTATAAAAAGTCTTAATGTAAAGAATTTCAAAAGTTTTTTTGTGCAAAAGCTTTCAATCTGCAAAAGCTTAAAAAAAATTTAAAAAATCCTTTAATGAAAATTCATACAGAACCGTTTAATATAGAAAGCTTAACAAAAATTTTTGTCAAAAATATTTAAAAGACTAACTAACGGCTGTATGTGAAACAAATATTTTACTTAAGCTTTAAAATTTATAGTAGCTACCAAGCACTATTTGATAGTTCCTAAACTAAGAATAAAAATCATTTTAGATTTATAGAGACTATAAGTTCGACTTTAACCCACTGCGATTCCATCTTTACTAAAGCTTGTTTGTTCAAGAAAAAAACATTTCTGAAAAATTTCAACCAAGTAAATACCAATAATAATTGTAATTTTCATAACTAAAAGAATGTATTGTTCCGAAATTGACTTCTGTGTAATGCATGGTATAAATTTAAGACCGACATGCAGCTAAAAAACAAATGAAAAATGCCATCCGTTTGCACGTATATGGTATATACGTTTTCTTTAACATCGGTATATATTTCAGTTTTTACTTGAAAATTGTGAATTGTAGGCTTAGCTGTTCTATATGCCTGTATTTAATTATATATAAATAGGTCATAAAATATTTTGTGGTAAACTTTTAAGTGTCTTTTGTCCACAAGCATTGATAATATATATATATATATATATATATATATATATATACATATATATATATATATATGTATATATATATATATATATATATATATATATATATATATATATATATATATATATATATATATATATATATATATATATATATATATATATATATATATATATATATATATATATATATATATATATATATATATATATATATATATATATATATATATATATATATATATATATATATATATATATATATATATATATATATATATATATATATATATATATATATATATATATATATATATATATATATATATATATATATATATATATATATATATATATATATATATATATATATATATATATATATATATATATATATATATATATACATATATATATATATATATATATATATATATATATATATATATATATATATATATATATATGTTTTAAAAGGTATTTTCTCTAGATATGCACAAATTTGTTTTCCCTAAAAAACCGGTTAGAATAAACCCGGTTACGGATCAAGTGGTTGAATTTTGATCCCACTCGGGTTTTTAGTAAAAATTAAATAAACTAAGGAAGTTGAGAATAGTTAAATGAACAAATAAAATTTTTATTCTTTTATCATAGACATAAACATATCAGTGCGGACACGCGCCAGCCAGAAAATCAAAAATTGTAGTTCTTAGCTCTTCTTATATCTTTGTAGCTCGTACTAAATTAATCATTTAATTTGAAAGTGTAATTATTGTCGGTGTATGCAAAATTTTAAAATTTGCGCATACACCGCTAAAAATTTCTTGGTTTTATACTTTCAGAATTTTTGTTTCTTAGTTGATTATAAAATTATCAATTCGAATTATCTGTGTCTATTCAAATCGCAGTTGTAGTTACTCTGATAACACATAAATTTTAAAAAAAATTTCAGAAATGAAAACAATTAAAATTTTCACAGTGTATGCAAAACTGAAAAATAATCTTTAAATATTTCAAAGTTTAAAACTTGTAGCACGTTTTCAAAATGACTGCATTATAGTAGTGTTGTTTTACTTGTTGTTCTTGTTTTTTTTTTTTTTAATTTCCATTATAATAATGTGCTCTTTCCCATTCTTTCATTCTTCCAGTTTTTTAAATTGCATTTTTAATCATGTATCAAAGTGTGCATGCACTTCCGACTACAAAAATAAAACACATATACATGCATACATACCTACATACACATACAAACGTGGGAATATTTTTGTGCCCTTACATAGTGGAGCCAGATGTTAAAATTATTCTTAGTTGAATCTTTTTTTGTTTTGTAGGTATTTGGTCTAAAAACAAGAAGGAAACTGAAATTTAGACGAAAATAAATTAAATTAAATAAAGCTTATTTGTACAGCTCTCAAGAAAAACACGATTTCATACATAGATAATCAAATTAATCTTATTATAGATATAAATATAAATTACGATTAAACGAGGCTTAAAACATTTTAGAAAAATAATTAATAAAATATCAAAATCTTGCCGTTAAAGTCCACGTTAACATTTTATCGTACATTGTGAAAAGAGACGTAAATCAAATATTTACCAAAATTAGCTTGATAAATTTTAATGTGGCCACACCGGAAAATATATATGTATGCATGTATGGATGTATATAGTATATCGTTTCTGCATTTTTAAACGAACATTGATTGATTCTCTTTTTTATTTTAGTTTAATTTCATATTCTCGTGTAAGCAAGTGAGTAAAGAAAATATGATTGACTACTGAGTACGACTTTGCATGTATGATGTGATGCAATGTGTTGGCATGTTAACAATTTAATCAATATAATTCTTCTAAAATATTTTTCTATTTTCATCCCATTTTTTTTTTTTTGTAATGCATACTGTGATATATGTTAATAATTTTAAAAATGATTTAATGCTTGATTAATTCAATAACTACTTCTGTTTCCATATTCATACAATATTTCAATTGAATGCAGCAACAACAACAACTAGTTTTTTGTTTAATTCTAATAAATCTATAATATATTTTATATAAATGTATTTAGGCATATACTTACATATCACAGTGGGGCAGAATCAAAATATTTGGAACATAAATCAAAGGTATAGTTCTATCAGAATAAAATTTCACACGGACATGCAGAGGAGTAGTTCTATTTATGTTTTAAATAGCAGCTTTCTTTCTTGCTCAGGATCGGAGCTATGAAGTCTCCAAGTACACAGAAAAAATTAAATTTCATTTTCTATAAAGGAATTCAATGAAATAGTAAATATTTTGTCTATAAGCGGAACTACAAACGAATTTGTAAATATAGACAAAAATACCTTAACAATTTCATTGAAAAAAACGTGTTTTTTCAGTGAATTTCAGTGAATGAATTAAATCTATAAAACAATTTGTCTAAAAATATTTACAAATTGTAGACAAAACAATTTACTAAATCAAACAAAAATATTTACTGGATTTTCTGAAAAATATCTAACAATAGTTCTGTCTGAATTTAATAAACAATTAGTCTAAAAATGCTAACAATTATTAAGCAAAATAATTTACTTAATCAAGCGAAAATTCAAACAAAATTTTTGTCTGTGTCATCATCCATTAATCATTTATGAGATTTCACTTTGTTAAATGTGTTCAAGTATGAATGTTTATCTAAATACCCTAAAAAAATGAATGAGATTTAACGCAACGACATTAACTAATCGATTCACTCAAAAATCGTTTGTAAACAAACTTGGTGCAATTGCATTCCTCTTCCTATGATTGTTGTTGTTGTTATTTGTGTGTATGTCGTCATCGGGGTGGTTTTTTACGACACAGTTTTTATTGTTGTTTCTGGTGTTTGTGCTCTAAATAAAAGTCAAACAAACAATTCATAGATTATGGACAGAACATTTACTGAAAACTAAATTTATTTTTAGACAAACTTTTGTTTGAAAGTTTTTTGGTGATAATTTTTTCTGTGTAGGTCACTTCGGCCATGTAATTTTTTTTACTGTTTACCATTTTTTGTTTCTCATACAATTTCAAAATTTTTTTGCTGATCTAAGGATCTATGCTTAGTTGCATACTTACCTCTTATAGTTCGTAATTTGAATTTCTCAATTTTTCAAAACTTTGGTGCAGTATCTACCAGATATGGGATCCAAATATCATCATTAGTCTTCGTTAGTTAAAGAACAAAATTTCAAAGAGTTTAACAACAATTTCATGAAATGATATCGTCTGAGTTGAAAAATATTCAAATTTTAAATTGAAATTTTGCAAAAATTTAGAATTTTCGACAAGTTTTGCTAAAAAAAGCACTCTTTTACATATATATAAAAAATGTTTGGAACATATAGCCAAATGTATACTTATCTGAAAGGTATCTGTACAGACGTGAATCGACGGCAAATAAATAATTCAATTTTCTAATATAGCCTGACCTGCACACTTCCTAATACGACCTATTTTAAATGGAGAATTTTAAGACGTGGTATATTTCACAATATTTTTAACTTTGAACTAAGAGTTATCCGACTTGGCTAAAATTTTCACCATGTGGGCTTTATAGCAAATGCCCCAATAATCCACAAGGGTATGTATGTTTGTATGTATTTGTATATCATGTATCTATAAATGTTTGATTTACTACTTAATTTAATATAAATTTAAATTGATCAAGCTGAGTTTGTGTGCTGTTTTCAGAAATATGAGTCAATTGCGAAATGTCATCTTAATTAGCAAGAAATTGATTTTATTCATATGATTGAAACTACACACATCAGTTAAATATAAATACATATGTATTCTGTGTTTGCTTCAATATAACGATGATATCAACTCAAAAAGCAAGCAATCACATTTAACAAATCATTTATATCGCTGTTCAGTTGCTGTTTTGAATGTACATGTCATGCCAGTTCATGCATGCACAAGACACACATGGCGGATACATATGTTATGTACATATGTATTATATGTATGAATATAAATATTTTTCATTAACAATTTGTATTACATGAACTCGAAATAATTATTTTTGTCGGTGCAATTTCTAAATAGTAGATTATTAAGGAAAATAGACCTGAAATAATGACAATAGAAATGAAAAAAAGAAAAAAAAATAATTTTGAACCCAAAAAATCGCTGTAGCCTCCCCCTAGAACTTCAAAATATTAGAGTAATTTTGATAATATTAGCTACGCCAATGAATGCAGACTAGAAATATGTTGAATAAAAGTCTCATAACTGCACAGGAATCCCCCCTAGGGGGGTAAAATGTATGACCGACCTCCATTTGTTTTTTGTTCCAAACATTTTCTCAAAACATACTTGCCGCTTATCTCCACCCCTTAGGGGGATCCCATACAAATATGCTGATTTAATGTACTTCTTAAATTTGACCGCTGCTGTGCCTAGGATGCCTCTAGACGGGTCAAATGTAGGACCGATCCAACTTAATTTTTTTTCCCCCAACATTTCTTTTAAGCATACCTACCCACTATATCCACTCCGTAAGGGGAACTCCCATACAAAATGTAAATTTTTTATACATTTGACCATTTTGTACCGCATGAAAATAAATTATCAACTACATTACAAGTAGCCCCGCAAGCCCCCTGCCCGCCCCTTTAAGTGCGTAAGATACTATGTGAACCGCCGTAATGAGCCCAGTATTAATATTGAATAGGAAATTAACAACGAAAGGTGTCACCGATTTTTGCCCACGCGAAATTTTGTTTTGTTGGCATGCAATAACGTCCGTGGAAATAATGTTATTTTCATTTCGAAAAGGAAATAGTGTCTACCGGACATTATTGCTTTTTGAAAAGAAAAGTACTGGCCTTGCAGAGTAACATTTTCATACCAAGCTGGCGTTCGGCCGTGCTTAAGAGTTTTCTTCTCTGGGTATGTCGAATAGTGGCTTCGCAGAGTAACGATTTTTGGCTAGGGAGCTATGGAGCTTTTTTGTAAATTGTTTCCTTTTTGCGCCCACTTTGAGTTCGATGAGCGTCCACTTGCTCTCGTCCTGGCCAGTTAACCGGCTAATTTATTTAGTTAACTTTTTTAGCCGTCTTGGCCGGCGATATTGTGCGGCCCTACTCTACTGCCTACTGTACGGCATATATGCGTTGACCTCGGACTATTGCCCTGTTAAAATTTGGATCAGTCATTTTGCATGAGGAGAATATAAAATGTATTTTCTATCTTTGTTTTTAACATATGATAGACAATCTTACTCTAAAAAGAATTTATTCATTTTATGTATAAAATATTTTACTATATTCTCACTGGATGTGAAAAAATCATTGGCGGTATTCAGTGTTTAGTGCGATTAGTCGTGCGAAAAATCAAATGCAAAATATCGCAGCTTTTTCATGAAGTCTAATGGCAACGCGGTATTTTTGTTGTTGGATTTTACAAAAAACCTAAAAAATTTTGTATTTGCCCTTTCGCAGACCATTCGCAATAAACACTGAATACCGCCATTGTAAATGAGAATCACCCATGTAAATTAATCTTAATAACGAAACAAATGCACATGTACAATATGAAAGTTGTTGATTCATGTGTCACATACACACATACATACATACTGTACTCATACGTAGTTATGCCTGAATAGATAATTCGTTTGCATTTAGGTCGTTTTAATTATAACTGCTCTCGTATACCAGTTGCCACCAGCCAACTTCATTATTCTAGCTTTTTTTAACATGTTTTAATTTTCTTTCATTCTGATTTTTTTTATTGTCGATTTCATTGCTCAGTTATCTTTTTTTCTTACATTGAAAATAGTCCATGCAACATTTTACGAAAAAAAAAACTTTCGTAGTCAGCAATGCCATTTTTGTGGATTTTACGATATAAGAATAAAAACGATATGACATACTGTGTTGTCACATCGTAAGATTTTTACGATATGACAACACCGTATATGACTATCTTAGTGTTGTCATATCGTAAAAAAATACCGATATTACAACACAGTATGTCATATCGTTTTTATTGTTATATCGTAAAATCCCCAAAAATGGCATCGCTGTTCGTAGTTACTTTTTTCGTAAAATATACGAAACTTTCGTACATATTACGAAAAATAGTTTAGGCAATATTTTTTAGAATTTACGAAAGTAACGAAACCCTTTTTTCAGATGGAAGTAAAAAAATAAATTTCTACTACATATGAAATAAGTAGAACGTGACTCAGTGTGTAGCGTACTTGCCTTGAAATACGAAGATTGCGAGTTCGTTGAGCCAAACTTTTTTTTACTTTTATTTTTTAATTATTTTCGTAAATATCGTATATTTTACGAAAGAGCTTCGTGGTGCCAAATTACATAAAATTTCGTAATATGCACAAACGTTTTCGTGCATATGTTGCACGGATTTTTTTCGGTGTACTTTTAAATTGTAATTATTTTCGTACATTTCGTTTATTTTACGAAATAAGTCCGTGGTACGAAACTAAGAAATATTTCGTAATATGTATGAGCGCTGTCGTGCATATGTTCCATAGATTTTTTCGATGTAGTTAAATTAGCCTTAATAACTACTACATACATAGGTACTTGCTTACATACATTCATAAAATTAAACGAATGTAAGTTTTTTGTATCACTGTAACAACGAACGACATGCAACAACCGAATATCAGTGTCATCACCGCAGACAGCAACTACTTTGCATATAAATGCTGTTTATGCACACTTTTTTATTCAGTCGTTAGTTAGTTCCTTGTATTTTATTTGCTATTTTTGGTATCTAATGTTTAGATGGGGGGACCCTGTTTGCTTTAATCTCTCTATTTCTCAGTGTTTTAACTTTTCATTAGAAGTATGGATGGGATTAATATCATATTTGTTAATAAACTCACTAACACATGTACACATGCATACTTCTTTGTTAAAGGCAACTTACGCTGAATAAACATGTTTCCTTTGCATTTAGCTCTAACCCTGTAGGCCCAGTTGCTACAGACGACATTTGCATCGATTGTGTCTGCAAGGCAATCATCGATTTGTCGCCCATAAAACACATTTAGAAATAAGTATGGCGACAAGGTGGTATACGTTGTCGTATATAAAGAAGAATTTGTTCTGTCAAGATTATGTAAATTTATGCTACAAAGCCATATTGACGACAAGATGAAGAACAACTGCATGCAATATGACGTCTGTACAGTATTATTACCGACAACAAGAGTAACAACTGCATAGAAGTTGTCGTGTGTACAGATTTATTGCCGACAACAATAGTAACAACTGCATCGAAGTTGTCGTGGTTCTATTTATGTACATCAAAGGGTTTTTTGAGTACCTCGGTAGCCTGTTAGGTAGTGTGCTAGTCTATCTCTGTGGAAGTTGTGGGTTCGACTCGTTTATTACATAGTTAAATTTCATTATATGTATATTCATTCAATATTCATGCAATTTTAGTTGCATTTCACCAACGTTGTTATGAACGACTTATGTACCCTTTGCGCGAAAATGTCGTCAATAGTTGATTTGGTGATAAGTACACGGAAAAAATGATCACCTAAAAATGTTCAAATAAAAGTTTGTCTCAAAGAAAATTTAATTTTCAGTAAATGTTCTTTGCTGAGTCAGTGAATTTTTTGTTTGACTTTTATTTAGGATGCAAACACCAAAAACAACAACAAAATCCAGTTTTTTATATCGTGAAAAAAACAACACCGATGGCAACATACACATAGAGCCCGTTTTGCACTATCTTACAAGCCGTTCGACTTCTGTAGAAAATACAACCCTGATCTAATGAGTTTATTGAAAGTTTTAAAAAAGCAATAATTATATCAGGGTTGCATTTTGTGCAGAAGTCGAACTGCTTGTATAATAGTCTAAAAACAACTTTAATAACAACAATAACAATGATAGCAAAGATTGCGATTGTAACAAGTTTGTTTATTGAATATTTCTGATTGAATAAATTCGTAATTGTTGTTGCGTTAATTCTCAACAAAAAAAACATACAGAGATTAACACATTTAACAAAGTACATTTCAGAAATGCTTCATGTATGATGATATTATTATTTAAAACTTAAAAATATAAAAAAAATGTTTTTACTGTCTCAAACAAAAAGTTTGTTTGATATATTACAAAAATGCAATAAATATTTTTGTTTGATTCAGTAAAGAATTTTGCTTAGAATTTGGAAACATTTTTAAACAAATTGTCTTATAAATTCAGACAAAAATTTAGTTTTATTCAGTAAACTATTTTGTTTAGAATCTGTAAATATTTTTAGACAAATTGTTTTATAGATTTAGACAATCTGTTTACTGAAAAACAACAGTTTTTTTAATGAAATTTTTGAGACATTTTTGTCTGTATTTACAAATTTGTTCGTCGGTCCGTTTGTAGACAAAATATTTACTAATTCATTGAATTTCTTTACTGAAAATGAAATTTAGATTTTTCGGAATTTATTATTATTCGGCTTAAGTTCACAATAATTGAATTAATGTAAATTCAAATTATTTTTAAGAGTGGAATATTAGAATATCTAATCAGACTAGCAGAACGGATTAGTACTACTAATTTCGACAGCCGCTACGCTATCATCATCAGCGTCCGTTGTTCGCTTTTACCACGTTTGATCGTGGATACTAGTATTAATGAATTTTGTTTTTTTTTTTGTGTACGTCTTTCGCAGATGCATCGATGGTGTCTCGTATACTTGGCCTACGGAGAATGTTTGGCCATGCATTTAGGTATTACAAATACATGTGAATAGAGGAGTGTAAATGTGACAATATAGATTAAAGCCTGCATTATACTGGGTTAGAGTATTTATTCGCTATACCATTTAACTAGTTAGTAGTAATAAAGTGGTGAAATAAGAACAAAAGGGATATAAGAAGCATATCATGGTCACACATACATACACATGTGCATGTGTGTGGAAGTGTATGTGCGTTCGTTTTCATTATAGATTTTGCTGACCACAAAATAGTAATTTAAAAAGAGCGAAAAATATGCTTTTATCACGCACTAAATATTATAGAATATTTAAATTTACTTTTATTTGTTGCGATATGAAGATTCCATTTAAAAAAAAAATTGATTGCAATGGCATCAGTGCGCTATGTGGGACTACTAACGGTACCACATATCCTAAATAATATGTTATAGTATGGATATGAAATTGCCCTTTTTAAATAGACTACACAGGGAAAGAACGATGATGGTTTTAAAATGTTCAACAGAAAACATAGTTAAACGAGATATTGGATGCTTTCAAAAACTTTTTTCGCCCCCCCCCCAAATTAGTGCTGGCGATTTGTAATACTTTTAATTACTCAATACTTTTCATTTGGGTACTCAATACTTACTCGATACTTTTAAAGCTTAGAAAGTTTTATACTTTTAGATAGAGTTGTATTTTGACTCTTTATTTTCCATTCGGTTTAGTAATGAAAATATACTACCCTGAAGGTATCGAGTAGCAGGTACTTTTGATTATTGAATATTCTTTTGATTATTGAATATTCTAAAAACTTGGTAACCATTACGCAATACTTTTAATTGAAAGTAAGAAAAATCATCTTAAATTTTTATGGGCGTGGCACCGTCCACTTTTTTACTCATTAAGTTGCATGTTGAAAGAAACTTAATGTTTAAGAAACGGTTTAGTAGAATAAGGTACAAATGAATATATAATTTGTATGGGTGTGTACACTTTTTTTCAATCATAAAATTGTATTGTCGGAGAAACTTGTAGTGTGTGCAAAGTTCGGTAAAATCGCTTAAGTAGAATTAGGTTAATTATATGTATGTAATATTTATGAAGTACTTAGAATGCGTGTTGCACTGCCCACTTTTATGATTATCATTTTTATTGCTACGTGAACTTAATGTATGCTTAAAGGTTCATAAGAATCTTATAAGTAATAGTATGAAAAAGCATCTTAAATTTTATATGGGCGTGGCACTGTCCACTGTTGTAATCATAAAATTATATTATCAGAGAAACTCGCAGTGTGTGCATTCCAAACTTGGCATTATGTATTTAGAAACCCACTTGGTCCTTATAAGATTTTCAATAGATTTACTAATTTCCACTCTTGTTTTTGTTGCTCTTCAATTTTCTTACGTCTGTCTCTCTCTCTCTTTCTCTCTCTCTCTCTCTCTCTCTTTTAGTGAATTGTGCCTTTTAATTATATCATTTATAAAATTTCCCTGGATATAAATAACTTAAACATTTAAAATTTGTCAAACAATTCTAATAACAAAAGCGTGACAAAGCATTTATAATTTCCTTTCACAATCTTCCAATCATGAGCAAAGTCCTTGAATGTCCTGCTAAATGTTGCCAACCGCATTTAAATTTAACCCTAATGACAATACTAATGGCTGCAATGAACATAATAAATTTAATTTAATAAAACCCCTTTTAGCAATTATTTAGAACAAGTAAAGTACTGGAAGTGGAATTCGTAATTATTATTAGACGAAAGAAAATATGTATATATATATATAAATTTTCTTTTGGTTATAAAATAAAAATATATTAGAAAATATTATGAGTTTCCTTGAATAGTTGGTTTCAGTCAGTAGTTGATTGTTGTTGCAACTTGTCGCAGTCATTTAGACATTTTAATGAGTTTTTGCGTAAAAACAACATTTTGTGGTACGTTTAAATGCGTATTTGGCGCCAGTGTCAATGGAAACAGAAAGAAATAACTTCAATTTTCATTTCAATTGGAAATTCTTTCTATTATTATATATTTTTTGTTATTAAGTAGAGCAACAAGAATTTTAATGCCAAGTTTTCTTCCAGTAAGTTGATAATTATGGGACTACATTTAACTAAACATTTCATGAGATGCTTTGAAAAGCTTAAAACTTCATAATTTCATTATCCAAATGCGTTTGAATATATGTTACATAAAATATCTTAAAAATACTTTAAAAACAGACAAACAAAAATTAATTGATGATACATAGGAAAACACATTCAAATTAGTTTTTCCCTTTAGGTCATATGCATTCAGTACAACTACACTAATTGAATTTAATTTGAAAGTTGTTTTCAAGTTGAAACAACGTGAATTTGATACTGAGATAACACGAAATATCATGTTGTTTCAAAGTTATTTTAAGTTGAAACAACGTGAATTTGTTATGGAAATAACACGAAGAGTCATGTTGAATCAAAAGTATTTCAAGTTGAAACAACATGAATTTAATGTAGACATTTTATTAATTATTTTACTTACGTAATGTGTATTAGCACAGGCATCAGAAAAATTTGTGTTGTAGATGGCTGCCCCAACCTAGTAGTTGGTTACTAAGCTAACTACTACACCGACAACAGCCTCAAATACGCTTTAGATATACACTAACACTATGATAAGTAACATAAATTTCATTTTAATTTAAAATGATTTTATTGATGATTTAACATAGAATTTATTTGAAATTAAAGCTAAAGTCATATTGATTGAAAATGATATGTAACGTTGATATTTTATTGATTCACTAAAGTAGATCCAACTCTAATTTAACATGATAAAAATTTATTTCACTATAAAACGAGATTTTCTGGATTCAAAATTGAACAATCTAGTTTTAACAGTGAAAAATATTAAATCAACGAGCTTCAAAGTTATAATAATAATATTTCGTTTAAAATTAATATTAAGCAATGTTAATATTCTATACTTTTGCGGAAATTCTATATGATTTCCAATTAAAATTGCGGCATGTGGATCTTACATAGGTATTTTTTTCTGTGTGAAGATGGTACTTAAATATGGTACTAAAAATTATGTCAGTTTTCGCTTTACTGATGACATTTGTAATAACATTGATGTTACAATTCTCATGACAGGGAGTCATTAACCCAAAAAAGAATTTTTCTATGAGTGTACATTTCTTTCAGAAAAAAAATTAAAACTTTCTGCAAGCAACATAGCTCAGTAATTAAAAAATGAGATCACAATGTGAACTTGTACAATATGTGGAAACCTTCATCGCCACCTATAAGCGCTTTGCAGTATTATTTCGCCGCAACATTACTGCTATGAATGTGTTTGAAAGAACCAAAATATCTTAAACATGTCTTCAAGACGTCTTGTGCATTTCTTTACTCTGTATTTATGGTAAAATTTTTTTCTGTTGTGTTGTAAATTACTGTTTTTGATCACATGGGTAATTGATTTAATTACGGATTTAATAGGAAAAATTTTAATTTGTTACTAATTTTTTTATTGAAAATATATGAGCAATAGTGATTTCTATACATACCCAGCAAAAACTTGGCATACTGGTAGGCAAAAAAGTATATGAAGATTTAAGTCGTAACTACTTACAATTTTACTCGATAACTACTTATTTTTGTTTAAGAAGTACCCCTTACAAATGAATTTACATTGTCACAGCAATTAACTAGTTATTATTTGGTTTACTTGAAGCTAAAAAATAAGTAGTCAAATAAACAAATTACAATTAAAAAAACAAGTTTTATACACATCATATTTTATTTATGTATATTTTATTTTTCTTTTTTTTTACCCAGCTGGGAGTATAGAGTATAGTGAGTATAAATATACAATACCAGTTTGCAAATGCTACGATGCAAGACTATTTGCACAAGATTGTGTGTGAATTGAGCTCATGACTAAATTTAAACTTATTCAACATTGACTGCAATAAATGCCACTATTATAACCACTACAATTGACCTCGTATAAAATCCTTTTGCACCCTATGTCTCTCTCTCTCTCCATACCGGTTCAATACTTGTATCATTATAGTGCAACACATCTGTAATGGCGGCAGCGTTATAAGTTGGTTGCTAAAGGAAAAGGGGAAGAGCAGAAAAAATACGATAAAACTAAATGTGAAAGACAAAAGAAATTGAAAAGTTTAAAAGAGTAAAAGCTAAAGTAAAAACTTTATCGCTGATAAAGTTTTTCCTTTAATTTTCGTTCTCTGTTATGTTTTGTGCTGTTGTGCAACTGCCAAATGTACCTTTTTGAATACAATTAAAAACAGAAATGTCCGTAAAAGCATCACAAAAAGTTGTAAAAAATATTTTCTTGCTTTTAATAAATTCTAACACAATATCCCTCTAATCGCAAAAAATTATCAAAGTTAGCAATTGATTGTATAGAACTGAAATAAACAAATAAATAAACTCCAAATTTTGAAATAAATTTGATAATAGGCTAAATTTTGGGGAAAGATGGAACTTAATTGTTTTATGTTTTCTCAAAATTTATTAAGAGGAAATAGCCTTTTATACATATTTATAAGAAGCAGTCTTTCAAATGAGCATTACTTATAGTGTTGGCCAAAAGTACTTACCTCTCAAAAAATTTCCAGTTTTACTAGCCACGAAAAATAATCCCAACGAGTTTTTTTTTAATTTCTTTACAAACCAATCTCTTCGTAAATCTTTTACGCTCGTATAGTACAGCCGATTAAAACAAAAAATGTACTGTTGTAAAGGTATTTGTTTACTGATGTGCACAGTATGTTTTTTTTAATTAAAATCGGTTCAGTATTTTGGAAGTTATAAGCGTACAATGTTTAGAAGCCCATTTCATAGCACAATTACGCTGAGAGAACTTCAGACGTATTCTTACCCGATTTCATTTAGGCATCGACTACATACAGGCGAATGCTCTTTTACCTCACTAATACTAATACGCATTAATCCGACCACAGTTATGAGCACTTTTGGTAAAAAGTTGCTGCTAATATGTGTATACTAGAGTGCTCGTAAAAAAATTTTTTTGGATTTCCTTAAGTTTTTTACCCCAAATCGATGGGTATTTATAAAAACTATCTCACCGACTTTTATCTAAATCGAATATTTAACATATAAAACAGCAAAATATTGGTAAAGCCCATAACTATTAAAATAACGAAAAAAATCCCCCCATCTATTTACAAATTTCGGTAAACATTTTCGTTCGCTAGAACTTGAAGTTGTTTCCTTAGTCCATTTTTTATCAGCTCTAGCTTTCGAGATATACTGAAGGCACATATATTGGCATAACTGGAGAAGCGTTCGCCCTATTTAGTAAAAAAGAAAAACCAAATCTCGACACCAAAATTATCTTTAAGCCGAGTGAAGGTTGTTTCTAAATCTGCCCATTAGTTTCAGAGATATCGGAAAGTTTTAGCATAAAAATTAAAAGTTTCATAAAAAATTTTAAAAAGTTTTCATACTAAATTGTGTATAAAACTAAAAGTTGTGCACCAATTTCAACGAAAAAGGCCTGGTTTCTTTTGAAATTAAGCTAACATGATACTGGAGAAAAAATGGAATTGTTGGTGTATTTTTATTTTTTTTATGACTTTTTAAAAACAAAAATGCTAAAAAACTTTTAAACAATTTGAATTTTCAGGCTAAAACCTTTACGATATCTCTGAAACTATATAGGCAGATTTAAAAACAATGTTTTCTCGGCTTAAAGATAATTTTGTTGCCGAATTCTGCTTTTTCTTTTTTGCTGAATAGAGTAAACCTAAATAAACAACTATCATATTTAGCTAGGGAACGAAAACGTTTACTGAAATTTGTAAAATTATGGGACTTTTTGAGATTTTAATAGTTATTGAACGTTTTCGATATTGCTGTTTATTTTGTTAAATATGTAATTTACATAAAAGTCGGTAAGGCAAAAGCTGATGGAAACTTCATAGACAACAATTTTTTAGGAGGAAATTTTTTGTAAATACTATATTTATTACGTTATGAGATATAAAAGACAGAAAAGAGCATTTGCTCAAACTTCGGTGGGCGAGCAGTGCAACACGCCTTAATCTTAGCTGATTGACCTGATTGGGGTTTGAGACTTGAAGAATTACAAATTTTATTTTTTTACGGCCACTCTAGTACACATACATATATCTGCGGCAATGAGGAATAAGTGCTTAACTCGACTTAAGCAAATTTTGCTTTAACACTGTTTAATTCCTTAAATATTAACGCATTCAGTTAAGATTGCAATGGCTACAGATTCACACCGGGAATATATCATATTAGCCTATAAATCTCTTAGCAGCAGCGTAAAAACTTAGAAAAACTAATTTTCTTAAGTCGACTTAAGCACTTATTCCTTTTTGTTATAGATATATCTACTATACATATTATAACAATCTTCTACCACAATTTCACACAGACATACAACAGATGTATATAGTATGTATTTTATGTATGAATTGTTGCTCTGCCTGGTATATTTGCGATACAAATCTTTAAAATTTACTTGTAGCTAGTTACCAAGTCAATAATAAATTCCTAGGAAAAAATACAACTATTATGCAACAGAATGGATGGGGGGAAAATAACGTTACAAAATCATTGCACAAGTAGAAAAGAAAATAAGTTGAAATAGTGTTCTATTAAAAGATACAGGAATTTGTAGTTGCACTGTATTATATTCTGTTATTTAATGTTATATCAAACCAAGTTTTCCTTTAAGATTTAAGATTAAAGTAACACATTGTTTTGTAAAACAAGGCTATCAAAAGTTGTTTTTGTGATAGATTAAAAGTAAAACGAAGGCGATATTATTAAACTGATTTTGAAAATATCTTTGTGGCTTTAACATAATTGCTGTTTTGGTTTGGGCAGATAATTTCTATTGAAAAGAAATCATAATAAGTTTCCAGTTAAAAATAAATTAAGAAATTATAATAACTTTTTAGTTAAAAATGAACTATGAAATCATAATAACTTCTTAGTTAAACAGAAATTAGTTAAAGTTTAATTAATTTCCTTAATGTCTGTTTTACACTATTTCACAAACCGTTCGCCTTCTGTAGAAAATGCCCTGATCTAATGAGTTTATGGAAAGCTTTAAAAAAGCAATAACAACGGATTATATCAAAAAAACAGCTTGGGCCCAAATTCACAGTCATTAATTAACTAATGACAATAGTTTAGCCAATGATATTTTATTCTCACTTCTTTGTTTACCATTAGTTAAACCGCCAAATGCCATTGGTTAACAATTAGTTCGAACATGGTATAATAAGTATACAGGTGGTAGCGTAACGTGAGCAGACTATTTTTTTGCTCTGGTAGTTTTGTACATAAGCCACATCCAGCACGTGTATATTTTGACAAGCATTATATAGTTTTTTGTTGTATTTGTTGAACCTGTACTCTTATTACACCATGCTTTGGAAATTATTATATGCATATAGGCATACTTTTAGGAGCGAAAAAATAATATATGCTCCATTAGCCTTGTGTGTTTAAAAATGTTTAAATTGCTGCCTTAAGATGTGAAGTATTCTTTATTTCTGTATTTTTGCTTGTTTGCATTTGATAGGGCTACCATTCTTTACCCATATTAAAATTAATAGCTAAACTAAACACTGTGAATATGAAGTTTTAGTTAAACAATAGTTATCATTTTAGTTTACTAATAATTAACAAGTTAGTGTAAATTTGAGCCATAAAAAACAAGCAGTGGTATAAATGAGCTAACTGAGTGCACACTGGGAAGAAAGACCAATCTGGCAACCGAAAAATCATATCTTCCAAACGAATAGTCTGATCCACAAAAAATGTATGGATGGACTATAGGGAAGGATGTAGGCTACAATGTGTGTTAAAAGTTAGGTAGCTATTTTTAACACAGTGGGCGGGCGATATATGCTGTTATATAAAACCAATTTTACCGATTAAGCTCTTTAGTTATCGGACAGCTTATATCTTCCAAATTAATAGTCTGATCCTCAAAAAATGTATTCCTGGAAAACCTTTAGGCTATAAGGACTGTTAATAAATTAGCAATTTTTAGCACAGTGGGCTCTATATGTTGTTAGATAAGACCAATTTTACTAATAAAATTCTTAGGTCTTCGAAAATCCCATATCTTCCAAACTAATAATCTGATCTACAAAAATGTATAGATGAGTTATAAGGAAGGATGTAGGCTATAAATTTTGTAAAAATTAGACAGCTATTTTTAACACTGATGGCGCTCTATGTTCTTATATAAGCTAATTTTTCCCGATAAAATTCTTTAGTCGTCGGACAGCTTATCGGGTATGTTCTGTATTTCATATGGAATTAAAATGTACGGAATTATCAAAGCATTGTTGTTATAAATATTAATTTGCAACAACAATGCTTTAATAATTCCGCACATTTTAATTCCACATGAAATAAAGAGCGTACCCGTATAACTTCCAAATTATTAGTCTTATCGACAAAAAATGTATGGATGAATTATGGGCAGGATGTAGACTTTAAGGTTCGTAGAAAATTAGTCACCTGTTTTAACACAGTGCGCGATATGTGTTGTTGTATAAGACCAAATTTACCATTATAAATTCTTAAGTTTTCAAAAAATCCATATCTTCCAAACACAGAAAAAACTAATTTTTCACTTCAAATACCAAATTCCCTGAATCAAATGTAAATTTTTTCAATTTAGGTCCTATAAAGAAATTTGTAAATTCAAATGCAAAAATTTTTAATAATTTGTTTGAAAAAAAATTCAGATTTTTTCAATAAACCAATTGTTTCAATCAAAAAATGTTTTAGAGAAATATAAAAAATAAATCAAAGAATTCCATAATTTTATCAGGTTGCTAACATTGGCGGTAGGTAAATGAAATGAAATAATAAGTCAAACAAAATTATTTATCAAACTAAATAGAGACAATCATAAAGATTTAAAATCAGTTTCAAAAACATGTTTGTTTAAAAAAAAAGCTTTCATAATTTTTTTCTGTGAAACTAATAGTCTGATCCACAGACATGTATAGATAGGTTGTAGCCAAGGATGTAGGCTATAAATTAGACAGCTATTTTTGAAACTGTTGACGCTATATTTTGTTATATAAGTCCAATTTTACCGATAAAACTCTTTAATCGTTAGAAAGCTTAAATCTTCCAAGCTAATAATTTAATCCACAAAAAAATGTATGCCTGGAAAGGCTATTTTTAACACAGTGGGCGCTGTATGTTGCTATATACGACCAATTTTAAAAACTCAAAATGCTTTAAAAAATAAAATTCAAAGTGCATTCAAATTTCAAAATGCATTCATTGTTATTTTAATTTAATAACAAGTGGTTTCGGAAGAAAATTACAACAAAATTATATAGAAATACAAACAAGTAGAAACATTTTAAAAAGGTGTATAGTTAGAAAAGCTGATGTAAAAGTCGCATACGCAAGTCTCCGCAGCTAATTTTTGGAACAATATTACTCTATAATATTTTTATTAAGATACCACAAAATTTTCAGGGACTCTCGGGGGTATACTTTTTTTATCTCTACAAAGATTTAAAAAATTTTTAAAAATCTGTATTTACGCTTGTAAACCTTAACTAAAATAGAAAATATATAAAGTAAAACAGTTTCAAATAGCTGATATAATATTTTATCAAAAAAAATGTATCTTTGTTCTAAAACGTCCATCATTAGCGATTGAATACGCCAACAAATTTAATATAAAAATCAATAAATAATTACAACCAAATTTTTTCGCAATGTTTAAAAGGCCATATTTTCCGAACCAGGTAACATAGTAATAAGTAAACTTCATTTTTAAATAAACTGATTTGTCCGCTTTGAAACTGCGTTTAAATTTTTTTCAAATTCGATCATTTTTTTCCGCTACTATATTGGCTATTTTTCCCTCTGTGCAGTGGCTTGAACTTTTTTAATGCATAAATCATGGCGTATGATGTATATTTTCATGCATAAAATTTTGTTGATTACTTATACGCCACCATAAGGAAATTAAAAAAAACGCTACAAAAATATCAAAAGATGCATAATAATATTACACACATGCACACACACACAAACTAAAATTTTACTGTTGTATGGAAATCGTGATTTTTATTAATTGAGTTTTTTCAATTAATTATGAATAACATCAATATTTGTTTATCGATTTTCATGATTTTTAGCTTATTTTATGCCTAGTACATCCAGCTTTCAGATGAATGATAACAATGTAACATTTTTGAAGTTTTAATTTTTTATGAGTTCCGGAAATCAAAAAAAAATTCACTTTTGTAAAAGAAAAAATTTCGGTTTTTTGAAATTTTTTATGAAATTTATAATTTTTAGGCTTGAACTTTTACGATATCGGTAAAGCTAATGGGCATATTTAGAAACAATGTTTAGTCGGCTGAAAGATAATTTTGTTGTAGAATTTTGACTTTTCGGAGGGCTTAAAGGTAATTAATTTTTTTTGTCCAATTTTGGTTTTTCTCTTTTACGGACAAACCCTTCTTCAGTTATGCTAGTATATATCGTGCAAATGCCTTCATTTTTGACATAACGGTGTGTCCTGAAAACTAGAGCATAAATTGGAGTGCAGATTCGCGTTCAGAGGGCCAAATAACTAAAGAAACAACTTCAAGTTCTTGGGAAGTTTACCAAAATTTGTAAATTTCTTGTTATATTAGAGCAATTAAACGTAAAACGGCCCTACGGAAAGAAAAAA
Source organism: Panzeria rudis (assembly GCA_956483635.1). Taxonomy (NCBI): domain Eukaryota; kingdom Metazoa; phylum Arthropoda; class Insecta; order Diptera; family Tachinidae; genus Panzeria; species Panzeria rudis. The sequence goes on along the minus strand of OY101447.1, from coordinate 136,783,879 downwards.
TAATATTCTTATTTTGAATATTATTATTTTCATTAATGAAATCAATCAAAAATTTCATATCTTCGAATTTGTAAAATTTTCGTACTAGGTCACACCCGTCAGACGGGTGTGAGTTTTTTTAGAAAAATAATGTTTCGTCAAACAGTAAATACATAATACATATAATCACAAACACTTTGATCAATTAGCTATAGTCAAAATGATACAGGATTTATCCTGAAATTCATAATTTGTTAAAACTAAGATTTATAAGGTCACACCCGCCGCAGCTTTATGGCGATCATTCTATGCAGAAATTGTGTTCTTGCAGTGTCTACCCGTTATTCAACGACTTTAAGCTTAACGTCCTTGCGAGTCACAGCCTTTTTAACCGACTTCAAAAAAAGGAGAAAGGTTATCAAGTCGTCATGTATTTTTTGTTTGTTTATGAATGCTCCCTCAAAACTCAGCCATTAATAAACCGATTTCGGATTTTTTTTTCTTTATTTAAAAGGATGTACTTCCTGATTGGTCCCGTTGAAAAGTTGGCGGGGCCACGCCCATACGAACTAAATACACATGCCTTTTCATCTACTTCTACTCAATCGATTTCTATGATTCCTATTTTGCACACACATTAGGCTTCACTTTGAATACTATATCATGACTAAAAAAGTGGGCAGTGCCACACCCATACTAAGTAAATATTATTTTTCAACAACTTCTACCAAACCGATTCTTATGAAACTTTGTATACACATTTAGTTATTGTTACAATACTATATTATGGCTAGAAAAGTGGGCAGTGCCACACCCATGCTAAGTAAATATTCATTTAAACTACTTCTACTTAACCAATTCTTATGGAACAATTATCTCTAGTCAAAGTACAGCATCATGATTATGAGCAGTACCACGCCTATTTTGTAGCCGGGTTTCTTGCAAGAATTATATAAGTAACAAATTTTTTATTCTTGATTTATAACAAAAAATGTGTTTAAGTGTGGGCTAAATGGAATTCAATAAAAATATTTATGGGCTGTTCGACATTTTGCTGTTTATATCTTTAAATATGCGGGTTTAAAGTAGGGTAAAACGAAAGCTGTTCGAAACTTCACAGACAACAACTTTTTAGAAGATTTTCTTTATTACCATATAAAGTTATGAGACATAAAAGCAGAAAAAGAGCATTTGCTGCTCGAACTTTGGTGGGCGCGACTTTGCTGTATGAGACTTGAAGAGATCCAAATTTTAATATTTTACTACCATTCTAATGTATACGCCCTCAAATATAAAAATAAAAAAACTGAATTACGAATAAAGTAAAGTATTGGTTCAAAAATTAAACATGAAAACCTCTTATTGCCATTATGTGGCGAAATTGACACAACTCTTACCAACCAGAAGTATTTGTTTTATATAAATCCAAAACAAATCACACAACAAGTATGTATTTGCATTATTTATTATTTAAAATTCGTTAAATGTCATAGCAGAGGACATGCAATAAATTTATTATAACTGAAATTGTTTTATAAACAATAAATATTTAACAGGTATGTCTTTATAAAAACACATACAGACAGACACATACCAGTGCTCAGTCAGTCGCACACTCTCTTACAAATACTCCAATAAACATCTTTTCATATACAACACAACTAATGTATAGTAAATAAAATTTAAAAAAAGAAGCAAAACTAAAACATGCGAACGATTGCTTTATTGTCAGATAGTCAGTCACTTCATCACTCAAATAAACATGACGAGTTCACTTTAATTGAATGATACTTAAATACAACCATGTAAATAATACAAAAAAACACTAAATTTACAATAGAAACGAAAAACTAGTCCAAAAACAACAAATTTTCCCATTGTGCATGTATTCATATTTACAGCAGAACCAACACCAACGTCAAAATAATAAAAGTTAAAAGCGTCATCATCAATGAATGCTGTTGTAGTTATATTTGTAGTTGTTTTATTACCGTTATTTATTGTTAAAATGATTAAATTTTAAATAAACACCCACAGAAATGAAGTTTATTTTTATGAAATCCATATGCATCCATGTACAAGACAGAAAACGTGCACACCAGTGTTGCCACCAAAGAAACTAAAAATACTACAGAAGATAAGCAAAAATAGTACAAAACCAAATGAAATAGTACAAAAAAATTTTCAACGCAAGGAACTAGCTAATATCCTCCATAATCAATTTCAATGTTATAAAAATTACCAAAACAAAAAATATTTTTAATTGTATAAGCGAGAGCTGGCTGTACGAATAATTGCCCAAGTGAAAATCGCCCGAAACAGCTAAATGAAGAAACGCCCAAAATTGTTGGATGATTCGTCACAGGAAGAAACACCCAAAAAACAGTGCCTGATCGCCCAAAAAAAATTTAAGGATAATCCAAAAGTGTAAAATGAATAGTCGCCCAAAGTTTTTGGGTGTTTGTTCATTATGTAAAATCAGCTGAATTTTTAATGACTAATCGCCCAAAATTTTGTCCTTGGATTTTTTAATATTTAAAAAAAATTTTGGCAATTATTCATTATGAAGAAATGCTCAAATATCTGCAAATGTTAAATCTCCCAAAATCGATGAACAATCACCCAATTTTGAAATTTTAGTTCGATTATTGGCCAATGATTTTAAGTAACTTCTTGATTTGTTTATATATACATATGTATATTAAGCTAATAAGGCCTGTATTCCCAAGTAATTAAACACTATAATTACAATTTGTCCCGACGTTTCGTCGATTATATGTCGACTTCTTCAGGGGTTTGTCTGCTTTATTTTCAAAACATAAAATTAATATAAAATATAAACTATTTGAACTTCAAATGTTTTATAATTTTTAGAACGAAATTATAATAGTTTATATTTTATATTAATTTTATGTTTTGAAAATAAAACAGACAAACCCCTGAAGAAGTCGACATATAATCACCCAATTTTGTTTACAACAATTTTCGGACAATTCTACATTTTTCTTTTTTTTAGCGATTTTTCATTTGGGTTATTATTCATATAACCGCTCATCAATTTTGCCCAATTGGTCTTCATGAAGAATCGCCCAAATATAAAAAATGCATTGCTTTAAATGAATAATAACCAAAAATATTTTGTGTAATTGGAAATGAATTAAAAATTTTAATAAATTTTACTTTTTTTATTACTAAAGAGCTTTTGTGCAGCCGGCCTTGGGCCGGGCTTAATTGTATTCTCCTCTCAGTATATCGAAAAGCGGCTTCGCTGACTAAAGAATTTTATATAGCCGGCCTTTGGCCGTGATTGAGAGTTTTCTCCTCTTGGTATATCGAATAGCCGGCCTTTTTTTGTTTTTTTTTTAGAATGATGTTTGCTAAGTAGTTAAGACGTTACCTATCAATCAAGTGGTGAAAATTAAGGTTTGAGTTCGATACTGTGAGCGGTCACCAACATTACAAATTTATCTGATATGCATTAGTGTCTATCGTCTGTTTTAAATAGCATTGAATTGTCAATAGATTAAAATAGTCAATAAAACAGTTTAAGCTAATAAGCCTACTTAATAATGAAATAATTTCATTAGTTTGGCGACATCTACATTGGATCAATGAAAGTGTTTCATATATTAGGTGAATTTTCATAAAAATAATTTTAACGAAACTTGTTCCATTAATCCAAGGAAGCGTTACGTTGGTTGATTTTTACATGGCGTTTGATCTCACAGCATTACCTTTGTATTAACTTTTTGGTTAGTATCATCCGCAAACATAAATCTATTTAAACAATTACCAATATTAATTAGGATAACTTTACCTGTGTACATACATCAATCTTTCAATGAAATATTCACTAATTTTAACACATACAATCAACTTAAAATTTTGCACACACATTGTGTTTACATGACAATACAATTTAATTAGTCGAAAGGTGGGCAGGCAGACAGTGTCAGGCCCATATAAAGTAAATATATCTTTTGAACTATTTTTACTTGAAGGACTCTTAAGAAATTTTTAACACACATTGAGTTTCTCAAACAATGAAATTCTGTTGGTTAAACTTCAAATATTCATATATTCATTTATTCATATATTCTCAGGCTTAAACGCAACATTTTGAAGCGCTTATAGTTGCCTTTCACACTTGTACATTTCCGTTTAAAGTCATATTAAAAACATTATAAACGTCTTATCACTTAAATGACAACAACTTACGGCAGTAGAAAATAGTTTCTTGTATGAAGCGACTACGAAAGGCCTATTTCAAATTTTATAACACACTAAAGATAAACGCGATGCGAATGTGTGTGAGCGTAAACATGTACAATATGATAAGTTACCTTAAGATACACTAAATAGGAAATATTCTCATACAAATATGTACTATAAAATCCAAATAATCTTCTAATGCGAAATAGTTTATACATACCCAGCAAAAACTTTGTTTACTGGTAGGCAAAAAAAGAGTATATGAGGATTTAAATCGAAACTACTTTTAATTTGAGTCGATAACTACATAGTTCTCTTTAAGAAGCTCAAAGTGTAGGGGATATCCCTTACAAATGTACTTACATTGTCACAGCAATGAACTAGTTGTTATTTGACTTACTTGAAGCTAATAAATAAGTAGTAAAATAAATAAAATAAAGTCGTAGTTTTGTATTAATACTTTTTCACAATTTGTGCTTTACTCATTCAACCATTGTTAAATTACAAGTTTAAGCGTCAAAAATTTGTTTTAATATACAAAGATATGCCTCCTTTATTGCAACGTAGTCATATCTCAAAAAACCAAAATTTTTAAGTTACTTAAGAAAAAGTCTTCATTAAGACCTTCTTCATATGTTAACAAATTTTCAGAAACATATCTTAATCTAAACCGAAGATATAACCACTAAAACCTTAACACCGTCCATATACTTCACTCTAAAACATTACTTCAGATTTACGATCAATATTGTCTAAATTTGTGTTGAAAATTTCTCCTTGTCTAAAATTACATCGATTTTGTAGTTATTTTATTAAAGAAAAAACCTTTCAAATTAAACATATTTAGTCCAAGTGGAAAAAAATTTTACATAAAGCATAATACGGCTATGGCTGAATGGTAGATACGTCAGACTATCAGTCAGGAGGTCGCAGTTCAAATCTGCATGCAGCCAATCGCTTTTTTTTAGTAAAAACATTTTGTTCAAAAATAATGCGTGTGTAATTTTAGGTCGATAATAATCTGTAAAGTGCTTCCCACTATTATCGACCTAATTTTCAACAAAAGTGTTTGAGAGTGTTGCTAACAACTTTAAAACTTTAAACACAATTTGCCAAGTTTCATTTTCAATAAAGGAGCGATATATGTTAACTTAAAATGTGTTTGTCTACTTACTTTATTAACGCATAACAACAGATTATAAATACTTTCAGATAATGAGATAAATGCGTGCTTATTTTATTAATTACTAAGAAGTAGTTTTAATTTGGAACATAGTAATAACATAAATAAATACTAACGATTGCAAAAATGACAAAAGTTTTTGCTGGGTACAAAAATACATTAAGCATGTGAATCTGAATTTTGATGTATTATTTTATTAATGTCAGGGAGTGAGTTAAAGTGGGTGTAGTTGTGTGTCGTATGAGTGTCTATGTGTGTCTTTGTGTGTGTGCTAAATAAAAGTCATAAATAACATACTAGATAGGAATACAAATCAATTTTTGTATGGATACACACATAACATGGTTGTTTTTGTCATATGTTCATGTATCTATTTAGGCTTTATAAATATAAAATGAAGAGGTCATTTTCAAATTAAGCTTTTCGATATATAGTTGTACAAAATACTTAAACCAATTAACTTAAGTCATGCAATACCGAAGACTGTGTTGGGAAAGGGATAGTGTAGAGGGAACAGGTGGTGAAGTGTGAGAAAGATAGAAAGCTTTATTCATTTACAACCCCGCTATTTCGGGTTTTTTGTAGAGCAGTGTTGCAAGCCCCTCTGGTGTCAAGTAGAGGCATTGAGTTGTTTAAGCTGTGTAGCCATTTTATTAGTTCTTTTACATCGCCGACGGTTCTGCTACAATACCGACGAAGGAGGGTGCTGTGAAGTGATATGAAAAAATAGCACTGATGTTTTTATACATATATGAAGTTTGAAAAATGTTAGAACAAAATTATGGCTCGTCAAGACGCTATGTTACGATATGTTAGTGTTAATCGCTGCCGGTACTGCCAAGGTGATCAGTGCTATGCCTTCATCAATTTAACAGTCCAACAACAACCAACACAATAACACACCAATCCATATGAGAAAAATGCATGATGTCGTTGGCTTGCCTAGAACTAGTCTTGAACTCAACACCTCAGGATTTGTAGTCAAACGCGCTAACCACTCAGCCAACAGCACCCTCTCATTGTTGTTTTATTAGAGTTAATTTGAAAAGTTGTAAAAACAAATGGTGTTTGGAAAATCATTTTTTATAAATTTCTTTACAAATGAATGTTTTTCAAAAAAATACTTTTTAAATAAAACGATTGGGAGGAAAAGAAAAAAAGTTTTTTATCAGGGAAATGAATTTCCTACTAAATAAGTTTGTCAATCTTAGGACCATTATTATGACTTGCCAATAGCTAAAGTTAAGATGTTATCGGACAGATAACTCGTTTTTAATTATTATGAGTAGGCTTTAGGCAAAAACTTTCCGATAAGCTAAAGGAAAGTTCTTCTTGCCTCTAAATTTAACCTGAGGCTTATGATATAGTTTTTGAAAGTATTCAAATAAAAGAAACACTAAAACATTTTTCGAGCATAGTTTAAGGAGGAAAAATAAACATTTTCTTCCTTTGCTGTGTGTATTAAAACTATTTTAAAGTGACGCCTAAAGGTGGTAATCGATGTTTGCTCTGGTATTGCCTTGTTTTGAAATAAATTTAATTTTATTTTACAGAGAAGTTGTAATAAAGAAAATAGTTGCAGGTCACTGTATTCCTCATTTTAGCTATGGTTAACTTTTACAAACGCATACTTTACAGGCAAGTTGTAATAACGGGCCTTATTTGTACAATTAATAGGCAACATGATTTTTTATTATCCCTTTTACGATTGTTTTATACAGCCGATTTATACAAAAATATGCCATTTCAAAGGTTTTTATTTGTAAATGTGCATAGTCGATATATTATATGAGGAGCAAGAATGTATTAATTTATAGTTAAAAAATAAACAAAACTTACATACCCAGCGAAAAAATCCGTATTTAGAAGCAAGAAAAGCTGTTAGAAGCAATGCATAGCATTTTTAAGAACAAGTGCTTCCAAAAATGCACTAAGGTAAGGTAATGTTTGTTTGTTTGTTTTCTAGAAGGCCTATTTACACCTTCTTCTAGAAGGCCTCGGCTCTTCCTAAGAAAATAAATTCTATTAGAAGGAAGAAAAAAGGAGTATTCTATTTTTAGATTTTTCGTTTTGCTCATCAAAAAATGTACTTTAGCAATAAGAAAAATTCTCGTATTCTTTTTTCGCAAATAATTTGTATATAAAGCGAAAATTTACATACAAGATACATCATTATGCCATTTATGTTGGAACTGATTAACTTATTACTTATTCCAACGAAACTATTCATGTCTAATTCCTTACTAATAAATATGTAGAATCTACACATTTATTAGAAGATACAGAAACTTTTAGCCTCATATACATAAAAAATTACTTTATATGAAAGAAAATAGTTCGAAATAAAAAATCAAAAATATAGAAGCTGCTATAAAAATACCGAGATTAAAAAAATTACCTCCATTTACTTTTTTAAAACCTTCAAAATGGCACTTTAAGGGCCATTATACAACTTGCCAATAGCTAAAGCCTAGATGTTATTGGACAGATAATTCATTTTTCATTATCATGAGTATACTTTAAGCCAAAAGTGATCGATAAGCTAAAGGACATCCCATCTTACCTTTAACTTTTAACGTATGGTTTATGAACTTGAAGCTGCCATATTTTCTAGTTTATATTAAAAATATAATTTATTTATCATTTGGCTATTAAAATGATTTTCAGCGTAAACAAAAAGTAAAATAAAAGCAAAATTAAAAAAAAAATTGGCTGCATGTTTGTTTGCTGTAAGTAAACAAATAGCAAATAAAAGCACATCGTTGCCACTATACAATTTACTTTGTCAAAAGTTCTGGTGCTGCCATATTTCTGCTCTGGTGCTGCCATATTTTAAAAAATACAAATTTTATTTTACATGGAGTTTGTGATAACGAAAATTGTTAAAAGTAGCTTTATTTCTCACTTTAGCTAAATTTATATATTACTAACGTGCATTTTAACGGAAAGTTGTAATAAGAAAGTTGAATAGATTCGCATGACCTCAAAATGTCGAGATCTGACGAAAGCTTGATTTTCGAAATTCCGGGTGGTGAAATCAGTAATTTCCTATCTTTGATTGCGGAAAGTTAAAAAATATTTAAACAGAATAATATTGTGTTTCCTTTTATAAATTACATTATTTTTCTATACATTTTCCTATTTTATACTTCTTTGTGTAATAATACAAAGTGATATTCTACACTCCAATTTGTTACTAAGCAAACGTTTACGGAATATTCATAAAAGAAAAAAACTAACGTCACGTTAAAAAGTATTTTGCGTCATGCTACGCAATTTCATATATCATATACTCGTATTATTAAATAATATTAAAATACTAAGCAATATGACTGTGTCTGACGCCTAAAAGCATGCAATAACTATACGACTACAAATAAAAATAAAAGTATGCAATGAAATATTTGTATTTTAATTCATAATGCGAGTTTTTTGTTATATACTCATACAATGTTACATTATATACAAAAACAAAAAATGTGTAAACATACGGGCATGTTCTGAAAACCATTTCGTTTTGAAATCGTCAACTTTCAGCGAAGAATTTAACGAAAAATCTCACTTATTGCAGCTTTTCAGTTAATTTTTATGTTTCAGATGTTTTAGATATTTTATCCAAAACTCAGCTATAAATGGAATAAATTGTCCGATTAAAACAGAACACTGTTTATCGTTTTTGAAATTTTACGATTTCCAAAAAAATGGGTTTCAGAACATGACCGATACTTACACGTACTTCAAAACTAAGAGACTTATTTTGTAAAACGCAACGCTTAGCGTTGATAAATTTTGTATGCAAAAATGTAAGTTACAAAAACAAAACACATACAAAAATTCGTCAACGCTTAGTGTTGCGTTTTACAAAATAAGGCCCTAAAACACACTCAATCACTTACACATCCTTAGTCGAACACATTTGTGCATGTCCGTTTATAATTTTTCATAAAAGACAATACAAATAAATATTTTATGTTAAGTCTGCATGACATTGTGTATGTTTGTCACGCGACAGTCTGTATAATAACACTCATTCACATGCAACTATTTATTGTATCACAGTTATTTACTTTTTATTTTTCTCTCCACTCCAACCTTTTCCCCATTTTTATTTATTTTTATTTTTATTTTTTTATGTTTATGACACGTGCTATACTCGTTGTAGATAAGTGGTCTTTGAACTTGTTACAGTCATACATTTTTAAATAACTTTCTTTTGTTGATTTTTGTTTATTCAATTTTCAAAAATTACTAACTTATTTATTTTTTTCTTTAATCTGGCTAATAAATTTGTAGTAATTAATGTAGGGACTTACAGAAATCTATTTACGTGACGGTTTATCTTAACATGAGTGATTTATGTCAAGCGATTTCCTGGGTTTTTTCTGAAATTAAATATTATTGAAGAGCTTTCATATTAAGAAGAGGAAATAGATTGCAGAAGATTTGTAAAGGTTTTTGAAGAGCCGTATTGCGTTGCATGCTTAAAATGTTTGCGATATACTCTTTAAGATAGATTGTCTTTTCCTATCTTACGTTTAAAGGGACAAACATTTTCTATAGTTTATTTTGGAAAGTCAAAAATGTTTATTGTGATTTTTTATTAGAGATGCAAATAACGGAACTATTTAAAATATTATAGTTTAAACTCAGACAGCGAGGGTGCTGTTGGCTGAGTAGTTAGCGCGTCTGACTGCAAACCTTGAGGTCTTGAGTTCAAGACTAGTTCTAGGCAAGCCAACAACATCATGCGTTTTTCTCATGTGTATTGGTGTGTTATTGTGTTGGTTGTTTTTGGACTGTTAAAGATTGTAGAACCGTCGGCGAAGTAAATGAACTAATAAAATGGATACACAGCTTAAACAACTCAATGCCTCTACTTGACACCAGCGGGGCTTGCAATACTGCTCCAGAAAAAATGCGCAATAACAGGGTTGTAAATGAATTAAGCTTTCTGTCTCTCTCACTCTTCACCACCTGTTCTCTTTATACTATCCCTTTGCCAAAGAAGGTAACACATTAATTAATTAACTGGTAGGCATTAATTGCCTGATTGTGTTATTTCTCTTTTTTTAATAGACGGCTTAAGCGCAAGTTCAGGGATTTTAGAAAATTTTACATTAGGAGCGACAGATCGGAAATTACACCTACACACAAAGAAAATACATGGTTGCGTCAGCAATGTCATGTTTCCCAATATAGTTTATGGTTCTGGTAAATAAGTTATTACTGTTTTAAATAATTGTGAACCTTAATTAGTTTACGAGAAATAAACTCATGTTTACATTCAATCATCACATTATAGAAATATAGTAACAGAGTTGCATTTAACAATGTACATTAGAGGGCTGCACGAATATATTCGAAAGTACTCGTATGTATGTTTGTGTGTGTATGCATGTATGTTTTTTTGTATATATGTGTGTATATATGTGTGTATATATGTATGTATATATGTATATTTGGTCGTGGCTATGTATGTACACACATATGTACATGCATGTATACATAAGTATATACATCTATGCACACACGAAATTCCTACGAGTACATTCTACGAATACATTTGTGTACACTTTGCATCCCTCTAATGTACATTGTTAAAAAAAGTGTTGACTACAATCATGGTTTATTTAAAAACGCAACATTAGTATGATTCTACAAAAGTAAAATATAACAAGAACCATACTATCTCAGTTTATTTTCAATGAAACTATGGTTATAAAACAGACATGGCTGTTTGTTTTTAAAAAAGTTTTTGTTCTTAACTTTGGTTGTATGCTTTTCTATCAGTTCTGTATTTAAATTTCAAGCGGTCGGTTCATTTGTGTTAGCTTTTTGTAAAAAAACAGATATAGAAATTTAATAAATAAAAGAAAAAGGTAAGTTCCATATAATTAAAGCATTATATTCGAAATTTTTCTTCTGGGAATTTAATGCTTTTGTCCACGCATAATATACATTATCATGTACTTCCAGATTCCGTAGAGGCAAACGTGGTAGGAAACTGTCATTACTTCAGTTTCATGAACTTTTTGTACACATTTCAATCGTTGTATTGTATAACTGTCGCATTGACTAGCAACTTTAAAAAGAGATTGATATATGTACATATATGGTTAATAGAACCATACGTATGGTTAATGGAACCATATGCATAATTAAATGGAACCATATGTATGGTTAATGGAACCATATGTATGGCTAACTGGAACCATATGTATGGTTAATAGATTAATATGTATGGTCAATGTAACCATATCTGTGTGTAATTGGAACCATATGTGTACTTAACTGCAACCATATGTATGATTAATGGAACCATTTGTATGATTAATGGAACCATATGTATGGTTAATAGATTAATATATATGGTTAATAGATTAATATGTATGGTTAATAGAACCATATGTATGATTAATGGAACCATATGTATGGTTAATAGATTAATATGTATGGTTAATAGAACCATATATATGGTTAAACGATTAATATGTATGGTTAATGAAACCATATGTATGATTAATGGAACCATATGTAGGGTTATTAGATTAATATGTATGGTTAATAGAACCATGTGTATGGTTAATGGAACCATATGTATGGCTAAGTGCAACCACATGCCTGGTTATATAACAATGTTATTGTTAACTTAGACAACATTATTATATTTAAAATAAATTTATTTTCAAAATAGTATGGTTTGACTGCAACCATATATTCAATCATAGTATTTTGTCTGTTCCAAATTCAAAAGTTTACCTTCGTAAGGAGTGATACAATAATTTCTAGTACATTCACTTCCTCGAAAAATGAATATACTACAAATTTTCACTAAAAAGTGCAAACAATGCAAAATTTTTTTGTAGAAAAGAAAATGCTATTAGGTTCGACAGGAGATTCAATGTCACAATTCTGCTCAGTTTATGCTGGTATACAGATGGATCCAAAATGGAAGATGGAGTTGGCGCTGGAGTCTGTGGACCCAACGTAAAAATCTCTGTGCCCATGGGCAAATGGCCTGCGGTATTTCTGGTGGAAATACTGGCGATCACCAAGTGTGTTCATATTAATTTAAGTAGGTGCATTAAGGGCGCCCGTATAGCTATCTTCTCCGATAGTCAGGCACCTCTTAAGTCCCTCCTTTGTTAAGAATTCCGTTATTCGATACGGAACAAGGTTTCCATTTATTGTATACCTGGCCACAGTGATCATCCGGGTAGCGAAGTGACGGACGAATTGGACAGAAGGGCCTCTGCTGCTCCTCTCATGGGCCCAGAGCCCTTTTGTGATGTAAGATGGGCGACTGTCAAGTCCTTAATACAGGGAAATCGACCGCAAAGGAAGTGTGGCTGGCTTTTTCTGGTTTAAGGCAAGCCATTTTCATATAGATGCAGCCATTTTCATATAGTGGCATCATGAATTTCAACAGGAATCATTTACGGCTGGCTACACGCTTTCTCTCTGGTCACTTTGGACTGAACTATCCTCTGTGGAAAAGTAACCAAGTTCGTTCAACCTTGTGTCGTTTATGCTTGGAGCAGGATGCGACATCGACACACATTCTCTGTGAGTGTATTGTCTTATATAACAGTAGAAGGTGTTTTTTTTTCTATTCTGAGTTCCTGGTTCGGATGATATTAGGCGGGTTTCCCTAACCTCTGTGCTAACTTTCATAAGGAGAGTCATGCAGAGCTTGATTTAATTTATAGATCTATGGCACAAAAAATCCACTAGGTATCGCAGTGCCGGTGTTTGAACCAGATCTTTCTTCTATTCTATTTTATTCTATTCTTTTCTATCTATTCATAAACTTTGCAACAAGCTTATTATATTCATTAAAATCGGATAATATTTGTTAAAGTTAGAGACTAACAAGGTTTTTCCGAGGTAGTCAACTTTGAAATCCTGTAGATCACTGTGTGTTTCAACAGGCTAGTCCAAATTTTATTATTCTTAAAGCTTAGGCTCTGCTCTATGATTTTTACATACTTAGTTTTGTCATCGGATCGCAAGCTTCAAAACTACAGATTTATTTCCCTTTTTTTCCAATTGGAACTACTGTGCGTTGTAGCTATCGACAAACCCAATAAAGACTAATACATTCAAACAATTTTAAATAAAATCTGTACTGTTGCAAAAATTCAATACGACTTCCAATCAATATTGCGACATGTTGATTTTACATTGGTATTTGTTTCTGTGTGTATAGCTAAAAATAAATAAGTGAATCGAGTAATTTAAAATTAAGCGAACTATAAAAACAATGTTTGCTTACAGCTGACTTATTGCTGACTTTTTTTGCAAAAAGATTATTTATTTATTCAACCAAATAACCGATCACTCTAAAAAAAAGTGGTGGTTAGGAAGGAGTCTAGGAAAAATAAACAACACTGTTGCACCTGTTTGCCTTTTACACATATTAATCAAAATTTTTATTTTTTTTCACAAGTGACACTTGAGGAATATTTTTTTTAATAATCCTGCTACTGTTATATTTTAAGCATCAGCAACTTGATACCAAAACTAACTCATAATTCTATACACATATATATAATATATATATGGTTGTATAAGAGCACATACCTACCAAAGTTTTTATGTGTGTATGTGACCAAATATTTGGATGTGTGTATCTACATATGTATGTACGTATGTGCCTCAGCAGTACGATGGAAACACATTTTCCTAAAGATTATACTTAAGGTCTACAAAAAAAAAAGAGCCGGAAAGCAAATATTGAACATATTCTCACACCAAATTTGAGCAAAAAGAATTCACAGACGACGCCGAAAACATCGTAAATCACAATTGTGCCCCACCAACGAAACTTTTCTGTTTTCCTCTCAAAATAAGCCTGCCTGACTATGCATTCATGTTGAAAATTTAATGGTGCCTGGCACAATAACATGGTTTCTTTTGCTATTTTCTTTTTTTTTATAAGAAACGTATTTTTCTATAAAAAATATGAAAAATGTATTAAACTTTGTTATAATTAAGCATTTAAAGTTTTAATTGCACTTCAGGTGCAAAGTTTTTTTTAAATATTCAAACTTTTATAGCATAGTTTAGGGGTTTTGGGTACTTTTGTACAGCAACTGGCTGCAAAAAAAGGAAACATAAAAAATAATTATCAAAAGTAAAAGATTTTTTAATTTTCTTCAAAATATGTAATATAAATAAAAATTCTCTTACTAAAAGTTTTATCGTTTACAATGAAACATTTGCAAAGTTTCTAAATTTAATATCAGATACTTTTTTTCATAGAGTTACCTCATGTACAAATTTATTTCCTAGTTGAAATACATATACAGCTAATAAAAATTTTTAGTTCACCTGTTTTGTTGGTTACCAGTTGAATTGCTAAAACCAAAAACAAAAATAAAAAATCTTATTAAAATTCCAGCAACAAATAAAATTTTCACAGCAGCAACTTCGTCATCATCGTGACCGCACCAACTTTGCTACAAACATTGTTTGTATTAAATAGCAAAATTCTTATTTTGGAATTTAAATTTTTTTTAAATATTTTTTTATGTCAACTACTCTGAACAGACACATACATACATTTTAGGGTTTGGGAATCGGGAATTTCCGGGAAAAGACTAGCTAATATTAAGGGGAAATTTTTGAGATTTTCCCGAGAAAATGGGAAATTAAAAGTACACATTATTTCAGAAATATATGGACTTTATTTGACATATTTATAAAATGCCGTAAGTGACAGCGAAATTTATTTTGATTCATATAAGAAATTTGTATTATAATCCTGTTTTTTTAACCGACTTCAAAAAAAGGAGAAAATTCGTCTTGTAATTTTTTTTAAGGATGTTCTCCCTAAACTCCGCCACTTATAAACCGATTTCGGATTTTTTTTTCTTTATTTAATAGAATATACTTCCAGATTAGTCCCGTTGAAAAGAGGGCGGGGTCACGCCCGTACAAAGTGAATACACATGCCTTTTCATCTACTTCTACTCAACCGATTCCTATGAAACTCTGCGCACACATTAAGCTTCTGTTTGAATTAGGGATGTAACGAATACCGATACCGATATATCGGCGATACTTCAGATTTTCCGATACATCGGTATCGGCGATATTTTACTGTCGATACGACTATACTTTTAAAAAAAATTTCAGAGTTTTTTTCTGACAAATTATTTATATTTTGTTTATTTTACCATGAACTAAATTCATTTAGTTATTTTTTAAATCTTATTAATATCAATTTTAAAAATTAATAATATTTTATGCTGTTATTTTGTAAAAAAATTATTTATTTTTGTTAATTTTACTATGAATTCAAATTCAGTTCGTTGTTTTTTAAATATTATTCCAGCAAAAAAGACACTCCAAAGAAATCATGAAAATGTAGAATTCGCGATCCGGAAATTATTTAATTTTTGTTAATTTTAACATGAATTCAAATTCAATTCGTTGTTTTTTAAATCTTATTCCAGCAAAAAAAGACACTCCAAAGAAGTCATGAAAATGTAAATTCGCGATCCGGAAGTTTTGCGAATTTGGACAATTTCTAATTAGTTTTACATATGCTTGCCACTGCAATAAGTTCTGCTTTTTGATTACCAATCACCCAATTGGGAGCGATGCTAGGACAAATTTCTTTTCCCGTGTTCTATAATGATTTTTCCTCAAGGAAAAAGGATAAAAAATTACCCATTTTCAAAAAATTTGTTTAATGCGAATTTAAATTGAAATCTGTATTTTCATGTAAATTTAAGTGAATAAATATAAACTTTTAGAAGACTTTTAATAATTAAGCTATTAAGTTATTTAGAAGAATATTAGTTGATAATTGTCCGTTAAAAATCGATTTTTTTAAAAGCATGGAGACTATTTTTTAAAATTATAAAGGAATTAAAAATTTTTTCTTGCTTTTGTACTAATTATCTGCATATTTTTAATACAGATTTTTTGGAAGCGAAGAAAATGTAGCTCCTTAAAAATTACTTCCAATTTTTTATACTGGGTTAATATCAATTTTAAATATTAATAATCTCTTACACTGTAATATTGTATAAGAAAAAAAATTGCACTTGAGTTTTGTTAATCTAAACTTGAACTCAATTTCAATATTCGTATCGGTATCGGCGATATTTATTTTTAAAAATCGGTATCGGTATCGGATCGGCAAAACGGCGTATCGTTACATCCCTAGTTTGAATACTACATCATGATTTAAAAAGTGGGAAGTGCCACGCCCTGCAAAGTAAATATTCTTTATCAACAACTTCTACTAAAACGATTCGTATGAAACTTTGCACACAGATTTAGTTGTTGCTGCAATACAGCAGTATGGTTAGAAAAGTGGACAGTGCCACGCCCATGAAAAGTAAATGTTCATTTAAACTACTTCTACTTAACTGATTCTTATGAAACTTTGCACACAATTAGCTCTCGTGAAAGTACATCATTATGATAAAAATTATGGTCAGGGCTACGCCTATTTTGTAGTCGGTTTTTTTGCAAGAATTATTTTTAATATCAATAAAATTTGCAATGTTTATCTAAAATATTACAAGCGTTCGTTGCACGACTAAAGTAACTGATTATACGACTAAATTAACACCATGAAAGTACTTAAGTTCACTTTTAAAGTTGCTACGTATTTCATCGTCTGTTTAAACACTAAAATTTCCATTAAATTTTTTTATTGTGAAAACTTTAAGTTCTCACGACTCAAATTTATTATAAATTGACGCTGTTATTGAAACCCTGAAGGAGATGTTTTAAGAGAAATAATAAACTGAAAAATCGATAAGAACTCTACCGGAAATTTGGCAAAAAAAATAAATAAAAAGCATTTCGGCAAGTTATTCATAAAATGATTTGGAGGCCTTAAAATTAAATTTTTTAACTAAATAATTAAGGTAATAGTCAGTCGTCAATTAGTCTTTATACGATCTCTTCATGTATAACAACTATAGACTCTATTTGCTCATTCTCAGTTCAAATACTTTTTTCGTGTCCGTTGAAAGTATAGTTACAATATTTCATAAAATAAACGTGTAAATTTTAAAATGAAAACTGCTTTAGCATGATTTAATAGATTGTAAATAAATATACATACGTTTTTTTGTGTAAAACTGTCTATTGTGTGTTAAAAACGAAAAACAAAAATATAGAGTCCGACCGAAACCAGTTTTTGATGCCGAACCCGAACCGAACCTAATATTCGGCAAAAAGGCCGAATCCGAAACTTGCCGAAACTTTTTTAGCATTAACTAATATTGACATTTTAAAAACTTAACAGAACAGAAAAGTCATTTATTTTGTTAACGGCTCTTTTCGCAATGTGATTAAAAGTTAATGTGGTCCTTAACGGCAAATTCGGCACACAAAACTCTCCGTTAAAATATACGTTAACTTTTAACTTTACACTGTGAAAAAGGGCGTAAAAGTACTTCTACATACATACAGTGTCAGTCAAAATATAAAACATAATAATTTACGAACATATTACTAATGAAAACTTGGCATGAAATTATAGTAAATGATGAATAGAACTGGAATATTGGGTTCGGTACAAATACATTGAGGAGTGTTTTATCACTCTATTGGTGACGCTACAAGAGCACCAATTAAAAAGTTGTGTCGGAATAACTAAAAATGAAGGTTTTTTGTTTACGCCCGCGTTTCATCGATCATATACACAATAAAGAATTTTTCTCGATGGTATTGAATTTATCATGAAGATTGAAAATGAGCTTTATTCATATTTTGAAATTATTTTAAAAAAATCTATTTTAAAAAACACAATCAATTTCAGTGAAAAATTGCAGAAGTAAATTCCATTGCGAAAATCGGTTTATTACAACATAAAATAGATATTCGATTGGAATCGAAATCGTTTACCATTCCCTAGCTTATGCTATTTATTTTGGCAACAAACAGTTGAATACTTTATGTTACTATGTATATCTTTTGGTTGCGCTTTATAAAACTAAGTAAAATTTTCATTCAATTTGAAAAGATATTGGACGGAAAGAAACCGATTCATGGCGGTGACATATTTTAAATTTATAAAATACTATTTCGATTAACTTCATTATTTATAGAGAATAAAAAGTTTCGGTTTCGGTATTCGGCCAAAAAGTTGGCCTAAGCCGAATATCAGCCGAAACCACAATTTTGGCCGAATCCGAAACCGAAACCGAATATTCGGTCGGACTCTACAAAAATACTGTTTTTCCCCTCTTCATACAAAATGGCGTGTCCGTAGTGCACGGTGTTGATTTTACACATTAAGAAACTATGAATTTTTTTTTAACGAAACTAAATTTATAACGGTTTTAGAATTTGTTTGCATTTGTTTCTCTTATTTCACACATTAAACTTTTGAAAAATATTAGAAATTATAATATATTTTTTAATTTTTGGTATCCGCAGTCATGTGTATTGAGCGTTACGAGTTTTTAGTACGCTTCATTACTCAGTTTAATTATTAAAATTGCATTATCAACATACACTAAAATAACAGCGTACGTTTATACTTGTAAATATTTAAAACTTTTGTGAACATTGTTAAATAGTATTATTTTGCAAAAAGTTTCATTAATCAATTATCGTTTGTTTCAAAAAAAAATGTATTGAGTGTTACCCATATTTTTTTAATATAATGTAATTTGTAGTGATTAAGTAAGGAGCTTATGTTAAAACATGTTAAACTCAAAATATAGTGTGTGTTCTGAAAAAATATTGAATTCGTTTAAAAATGTATTGAGCGTTACGCAAAAAATTTTTTATATAATTTATCTATACATTTTACGACGTTAAAAACGTTAGCAGCAGCTGAAGGGTTGAAACGATATAAATAAGATTCCCCCGCTATTGTGAAAGGCGATGTCGACGTCACATTAACACGACATCGAAAAATTGTCACTTGTCTACTCTTTGTCGACAACAATTGATTAATATTAACATGCTGGACTAATTTCATAAGCTTCAGAAAATAGTAAGAGACTGTCAATAGCAGTCAATTGTTATTCACAATGAGTAGACAAGTGACAATTGTTTACTGTCGTGTTGATGTGACGTCGACGTCACCTTTCATAATAGGGGTGAATGTTCTTTATATCGTTTCAACCCTTCAGCTGCTGGTAATTTTTTTTACAACTTCTGGTTTTCTTTGAAAAATTTCGCTTCTTTCGCATTGTCGTATTTTGCCACAAAAAAATTATTTTAAATTGACACAACTTTTGACATTTTAGATCGATTTTATTGAAATAACTCTTATTTGAAAGAAGAGTTAGCCTACTTTTTGCTTTTATATAAATCTTTCAAAAATCATTCCTGGTACAACCGCGAAAGCAAATGTAACGCTCAAGACACAAAAATTTTAAAAAATCCAAAAATATAATTTTATTTCAGGAACCATTGAATGGGACGAAAACTATAATAAAAATCCTATATTCTCATGTATATATATTAGTTACATTGGTGAACAAAAAAATTAACAAAGAACACAAAATGTACGTTTAGAATGAGAATCAGCCATATAGAACTTGCTTGACCCTCAACAAATAAATCTTTATTGTGATTATATTAATTTTTATTTAAAAAGAATGTTTACATTAAGAAGACGATTTTCCAGTTTTCATTTAATTAATCTATTTAATTTAGAAAATCAAATTTTCCCGCGAATTCCCGGGAACGCGATTTTCCTATTCCCGTATCCCGTTTCCCGAGAAATGCGAAATTCGGGAAATCCCAAACCCTAATACATATGCATAGAAATAGAAAACCCACAAATACATACCCAGCAAACAAGCTCACATACACACACACACACCCAAGTGTAGAGTTGAACAAAATGATTTATAGTTTAATAAATTTTAGCATGAGAGGAAAATATATGAAACAAAAAATAGAATATCTTTGTTGTTTTAGTGAATAACCGCGTAAATCATGAAAAGTGATTTTTTTAGATGAACTAATCTGTTTTTTAGTCTAAAGTTATTATTTTAGTCTAAGGTTCGTAACGTTATACTATTCAGAAAGAATTAGATATGATCAATATTCCAAGGGACAAGGGAAAATGTTTCTATCGGGTATGTTCTGTATTTCATGTGAAATTTAAATGTGCGGAATTATCAAAGCATTGTTGTTATAAATATTAATTTACAACAACAATGCCTTGATAATTCCGCACATTTTAATTCCACATGAAATACAGAACATGGCCGTATATATTTGAAAATATGGATTGACATTTTTCGAATTTGTTTCAAACAGTCACATGTTTATTATTAAACTCTGAAGACTTTATACGAGAATTTCAGGCATTAATCCCATAAGCAGGTGTTCACATGCTAAGTAACGACATATCTCTCTCTCTTCCACCCTAAAAAAAGAACTTTTTTAATAGGAGCTTGGGCTTATTTTCACATTTCCGTTTCTGTGCGCATCACATTTATCACCTTATGCAAGCCACAGACTTTGCGACCGTTGGTACAACTCAGCTACTAATCAAGTTGTATGCTTGTCGCACAAACGATAGAATTTGGTTTGCGATCTCATGCACAACTTCATTTTGCAATCAACTTGTGAGCAAGTAAATATCTCTCATTTTATGTTGTCCGCAAATAATACTCACATTCAATGTTTACTGCAAGGTGGGTGACAACAAGAATAAACACGTATAATACATAAAATAGTATACGACAGGCACACAAACGTTGCGACAGTGTTGTACAACATTGGAAAAAATCAAAACCTTTTGATCTTTCGTACAACCAAGACACAACTTAATACAACGAGCCCACAAACGTTGCAATTTCGTGTACAACCTCCTCAAGTTGTACCAACGGTCGCAACGTCTGTGGCCTCATTTACAAGTCACTAATGCAAAGGTTACGTATTTGTGGTGGTTATATCTTATATCTGAAATATGCAGCTTTTACGAAATAAAAAAAAGAAAAATTAAAATTTTTTATACAAAAATATTAGAATATAATCACAAAGTACCAAAAACTAGAGGCTAGATTTCAAATCAGCGACTTCATATTATAAAACACAAGTTTTTTTTTCGATGGCATGAGAAAATGTAAAAAAATATAGCGATTTTCGTAATCAGCGAACGAAAATACATAAGGATCAGTTATTTTAATTTCAAAAAAATCAAATAAAAAAAGTTTTTAAGAACTAAACCAAAAACACGATTTTTAACATCCTTGCAATAACAGTAGGATATCCTGATATACTAATCAACGTGACTCTACCTAAATGAAAGAGACTTTGGTGTAAATGTTGTAAGCCACTCACCAGAATATATTTGTTGTGTCACTGGCATCTTGAAATGATTTTGATGCAGAAGAAATACATTTCAAATCCCCAAAAATCTTTAGCGAAAAAAGTCCATTTCCCCAAAAAAATCCCCTGGGGATTTTCACGAAATTTTTATCCCCAATCACAAAAATAAATCCTCTATTTGGGGACAAATCCCCAAACTACTAGCTTCATTTACAGTAAATACTAAAAAGAGTGCATACTTTTAAGAGGACATAAGCTTTTCATGTTTACAAAAAGCTTATTGTGAGCTTTGCTTGTTCTGAAGAATGCAGAACAAAAACGATCAGAATACAAGTATGGAATTGAAACCATTCTGATCGGAATGTGTGACATGCCCGATAAAATGTTTTGCTTAGCCTTGGACCGAGTTCACAATTTTTCCTAGGGGTGTGTCGAATAGCGCTATATCCTAGACGATTTTCGCACGTAATCAAAGGTTTTCTTCTCTATTTAATATATTTTCCTTTATTAAACGTATTTACCAAGAAATCACTGTGTAATCATCACCCTGATTTTAGCACCACAAAAGCCTTTAACCTGCATAATTATAAATGTCGTTACAAGGCCAAAATGTCGAAAACCATGTATTTATCTTCTATGTGCACATTATAAACAGTAGAAATTAGAATTTTGTGGTCTTATATCGTTTGAGGAATCATTAAATAAAAACCACAGCAAGGGATAAAATCAAAATACGAACTTTTGTGATAAATTTGAATGCAAAACGAGGGCATATGGGTGCCGACACATTTTTTTAAATTCACCTTGATACAAAAATGATAAGCAGAAACTAACAGTTTATACATTTGACAATAAAAGCAAAGAATTAAGTAAACAAACAAACAGAAGCACCCAAAAGTAGGCTATGACATTTGTTCTTTTATGTTTTAACTTTACAGCCTTAAAGTATGCCTCGTAATAGTAAATAAATTTCCAATAGTAAGTAAAATTACAAAATTGGATTTTATTTTACTTGAGTAGGCAACATATTTTGTTTGCTTTAAAAGCCTTAAACTAGACCATGATGTTTTGTTGTATGCTTAATTATTGCCGCACCTTTTACTATGATGGCTTTTTTTTTCTTATTGGTTGAATTTTTTTTTTTTTTTTAATCCCATTGTTGAACGTTTATCCAATTAATACGTTTAAGTTAGCGGCTTTTCTCGTACGTTTTGTCCAATTGCTTCTATTAACTTGTAATTATGTCAACATGTAGTTGCGTCCGTGTGATAACCACTTTTCACAATCATGTCCCACAAAATTTTATTTTAACTATTGCCGCCATGGCATTGTTATTGTAAATGTTTTGTGCAAAATCATCCAGCTTATAAATAATTTTATTTCAACAAATTGTGTGCATATTGAAGACAGGACTTAAGGGATTTTATCCTCAATTATATGTCAGTTTTCATTTATTCTAATATACATATACATATAAATGAAAATTTTGTTTTCCCAAAACAAAAGCATTGCATGTGATTGTATGTGATTTTGCACATTGTGTCCTAAATATAAATAAATAATCTGTTGTGAATTTTAATTAAATATAATATTAACACACAAATTTATAAATATCTACAATTTCATGGTAAATTAAACAGAATGATATTGAAATTATATGCAAATTTTCTGTATTACCTTCTTGTGTGCCCTAAATAAAATGCATGTCGCACAGATATGATTGCATAATTATGAGCTGATGTCAAATTAAAATATAGTCATATATGTAATTAACTATTGAAGAAATTTTTTTAATATATTTTTGTTTTTAAATTTGCATTTACTATAAATGTTAATAAATTCTTTTGAGGTAATGCCCATTTTTAGTTATTTAAAGAAACTTCAAAACTTAGTGCATAGTTTTTGGAGCTTAAAAAGTTAACATTAATTAAAGTAAAATGAAACATAATAGACTAACGGAATAGTCTAGTGGCCTGAAGTATGCATCGTAACAGTAACTAAGTTTTCAATAGTAAGTAAAATTACAAAATTGGATTTTAATTCCCTTGAGTAGGCAACACATTTTGTGTGCTGTAAAACCCTTAAAGTAGATCGTGATGTTTAGAATACTTAATTATTGTCGCATATTTAGCTGTGATGATTTTTTTTTATCAAACTCGTTTATAAACTCGTTTATCAAATTAAAACGTTTAATTTACCAGCGAGGAAAGGGTCATGTGCACGATATCAAGCTAAATAAGGAACAAGCGCAATAACAGGCACAATTACTTCTGTGGTTTTCTTGAATAAGTGCGTATGTATAAAAACCAAATTTTTCAGGAGAGCCGAAATACTTTATTTTTAATACTACGGACTCTGTGTGATTTTTATCAAACTTTTTTTTTTGGACAGTCATGTAAACATGTGTTAAAATTTCAGGCAAAAATTCCGTTAGGGTAAGATCCTAGAGAATAATTTAAAAAAATACAATTTGCCAAGGACACTAAAAGTATGTGCAGAAAAAAAGCCGATGTCAATAACAGTAGTTTACATTGAATTAATTCAAGCACACAAGTTTTTTTTTACCTGAAAAATGCTTGAGCAGAAGTCACTATAATTTTTTATTAACTGAACAATAACCAAAAAATATTTCGGAAATGTGTTCAAAAGTAACAAAGCATATGGCTATGTGTTTTGGCAATAATAAATTGGCTGGCAATAAATTGCCAGCACGCAATTGTAAGACTGAAATTACATTATGAAATTTTTCATGAAATTAGTTGCATGAAATTTTGTTTTATAGTCAAGAGGTGTAGAGAAGCAAACGGAGTAGGAGAAATGGCATGACTTCTATTTTGAGGGGATTTGTTTGACAATTGCTTCGTCTTCATTTCTTTCGTTGACGGTTGTATTTTAAAATTGCTTAAATTTTATTTTTCAAATAGTGTTTTACATACATTTTATTTGCTGTAAATATTATTCAATATTTAATTAAAGATATACATGCATTTATTTTTATAACGAACGCACAAACTTTATTTCAAAAGAAAACTATCAAAAAAATTTCAAGACGATTGCTTGAAAATTTCAACGTTTCAACAGACGGTGAAATACGTACCAACTTTACAACAGAATTGAAAAAAATTTCATGAACAAATTTCATAATGTAAATTCAGTCTAAATCGATTTAGTTTCTTAGAGCTGAATAATATTTGAATGAATTAATTAAGAAGTTATGTTGTTTTTAGAAGAAAAAAATTTCGGAATTGGTTCATGTTATTAGGGAAATTTTTAGTCTATGTAAAAGAGCATATAAAATAATGTAATATGATATCAATAACTCAAAATCGACAAAAATTGGGGGGGGGCTATGGCTCAATATCTGTTACGAACTAGGTAATTTATACTAAAAATTTAGTACAAAAACTTCGGAAAAAGCCTTATGTAATATATGAATAGCCTCTTAACAGCAGGTTACATTTTTATCGCCCTCGGCTCAAAATTAATGATTTTTTTATAAATTAATGTTGTACATAAAATTTTTATAAAAATTAATTTTATGCCGGGAAAAAACAATCACAGCTTTTGTAATAAGAGAGGTAAAGTCAAAGTCTTATAGAGTTAATTTAAAGCTACAACATATAATTTAAAAAAAAATTTTGTGAACACTTTTCATGATATGGAAGGATATATTGTTAAAAGGACATTTTTTTATATGTTTGTTCAAGGGAACTGAAGTAAATATTTTTATAAAATTCTACAGAGCCTTCCCTTTTATTTGGTACCAATTTTGCTAAGAAATATTAGATGCTAATATGAAAAAAAATATATATAAAATAAGCATTCTTGAAAAATGTTAAGTCCTTTAAAAAGGACAAAAGATGAGGAAATAAAAAACCAAGTACGCAGTTTGACTATATTTTGTCTCTACATTAATGCGCATATATTGTGGTGTTTCTGCCAAATAGAAAAAATAAAAATTTGTCACACTTTTTGAAGTCGGTTAAAAATAAACAATGAAAAACAATTGTATCGCCTTTTAATTATGTATATACATATTGCGGAGACATACACCAATTAGTTCAGACCAGCATCAGCCAGCAAAGACGGGTAGCTTTTCGGTCTTGTTGACCTTTTTCCCGTGTAGCGCAGACACACACCAATTAGTTTAGACCAACTAGCCAAGATGGGTCGCTTTTCGGCTTTGTTGCCTTTTTCATGTGTAGCCTTCATTCACTAATGTGCAATAAGGAATTTCATGCTAAAACCACTGCTTTTTTAATTCAAAATAACAATATGTCTTTAGCTGAAACTTTAGGTAGGAATATAAAAACATTAAATTAAAATGTAAAATTCAATTTACGCTTATATGAAAAATATGCATGTAGCAGCACTTGAGTAAATCTCCCATAAGTATGCAATAATTTACATTTCAGCAAAATTAATTTTTCTCATTATTAAAAGCTCATGAAAAAATTAAGTGCCAAATGAATTTTTTAAAACAAAAAGGGATCACAGAAATTCACATAAACACATACACAAACTCACACACACACACACACACACACAAACACATACACACACGCTCTACAAGCTACAAAATGCAATAGCGGGATTACATTTCCGTAGTAATAAACTGCAAGTAGCTTTGGAAGAAGAATACGAAGGTTAACCCCAGGAAAGAAAGAATATCGAATTAAAAACATGTACAGCTTTAGTCGGCGATAATAAGCAACAAAAATAAGAAAACAAAAAATATATAATAGAATGTGTGGCAAAGTAAAGAAAAAAACATGAACAAAATTCTCATTAAAATTGTGAGTAACTGGGGAATCATTGCACGAAAACACCCAATCATCCAATGAACACTTACTTATTCATTTTAATAAACATGCAACATATGAGGGCAAAATATAACACAACTGATACCTTAAAGTGTAGTAAGAGAAAAGTCAGCCATGTAGGAAGGAAGGAAATATGATGTTCAACTGTAGTAGTCGTAAATTTTGTAGTAAGGACCAAGTGGCACTAACAACAGCGCATACATTGACTGTCAACACTAGACATGGCTGTTGTTAAGTTAAAATTTGTGTGTTTAACCCTCTAATATGGTGTGTCAACGGAAGGTATTAGTTTAAATTGATTTAAAATCTTATAAAAAAAGAAATCTCAATAAACTAAAAATTTAAGTTATACTTTTCACTTAAATTAATATAAAATTGTAGGAAATTAATTAAATCAAAATTTAAATGTAGTAAATTTGAACAAACACCCTGTTCTAGATCAGTTTTAACTGCACACATATAGCACTTAGCACAATAACGGAAACGAATTTATATCCGGTCAATTTTCTTCATTATTTTTGTTTTGTACGGTTTTCATATTTATTATAGACGAAAAAAGAATATAAAAACGTGTTATTCTTTTCTAATGTAAATGAAGACAATTTATTTTATTTCAACCCACTGTGTTAGTTACATATAGATAAGGGAGATATTGAAAGTGATTAACTAAGGCATTACTAAGTTAAAAATTTAATACAATTTTACAAAAAAAAATCCAATTCTAGCATTTGCTATGATTTATATGTTTCAAATTCGAAATTGAATGTTGAATGAATATTTGCAGAAAAAAATTAGTATAGTATACTTTTAGGTTAGCAAATATTTTAAATTGTATTGTCTACTCTAAGGTGTTTAGTTTATGAACAAACAAAAAGGGCTGCAGTAGATGTTCACAAAATTTTATCTTTACTTTTTCTTAATTTAAAACACAAACTAAAAATTTATGAGTTTTTGTAAAAATTTTACGAGTTAAAGAGTTGTAATACACAATTAAAAAATTAATATTTGTCGAACTGAATTGATTTTTAAACCAGAGTACATAATTATACTGTACAACACGAAAAAAATTCGTATAGTATACTTTTAGGTTAGCAAATATTTTAAATTTTATTGTCTACTCTAAGGTGTTTAGTTTATGAACAAACAAAAAGGGCTGCAGTAGATGTTCACAAAATTTTATCTTTACTTTTTCTTAATTTAAAACACAAACTAAAAATTTATGAGTTTTTGTAAAAATTTTACGAGTTAAAGAGTTGTAATACACAATTAAAAAATTAATGTGATTATTTGTCGAACTGAATTGATTTTTAAACCAGAGTACATAATTATACTGTACAACACGAAAAAAATTACGGGGTTCTGTAAACCGATTCCGGTAGAGGAGACCAAAAAAATATACGTATGTTGGCGATTTGCAAGATCAAATCGGGATCAAAGTTTCTCCCTTTTGGCCTGATCATGCAGCATATCGGAACATGAAACTATGTGTTCTTTGCATCTGAGGTATAGGTTATGTTCAGCAACTTTGTAGAAAATATTAGGGCACAGACTTAAATTAATGAAAATATTGTAGCAAAACCGTCGGCGAAGTAAAAGAACTAATAAAATGGCTACACAGCTTAAACAACTCAATGCCTCTACTTGACACCAGAGGGGCTTGCAACACTGCTCTACAAAAAAAACGCGCAATAGCAGGGTTGTAAATGAATTAAGCTTTCTATCTATCTCCCACTTCACTACCTGTTCTCTCTACACTATCCCTTTCCCAAAGAAGGTAACACATTAATTAATTAACTGGTAGGCATTAATTGCCTGATTGTGCTACTTCTCTTTAAAAAAAATAAGAAGAATGCTTTTCAATACATTCGAGTTCAAATAACATTGATTTGCTAAACATTTGTTTGCAATTTTTGTATTTGGTACTAAAAATGTTTATCCAAAATAAGAATAAAAATACAATACTGTTTAATGAAAAAACAATTCAACTCATCAATATAATTCAACAAACAAATGTCAAAAATATTAAACAAATATTTTAAAAATAAAATTAATAGAAACACAAAATGTTTATAAAATGGTGTCAAAAAATTAATTAAAACTAAAAAGTGATTGGGCGTATATATAATTACAAATTATTGATATTCAAGTGCAAAATCTATGTCCTCTCAAATGTGTTGAAATAAATAAAACATTCTCGCTCATGTAACTTGAACTCACAGTACTCCAGCGTTCCCAGTTTTGGGGATTTGTCCCCAAATAGAGGATTTTTTGCGATTTAGGATAAAAATTTTGTGAAAATCCCCAGGGGATTTTTGGGGGAAAACCACTGTTTTGGCTGGGGATTTTTGGGGACTTGAAATCAATTTGTTCTGCAACAAACTCATTTCGAGATACCAGTCACCAGTAAAACACAAAAATAGCTCCGAATCGCTTCATGCAAAAACACTCTAAAAACATTTCTGTTTTCCTCTCAAACGCTAAAACTTTTTAATACAAACAACATGTACAACAAAATTGCATTAACTAATTATTCACAAAATTTTGATTCTGAAGTTTTTATAAATGATGAACATTGATACATATGCAATTGTTTTATTCTTGTGCGTTTTTTACGTTACTCTCTTCATATACATAAAATGTGGATATGTATTTACAACTCAAAGTATACATACCCAGCGATAAAACTTACGAGGCATTGACTAAATAGGCCTTTTCAAAGGTCTTGAAAGACCTGAAATAAGATCCAAATCTGCTTCTTTTATTTCTTCTTAGGATAACCTTCTAGAAGGCCTCTACACTCTTTTCTAAAAGATCCGATAGACTTTCGCTCTCTATTCTTTTGCACGGAGTACTCTATTCTTAGATTTTTTGTTTTGTTTAATAAAAAATGTATTTTATAAATAACAAACATTCTCGTATTCTTTTTTCTCAAATAATTTGTATATAAGACTGAAATGTACGTACAAGAAGCATCATACTTATGTCGCTTATGTCGCAGCTACTACATCATGCCCAAGTCCTTCTTAATAAATACACGACATTTAGCATTATATGTATAAAAAATTATTTTGGTTGAAAGGAAGGAGTTCGAAATAAAAAATCACGATAATAAAAAAATATAGAAGCAGCTATAAAAACACTGAGATAAAATCAATTTACCTCCATTTGATTTTTAACAGACCTTCCCAGACAAACCTTCTATGAGGAAAGCCACATATGACCAGCAAATACGCCAGCTAAAGAATGCCTTCAATCAGGACTGCTGAGCAATGTGGGTCGATGAAGGCCGTGGTCCGCAATGACATCGCGTGTAAAAAATATATGAATGCAAGAGCCTGTTAAATAAGGCCTTATAGAAGGCCTCTTTACTCCTTCCATTTACCGCTGGATATACATATGTAGAAATAAAATTAGTTTTAAAATATTCAATATAAATGGATTTAATTAAGGCCCCTATTATGATTCACAACTTAACTTGGTTGAGTTGTCAATGTTATGACCCAACTCAACCATTTTTAGGGTTGGGTACACCAAAAGTATAAAGGAACCCTATTGTTTTCGCTACGCTGTCCGTCTGTCTGTCTGTCGGCCTGTCTGTCACTGGCTGTTTTCTCGGGAACCATAAGAGCTACGGACCTGAAATTTTCACAGAATATGTAAAACTTTTGCCGCTACAACAACAAATATATGACAGCTAAAAATTAAAGGGTGTTCTAAAGCGAGCAACAAAACATGTTGAAATACTAATATAATATAATTGGTGTAGTCTGTAGAATAGACTACACCAATTAATTTTACTATGTAATTTAAACAATATGCTGTATCTTGGAAACCGTAAGAGGTACTCTTGAAATTTTCAAAAACGCTAAAACTAAAAAATTCCACAACTAAAAAAATTTCAAAACGAAAAATCGCCAAAATGAACAAAGCGCTAAAACTAAAAAAATCACAAAAAACCGAAAAAAAATCTCTAAAACCGAAAAAAGCGTCAAAACTAAAATAAATCGCTAAAACTAAAAATATCGCCAAAAAGAGAAAAAAAACTAAAACAAAAAAGCCAAAACCAAAAAAAAACGCCAAAACTAAAAAAATTGGCAAAAAAAATTTAAAAATTGCAAAAAACCAAAAATCGCCAGGAAAAACGAAAAAATCGCTATAACCAAAAAAAAACTACCAAAAAAAATTTCTAAAACTAAAAATAACCAAAACCGAAAAAATTACCCCAAACCGAAAAAAACGCCAAAACCAAAAAATCGCAAAAAAATTGCAAAAAACGAAAAATCGCTAGAAAAAACGAAAAAAATCTCGAAATTTAAAAAAGCGCCAAAACCAACAAATCGCAAAAAACAACGAAAAATACTTAAAAAATAAACAAAATAAAATTAAACAAAAAAGCATAACGAAAAAACTGCCAAAATGAAAAAGGGGGCAAAAACGAAAAGGGATATACATATGTGTATTCGTACGGAACCCTCCGTGTGCGAGCCAAAGTCGCACTTTACTTAATTTATTATTGTCTTTCTTGAGTAAATGCATGACCTATTACGAATACACGTTCAAATACAAGCTGCATGCAATCGAAAAATAAAAAAAAAATGATTTTGCTTCAAGCATCGTCGGTGTGACGCCTACAGCGAAGTTTCACTAGTGCTACTATAAAGCAGGTCATGCATTTTGGCCGTGAATACTGCGCTTTAGGAGAGTTGTCATTATATTATTGACAGTACGAGAGTTTGCTATCTATGTTATCAATGATATGTACATTAGGGTGATGACTTTTTACATTTTTTGGAAATATACAAGCTTCAGTTCCAAAATCGTGTAGGGCACGGAAAAATAGTAAGAACTGCGATCTCACTTTTTCGCGATCGTGAAAAAAGTTCACGCACGAAACGCTTTGAAGTTTTGTATATACGTTTTTATTTATTTTTATTAAAGAAGACATTTTAAAGTTATTTTTTTACTCAAAATGGCGGGTAACGATTTTGTAAGTAGGACTACATAAAAAAAAACCAAAAAATTTAGTTATTTCGAGTAAAATATCACTTTTTTAATAAAAAACAAATTGTGTATACAAACCACGAACTTTTTGCACAATCGCGAATAAGTGAGATCGCTGTTTTTACTTATTTTCCATCCCCTACACGATTCTGGAACTGGAGGATATCGCCAAAAAATGGCCATGAACCCTAATGTACATATGCACATAATATTATTCGTTTTAACACAGAAAAAACTAAAATACGATTTCAATTACAAAAACTGCAGATTCAATTAATTGTGTTGTTGAAGTTCAACCAACGACTAAAATTGTATATTCAATCACGGAAATTAAAATTTTCAATTACTCAAAGTTTGTAAAATTGTTTAGAAAATTTTGTTTTTATCACACTCAATTACGAAATTAATTGAAACTAATTTTAATTTCTGATCAAGTGTATTAATTGAAAATTTTTTAGGAATAAGTTTTTCTGTGAATGTTACATTAATTTTTATTTTTTAATTCAATAAATAATTTTCAAACACATCTCGTATAAGAAATAAGCCGTGTATCGGCGATAACTTCTCGTATATACTCTTTATT
Organism: Panzeria rudis; assembly: GCA_956483635.1. Lineage (NCBI taxonomy): Eukaryota > Metazoa > Arthropoda > Insecta > Diptera > Tachinidae > Panzeria > Panzeria rudis. The sequence continues at coordinate 136,751,826 of OY101447.1, read as the reverse complement.
AAAGAACCAATCATGATGTTAAAAATAAAACAATTTTATTGTAAGCTCTTTTAATTACGAACAAATTTGTTATAAATCAGTTTTCTCTAATAAACACAACATACAAGGGTTTCAAAGTGATCCTTGAATATAAAAAAACCGAAAAAATTAACGCTACAATATGGAATTCTTCCGTTGGAATGCTGAGAAACGAAAACAGGAAGAACTTAAAAGGCAATACGAAAGAGATATTAGATTATTACTACTTGGAACAGGCGAATCTGGCAAGTCGACATTTATACGACAAATGCGTATTATATATGACAATGGCTACAGCGATGAGGAAAGAAGAACTTATATTAAATTGATACATGAAAATATTTTCACATCCATGCAAAACATGATAACAGCCATGGAGTTACTACTAATTGATTATGAAAAAAGTGAAAATTTAACGAAAAACTCTACGCTTATTATGAATGTAAATACGGGGTCGAACATCTGTATGGAAGATCCATACTTGTCGGCAATCAAAGAACTATGGAATGATGCCGGCATACAGAGCTGTTATATGCGACGCAATAAATATCAACTCAATGATTCAACTAAATACTATTTGACCGAAATTGATCGCATTGCTATGCCAGACTATTTGCCAACAGATCAAGATATTTTGGGAGTTTGTACAGCAACCATGGGTATAATTGAGCACATTTTCGAAGTAAATAATGTAAAATTTCGAATAACAGATGTGGGTGGGCAACGTTCGGAACGTAGAAAATGGATGCACTGTTTTGATAATGCTAAGGCCATAATGCTCTTAGTTGCCATTTCAGAATACGACCAGGTTCTCAATGAGCATGACCCACGTAATCGTCTTAAGGAATCTAGAAAATTGTTCGTGACCATTTCAAAGCATTTCAAAGAAATACCTATTATATTGTTTTTGAACAAATGCGATTTGTTTGAAGAGAAAATTTTATATTCACATTTGGATGAGATTTTTCCAGAATTCGAGGGACCACGATGTGATTGTACAGCGGCTCGAACATTTATAACGGGCATATTTTTGAAAGTTCGACCCAGAATGTATCATCATTTTACCTGTGCCACCGATACAGAAAATGTCAAAGTCGTATTTTCCGCTATAAAAGACAAAATTTTAAATCGTAATTTGACAACTTGTTAAGTGGTTTGAAGCTTTAACTCAACAAAAAAAATCTACATATAGCGACGTCTTAATATAAAAAAAGGGTAACTCGATTTTCGTTATTTTGCAGGAGAAGGAAAAAACCGAATAGAAAGAAAGTAGAACAGTTGCATACAAAAAATAATTTTCAAGTGGTCATAAAATCGTTATTTTCAACAGCAGCTTACTTATGGCCTGGACTTTCATGCAACTAATAATTGATTTTAAGCGCTTAAGAAATGCACCTAAAAATGGAAAATATACGCAAAAATTTGCATTTACCTACGAACAAAGTAAAAAAAACAAAAATGATATGAACATATATTCAAGAAATTTATTATTTGACATATTGTCATAATTTTATTTTAAATGAAATTTATTTGCTGGTGTTTAAGCATTGTCTATATGCAGCATTTCTTTGGCGCTTTACCAAATCGTCAGTAGACTTCAAGCACAATTTTGTACAGTTACAAATCCTTTATCTTATGTACAGACTTTCACAGAGAGTTCACAAATATGTAAATGATTTTCAAAAATAAGCATAATAGTAGGCTTTGAAAATTATACAAAGCCCAGCAAATAATTTATTTTTGTATAATTTTCAAAGCCTACTATTATGCTTATTTTTTAAAATCATTAACATATTTGTGAATTCTCAAATGGTTTTTAAAAGTCTGTACATAAGATAAAGGATTTGTAACTGTACAAAATTGTGTTTGAAGTCTACTGACGATTTGGTAAAGCGCCAATGAAATGCTGCATATAGGCAATCCTTAAACACCAGTAAATAATATGATGATTGATAAAAATCAATCAAATTTTTGTGTTGCTGAATCTTGATAATTATATTTCTTAGTTTTGTATTGCTTCTAAGGATTCTTCTTAAATAAAAAACGTGTTTAGCTTTCCATTATCTATATATTTCGAACAATTTTAGTTCATCTTCAGGATCTATGGAAATGTACAATGTTTTTTATTTTTAATAATTTTAAAATGTTTTTAAATATTAATAATTAGCATGTTATTTGACTATGAATGTAGGATAATGAAAATTTTTAAAAACTATCAAGACTAACTTATAAATCAAATTAAATATGAATACTACAATCAGTTTATATTAGAAATTAAATTACAATATGTGTTAATATAGTTTTTCTTGTCACTTTTTTCGTTGCAGGTAAATTCTTCATACTTGACAATTTGGTTGACTTCGTGCACTTGCAATTTAAATTTGTTCTGTTATGCCTTAAGAATTTTTGCATTTTCAAAATCAAACTCATGTATATTTGATTTTGCATGTTTAGCTAATGCTGATAAATTATCTTTTGTATTTGAACTTTTGCAATCATATTTATGTTGTTTTAGTCTTTTCTCCAGTTTTTGCGTTGTTTCACCAATATAAACTGCATTACAATCTTCACAATCCACTTTATAATAACTAATTGGTACCACAAAGAAATAGCTTCCAATCGTATATTAAATTATTATTCAGCTGATCCTTCTCATATGAAGGAAAATACGGCAAAAAATTTCATCAAAAAAGTTTTCAGTTTGTCACATAAATTATTTTGGTCTGAAAATTTGGAACGCATTAGACAGATTCTCGATAAGAATAATTTTCCAAACAATGTTATTAAACGACTTATTCTTTCTGTTCGACAACAAAAAAATGGAGATAGGAACATGAATACAACTCAGTTAAGTTATCCTTATCTCTCAACTACAGCTAACAATAATTCTATGATAACACCACAAATCAATTATGCATCTATGACTTATGTTCCTGATTTATCAGAAAAATTATCCAAAACATGTCGATATTTTACACCGAATGTTCAACTTGCCATGAGACCAACTTTAAAGTCGAGCAATAAATTTTTTGAAAACCTAAAACAACGCTTAAGAAAGGGACAAAAGTCTGATGTTGTTTATAAAGTGGATTGTAAAGATTGTAATGCAGTTTATATTGGTGAAACAACGCAAAAACTGGAGAAAAGACTAAAACAACATAAATATGATTGCAAAAGTTCAAATACAAAAGATAATTTATCAGCATTAGCTAAACATGCAAAATCAAATATACATGAGTTTGATTTTGAAAATGCAAAAATTCTTAAGGCATAACAGAACAAATTTAAATTGCAAGTGCACGAAGTCATCCAAATTGTCAAGTATGAAGAATTTACATGCAACGAAAAAAGTGACAAGAAAAACTATATTAATACATATTGTAATTTAATTTCTAATATAAACTGATTGTAGTATTCATATTTAATTTTATTTATAAGTTATTCTTGATAGTTTTTAAAAATTTTCATTATCCTACATTCATAGTCAAATAACATGGTAATTATTAATATTTAAAAACATTTTAAAATTATTAAAAATAAAAAACATTGTACATTTCCATAGATCCTGAAGATGAACTAAAATTGTTCGAAATATATAGATAATGGAAAGCTAAACACGTTTTTTATTTAAGAAGAATCCTTAGAAGCAATACAAAACTAAGAAATACCAGTAAATAAGTTTCATTTAAAATTAAAATATTTTCTTTAATTTTTTATTATTATTTAGAGAAAAAAATATAAAACAAATTTAATTGGCTGTATTATTTAATGCAACCGAAGTTTATTTGCATTACCAATCGGCAACTGAAAATTAATGGTTGCTAGAAAGGCATTAAATTGCAACTGACATTGACAGCTCTCAATTGACATTTGCCATCAGTAGTATCATTTTCATCAACTGGCAATCCGACTGAGGCTCGGTTGCCATCCATAATCGATCTATGAACATGTTTTTTCAAAAATTAAGAAATATGTATTGAAAAAATTTTTATAACTCCAAAAATATGCATTTATTTGCAAAATATGCAAAAATATGCATTTATCACCAAAATATGCAACTACAAATCAATGCCAAATTACTTAAAATTTGATGATACCTCTTTACCTATCATCATAAAAAATTGCATTTGCATGAAAGTCCGAGCCCTGCTTATGGCGTTTTCTTTTTTGAGTAATATTCTGCATTTATTCTGCCTTTTACATATTTTTATGTTTTTTTTTCAAAAAAATATGCGTTATTTTAAAAGTATAAAAATAAGGTTAGATGTTCAAAACTCATTTTAATTAAAGGGGCATTAGTGCAGCACTATATTAACAGCTGATTGTGTAATTGCTTCTGAAAAAATAAACTTGTGTGCTTTTGTAAAAACGTCAAATATGCAACACTTATGAAAAATCAGGTGAGCATTTAAATATGTTGCCAAATCACATGTAACACTTATGATACACTTTCGTTTTAGAAAAGAAAACGCCATTAGTTCTTGAGCGATGGTGTATTTAAAAGTTGACTACCAGAAAACGTTAAAAACACGATTGCGAAAAATTCGAGATACGCTTTTTTTATATTAAGCCATCAATATGTAAGCTTAAACTGTTTCTAAAACACTTGTTTTTATAAATAAATAATAAGTGTATAATATTAATTAATAATAAGTTACTTTGTTTCTTTAAAACCGCAAAAATTCCAAGTAAAAATGAGGCAAATGCATAAGTACATCAATGTTCGTACTTAATGATGATTAATTAATTGGGCCTTTTGCTGCATATAAGAATATGTATTAAAATTTAAAATATGTATTGCACTAAGAGGAAAATCGCCACTTAAAGTCGTAGTGGATCATTGTTGAATCAAGAATATTTCAACTTTGTATTTTTTATATAGTATTTGTATATACTATTTTCCTTTTTATAGTAACAACATATATTTAGTATCAGGTATAATATTGGAAAAAATTACATATGCTGAAACTTAACTAATTAACTCCAAAGAAATTTCAATTAAATTATAGTTTTATTTAGAGAAAAATGTTGAAGCATGTAGGCAAAGAAACATTTTACTGCGTGGAGGGTTGAACTTACATGTTTCGAGATCAACCGGTCTACTCATCAGAGTTCTTTACCGCTTATGGTAGAATTAATCAAATCGTATCGTAATAATATGGATAAACTGCCAAAATCTGTTGCATCAATAAAACATGTTACTGTTTATTTAATATGTATCGTAACTTTTGTGTCTTAGAAATCTGCAGACAATAGATTTTTACGTAGAGAACTTCAAACAGTAGCATATGGGCATTTCCACAGAAAGGTCCACCGAGATCGAAAATGAATATCTTAATAAACAAATGGTTTTTTTCTATCATTATATTAAAAAAGGTTCACATTTTAAGAATATTGTGTATTTTGAGCTTGTCGTGTTTCACCCAATTCACACGGTGAAATTTATGACGTCTATTTATCTCAATTCCCTTTTGAAGTTGCTACCAAAAATCTTTTGCGTTCATACGGTGATTTTTAGTTGCATGTCCTTTTTATATATTACTATCAAATTTCGGTCTATTTACTCATTCACAACAACAAAACGTTAACACAATCAGATAAGAGAGAGAAAATGAGAGACAATACTAATCGAATTAAAAAAAGTGAAAAAGGAATTGAGAAAAAAAACATGAAAACAGAAATTGATTTTTTTTTCTACCCCGCTTTCTTCTCTACACCGTTCGCCTAAAAGAAAAAATTACATCCAAAATTTCATCGTGTTAATTGGCTGTTTGTTATTTTGAGAATATTGGTCTGAAAACTGAAAAAAGATATTTTTCTTGCTTTTGGCTACTTTTAACGACATTTCTCTTTATTAATATGATTATTTCGAACTTATCTGCTTGATTATTAGACTAAGGTTCGTAACGTTTAATTCAGAAAAAGAATTCGGCATGATTAATATTCCAAGGAACAAGGGAAAAATTAACATCTTAAAAAAAATCAACAACTTAATTTTTCAACGTATTTTTCCAAAAAAAAAAAATTATTATAATTGATTTTTTTTTCAATTGCAATTACATGTAAGTGTAATTGGTTATTTTCAATTGCAATTACATGTAATTGTAATTGATTTTTTTTCAATTACAATTACTTGTAATTATAATTGAGATTTTTTCCACAACAATTACTTTTAAATGTAATTGTTTTTTTTTTCATTTTCAATTACAGCAAAAAGTAACTATAATTGAAAACTTTCAATTACAATTACAAAAAATGTGTAATTGCGTGTGTAATCAATTACAAAATGTAATCATTAATGCCCAAGTCTGTGCACTAAATTATTGCATGTCGTACGCATCACACTTGGCTAAAGAAAGTTGTACAAAAATAGAAATTGTCGATATAAACTATCTACTTTGAATATTTCAATTTGTGAATATCTAACCCTATTAAACAAAAATACAATATTCCCATATTCTAACTTTCATCTAATTGGAACTTTTGCCATAAAAAAAAACAAACAAAAAACAATAAAATAATAAAGTTCACACAAACTAATCATATGGGAATAATCTAAAGTTTAAAAAGATAAAAAAATAGTACAAATGTTTTTCATGAAATTTAAGTTTGAATTTCTTTTTTCTACAACTCACCAAAGGGCCGATTGTTTCAATAAAAGTTTTGCAAAAGTATAAAATTAAAAAAAAAATTTGCACAAGAAATCAACTTTGCTTGTACTTTTTCTTTACTTACTTGCAACCACCAATAATGGGGTGTTAGTTTTATTTTAATGAATATTCCATTAAAGAAATAAAGAAAAAACGTTTATATTTTTGCTTTTTTAAAAATCATATTCATTTGTCTTTAGTACAGTTTTTGATTTATTTAAAATTTTATGCTAAAATAAACCTTGAACTAAAAAAATTGGGTCAAGCTTAGTTAAAAACGAATACTCGTATTGTATTTATATTATTTTACTTTTGATATGTTATTTTAAGAGTATAATGTGCTAGTAATTTGTATTAAATATGTAATACATTTGTATACTGTTAAAGTATGCGAAATTTTTATTTATATTCACACATTCATATGTTCCGCGTAAAAGTATTGTACTCTATACTGGGCAATGAAAACTTTTTATGTCGCATAAAAAACCAATAAACGTTTTAAAAATTACCTTCACATTTTAAAAATTGACAGCTTTTCTTTGAGAGAGTAGAACTAGCTAATAGGGAGAGAGTAGAACTAGCTATAGTCGGTAGCTATTACGATTTGTTTCTTTTTTAAGAAAGTCAACAAATAGCAAAGATAACTCTACATTTTTTATGTTATGGCTCTCCAAATACAAAAACTGGAAATTTTAAATTCTTTGGATAGATTTTTTTTTTATTAAGATGATCATTTCAAACTTATTTGCTTTTGAATCCAAATTAATTATTAGGCCAAGTTTCGTAACGTTATATTCAGAAAGAATCGAGCATGATTAATATTCCATGGAATAAGGGAAAAATTAACATCAACTTAATTTTAATTTTGTAACTGTTCAAAGTTGTGGTTGAAGTCTACTGACGATTTGGTAAAAGCGCCAATGAAATGCATATAGACAACTGCTTAATAACCATCAACAAATAAATTTCATTTTCAACTTAATTTTTTTAACATACACAGCAGAACAAAGCAGCGCTACACTCGGAAGCCGCTACACTTCCATCATCAGTGCTCATATGTATTATGCTTATCACTACTTGTACACGCAAAGAAAAGATATGGTTGTGGCATGGTTGCGTCAGCAATGATATGTTTCACGACACAGTTTTTGAATGTGGCAAATAACTTAATATTGTATTAAATGACTGTGCACCTTAATTAGTATAAGGCAAAACAACTAACGTTTACATATAATCATGAAATTATTAGATTTCATGAAAATTGACACATGGTTGGCTTGAACAATATATATTGTTGAAAAATTCTGACTACAATCATGGTTTATTTAAAAATTCAACAACAGAATGGTTTTATAATAATGAAATATCGTTATTATCTATACTGTTTTGTTTGCAATAAAGCTATGGTTATAGAACAGACATGGCTCTCTGCTTCCAAAAAAGTTTTTGTTCTATCCCTTTTTTACTTTTGTGTTTTACTTGACAGCGTTTGGTTTATTTTTGTGAGCGGTTGGTGTGAAAAAATAAAAAAATTTTAATAACAAGAAGTGATATATTCCGGCAATTGATGTTCAGCCATGCTCTGAAGACCATTTAGTTTTGAAATAGCAAAATTTCAAAAGCGAAGAAAAGTGTTCTTTAATCGGACAATTTTGTGCATTCGTAGCTTTGATCTGATAAAATATGTGAAATATCTGAAACACAAAAACCAACTGAAACCCCCCAATAAGTGAGCTTTTTAGTTGGATTCTATCCTGAAACTTGCCGATCTCACAACGAAATGTTTTTCAGAACATGCCCGATGGTAAATATAATATGTGTCAACAAATATGTATGTATCTATGTGGAAATAGATAATAATTATTATTTCAGATTCAACACACTGACCAGTTAAAAAATTTTGTTTTTGATTTAAATTGAAATAATAAAATTTTTTAGCTCACTTATGGTTAAGAAAACAATAAATATATGATTATATAGAACAATATATATGGTTATTTAGAACCATATATATGGTTATTTCAGACCATATTTTGTAATTTTGAACAATATATATGGTTGTTTTCAACCATATACATGGTTGCTTTAACCATGCATATGGTTGTTTTTAACCACATATATGGTTATTTCAAACCATTTATTGTTATTTTAAACCATATATATCGTTGTTTTGAAACGGACATATGGTTGCTTGAACCATGTATTTGGTTGTTTTGAACTATATATATATGATTGTTTTCAACCATATATTCAATCATAGTATTTGGTTGTTTTGAACTATATATATGATTGTTTTCAACCATATATTCAATCATAGTATGTTGCTCTTCGATTATGGTTGCCTCAACCATGTTTTTCTTTGCGTGTAAGGTGGCTCTATTGAATGTGATTTCAATTCGTATATATACAATAGTGTTTTTCATTCGGGATTTCCCGGAAAAAAATTGAAATAACAGATTGTCGTCACTAAGTGGCAGTGCTGCCACGGCCAAACAATTTTTGTAACCAAAATTTAACAAAAAAGTGACCAAATGCAAAAAAAAGTAAACAAAATTTTTATTAATTTAAAATACTGTTTTATAAAGATAAATTATTAAAATATAAAATTTTTTTAATATTAATAAAATATATCTTTTGTAGACCAAACTTACGTTAGAAAAGATAGAAGCCTGACTACTGACAAAGTAGTTGTCAGAAACCTAAGTCTGTTGTCAAAAGAAACCTAGCAGGGCGTCTTGATGAGCAAATTTGTTGTTATAACATTTGGCAAACTTCATATATAAAAACATCAGAAAAATTTTAGTGCTATTTTTTCATATTGATTTTGACTTTTGTCAAGATAAATAATTTGCTCGTCAAGACGCAGTGATGCCAACTTTTGGGACCTAAAACGCGCAAAAGTTTTTGAAAAAGGGGCAAAAAGGCCTAATTGAAAAGAGATACGTATAAAGATACATCCAAATAATTTTTCGAAAAGGCACAAAAAAGAGATAATTTATAAATTGTTTCTTGTGAAAATCTAAAAACACGTTTAAGGTTTGGGAAGAACTTAAAGTCACAACCAATTTTCCAAAAATAGAAGATTATACTAGACACTTCTTCTTTCTATTGCTGGTAAAGCAAACTAATAAAAGAAAATTAGTAAAAACGATGTTCCCACGTTAATTCAAAAGTCGCTCTTGCTAGAATAATGAAAGAAATAGTTCGCAAAACTAAAAAATGTACTCATATTGATCAAAAAGTAAAAACGGGCTAAAATGGCTAAAAGATTGTTGTAAAAAGTGCTAGACTTGCGCGCTTTTTTTTTTTGGGGCTAAAAATTTTTTTTCGCGTTTTGACTAACTAAAAACGGGCTAAATCTAGCCCGAAAATGGCTAAGTTGGCATCCCTGTCAAGACGCCATGTAAGTCTAAGGGCTAGGCCACACGGGCGTTTTTAAAACGCGCGTTTCTGCTTTTTTGTATTAAATTTGAAGTTTTATAAAATTTAGAACTTTCAATGTGTTAGTAGACCCATTTTGTATTAGTATTGATTTAGATAAAAATTTCCACACATTAGCAAAACTTCACAATAATGTAATACTTCTTTGACTCATCTTCTGCCATATATTTTTCTGCTGCTAATGGCAGCTCATTAGAAAACATTTACCCATATTTTATAAGTTTAAAAACTCAAATATTTATGCACAAACTTTATAAAGATAATTGTGAACTATAACGAAAACTAGAATCAGACATTGTGCAGAAGTGACTGCTAAAAGTCGTAAGACATAGATCAGAAAATGTGCAGACTATTCTGTTAAAAGTATTAAAGAAAATTAAATTGCCTTCGGATATAATGTGCAGAATAGTCTAATATTAATCGCAGAAACGTTGTACCAGAAAACTGTTCGCTATTCTATCAAATGTCTGAGGGAATTTTAGACAACTCTGGTGGTTGTGTGGTAAAGTCTCAGATTTTATCTGACGTTAGACATATCGGTTCCTGGGTACTTGTATATAAACCTGACCCTTATTTAACTCCCGACCAAAAAAAAATTAGGGGGTTATAAGTTTGTAGAGCTTGTATGTGTATATGTGTGTCTGCCTGCGCCATCGTAGAGCCCAAACGGCTGGATTGATTTTGATTTTACTTTTTGTTTGAAAGATGATTTGATCGAGAGTGTTCTCAGATATTTTTGAAGAAAATCGGTCCAGGCGTATAGAAGTTTCATCTCTTTTCTCGCTATATCCTCTTAAATCTGTATGTCTGTGGTACTGTAGCTACCTAACAGCTGGATCGATTTTGTTTGAAACGCCACTAAAATCTTTTAACTTATGTTTGAAGGAAATCTTTCTAGCCGTTTTGAAGTTATCATCCATTTTCTTCAGGGTTTTTAAAATTTTGTATTTAACGTTATCTCTGCCGTAGGGGCGCTAATTTGTTAACAGTAGTTGTCTCTTTATAATCTAACAAGTATTCCATTGTTGCCAAAAATTAGTATATTATGCTAAAACAAACAAAGTTAAATTGATTTAAGTGTTTATTGAAAATCGGCAAATTGGCACTTTGATTTTTGTAAGCAAAAAATCGGCAAAGTGCCGATAAATCGATAATTATGACAGGCCTGGGTACACAGTCTCATGTAAATGCAACTCTCTTTTGTTTTCCCCTTGGTAATATTAAGCAACAACAAATTCTATGAAAAAAAAAACAAAAACTGCACAACAAGGATCTCATTGTATGGACACGAATGCAACTTCAAAAGAAAATTTAAGAAACTTGCAGAACCTAAGTTTGACTCGTTTGGGCGAGTACTACGCAAATTTAAAATACTATAAAAAAAATTTATTTTTGTGTTGAAAAAGAGTAACCAAATTAGAAAAAAAAAAGTACACAAGTACACTTTGGAAAAAAAGTAACCAATTTTGGTTAAAAGTAACCAAAACGGCAGCCCTGCTAAAAGGACATAACGAGCAAAGTATAGGCTATATTTTCCAAAAATTTTAGGTTTTTATCTGTATCCACACAAGGATTTTTGGGCTCATTTTATTTGACCCATATTTTTATAAAAATTGCACTTTTAAAAAACTCATATTTTGTAAGCGAATGGAAATAAAAAAAAATGGCACTGTGTGGGAGGGCGTAATAAGGAAGTACAGGCCTATATTTTCTGAAAATATCAGGTTGTTATTGATATATGTACCTACATTAGTTTTTTGAAGCTCAAAATCGTGCATTTTTTAAAAACTATAAGGTTTCTCACCATTTTTTTTTTTGGTAGGAGATATTATTGGTACAGAAGGGTTCATTCTTTACTAAAAAAAAATCTATGTTTTATGTATAAACAGGGTTCAATTGAAAATCGGTGAAACGAGAAAAAACTGTATAGCTTTCAGGTGGCTCCTTAGTTATTTCAGTTCAGTTTTGCCTAGCAATATAAAATGTTCATTACTGCCCTTTTAAATAAAGCATAAATTATTTCAATATTTTTTCTGATTAAAAGCTAGAGCATTTATAAAGAAGTCTAATATTGGTAAACATTTTTACTTTGCCCAGTAAAAAAAATTGCTTCAAAAAAGCAACTTTTGACTATTATAAAGTAAAATCAGCGCTTACTAACCTACCGATGTCGCTGTTGATTTTTGTATGGCGAGTTCCCGGTTTGGAGTACTCCGTTTTTTATACAAAAAGCGCTTTTTTAAGCGCAGAAAATCATCGAAATTTTCTGAGCTAAAACTGAAAATATATGGAACTTTCTCGCTTAGAACCTTGCATTGTGTCAGCAGTGAGAAATTAGCTTTTTTGTATAGTATATTTCATATACGTTCCACTAGAGGTATTCCAACTTGAGTGCAGATTTCATGCTTTGGTAGAGCGTAGCAAGGTATATCCCCGAACTAAAATTATGGTTTTGGAACATTACATGATATAATAGAGGAATACTTTTAATTAGATAAGAATTAGAGGGTGAATATAATACTCTAAACTAGTGTATGAGGCTTAAAACCTTTAAATTTATTTTAGAAACGTGCGTTTTAAAAAACCCGTATGGATTTTACTCAAATTTCTCGCAGGTATAGTAACCATAGATCACATATTTTACTTTTTTTTTTAATACATATTACATACAATATTATTTTATTACTATTTATTTTATTTGTTTTGTTTTCCTTTTATTGCTTTTTTCTCGCTTTCGTTATCAAATAAAAATATTTTTACTCACAATGCGTCACCGTGATTGTTTTTTTTATTAGTTTTGGTATGATGTTGTCGTGATATAATTTTTTATTTCTATTTTTGTTCTACAGTGCATTAACATGGCACAATATTTTTTTATTTATTTTGATTTTTTGAAGGTTGTCTAAAAAGAAATTGAACGCCAGTAAAATAAAACTTTAAGTAGTCGGAAGTGTTGTGTCACACATAGCATGACATTGATGTGACTTGAATACGTAACGAACTACAAGAGCTAGTAAGCGATGTCAAGAAAGCTAAAAATTTTACTGATTAGAACAATGAAATGCAATTAAATATTTTTAATTAAATCTATTTGTTTTTATTTAACAATGAATGTTAATGAACTCACTTTACAAAACAGTTAAAATATCATAAAATAAATTACTGTGGCCAGATTTACAATATTCTAATATTATGTTTCAGAATACAAAACATTTTACAAGCTTGGATTGTTTGTGATGTATTCGATGATGTATCAAGAGCATAACCTCTTTTATTATTTGAATGTATGTATTGCAAAAATCACAAAATAGAACAAACTGCTTTAAGGGGAATTGCAAAATGCCAAGTAATAATAAACAAAAACTGTGCGTGTCAGCATCGGCACGCAACTAGATTTTACTCCTTAAGAGCGACTGGCTTCGTAAATGCAATAGGTAAAGGGGGTAAATGAACAAATCTCCTGTAAGGCGTATGTAGTATGCATTCAAGCTGGGTGACTAAAATCTTCTTTGTTCATCCCTTAAGTATGCTTTTAAACTTTTCTCATTAAAACAATTGTTTAACTTTTTGTTAAGTTGTTAATAAGAGGTGATACAATTGAACATTTAATTTTACTACCCATCTAGTTTTCATAATGATTCACATTATATATGCGGCAAAAAGGAATAAGTGCTCAAGTATACACAGAGAAAACAGATTCGTTGAGTCAGCCGAATTTGTTGCCAATCGAAGTTGTTTTACCATAATAAATAATTGCTAATGCGAATCGTTTAATCGGTTAGGCGTATCAATTCTAATAAACTTAACCACTAGTTAGTTGCAATAACCGATAAAAAGTAAACTAAATTTGGAAGGAACATTTTTTTAGTTGCAAATACCAATAATTGTTACTAAAATCCAATACATAATATTTTATTCGGTTGTGCTCATCATATTCGTTACTTAGTCATGACAAAAGTATACGATCGGTTGATATAATCAATTTAAAAATTGTCAGAATCATATTTTTATTACACTTATGCTCTTATGGTAATGGACATGGATTGTTTTTGGATTCATAGAAAATTGATAACGTGAGGTGAAATATATGACTCGATTATAAATGTCAACCGAACTTCAGTTGCGTTGCCAGTTGATAAAAATCATATTAATGATGGCAACTGGCAACTGAAAGCTGTCAATTTCAGTTGCTTTTTAGTGCTTTTCTGGCAACGCAACTGAAGTTCGGTTGCCATCGATAATCAAGCCAATAGTCTATTCGATCGAAAGTGGCTTTAATTCCGTATTCTTCAGAATACGAAAAACCGAAAGTTCTCTGCGGTATCAAACCACTATTCGTTTTCCAAATGGAGTTCGCAAAGAGCTTTGCGTATAAAAATAGTTTAAAATGACGCCTTCACGAATGAAAACTTTATTGCTGTAAAACCGAAATATGAAATAAGGGGAATCTGAAGAAGGTAAAACAAAAACGATCGCAATTGCAAGTATGGAACTAAAGCCATTCCGATCAGATTGCGTACCATGCTTGATAACACTGTACAACAACAAAAATTTAAAAAAGGGTCATAAAGACTCATACAACAAAGAGTTAGAGGTTTAAAATCTCCCACATAAATGTTCCTCTTGGTTTTTTACATAAAAGTAATGAACACATCTTATACTTTTTCGAAAATACTAGAGAGAAATCGCAATGTTTTCTGTAATCATTATGATTTTTTATATAGAAATAAGAATTGGAATGTGGATGTAGATTTGTATTTTTTTTTTTCAAATATTATATCGTGTTACATTAATCGACACTAATGGCTCGATTATCGATGGCAACCGAACTTAGGTTGCCAGTTGTTAAAAATCATATTACGGATGGCAACTGGCAACTGAAAGTTATCTATTTCAGTTGCTTTTTAGTGCTTTTCTGGCAACCACAAATTTTCAGTTGCCGGCTGGCAACGCAACTGAAGTTCGGTTGCCATCGATAATCGAGCCATAAATTTCATTTTCTGTAAAGAAATTCAATAAAATAGTAAATATTTTGTCTAGGAACGGACCTACAAACAAATTTGTAAATATAGACAAAAATATCTCAACAATTTCATTGAAAAAACAAAGTTTTTTTCAGTGAACAAATTGTTTAAATCTATGAAACAATTTGTCTAAAAATATTTACAAATTGTAAACAAGACAATTTACTAAATCAAACAAAATGATCTACTGGATTTTCTGAAAAATATCAAACAATATTTTTGTCTCAATTTATAAAACCATTAATCTAAAAATACTAATAAATATTAAACAAAATAGTATACTTAATCAAACAAAAATATTTACTGGATTTTTTGTAATATATCAAACAAAATTTTGTCTGGGTCATTATCATCATCCGTTAAGCATTTATGAGATTTCACTTTGGTAAATGTGTTTAAGTCTGAATGCTTATGTAAAGTCTCTAAAAGAATGAATGAGAATTAACGCAACTACATTAACGAATTGATTTACTCAATAATCTTCAGTAAACAAACTTGGTACAATCGCATTCCTTTTGCTATCATTGTTGTTGTTGTTATTTGTGTGTATGCTGTCATCGGGGTTGTTGTTTTTACAGCACTGTTTTTCTTGTTGTTTTTGGTGTTTGCGTTCTAAATAAAAGTCAAACAAACAATTCATAGATTACACTATGGAACAAATTGAGGGTTAATCTCTGCAAATCAAACACCACTGTGACGGTTCGTTAGTGTATCCAAATGATGACGATTGCCCAAAGGATTTCTTCCCTGAGGTACCCGTTTTCGAGATATCGCTCTTGTCATTTTCAAATTTTCAGGCGTTGAACGGATATTTGTAACGGTTGCAAATTTCATAATAATGTTTTAACCGGAAATGTAGCTCATGAGAAAATATTTTTTCATCGACTTTTTTGGCAAAATGTTAAAAAAGCAATTTTTCGTAATTTTTTTTCAAATTGTGACTACAAGCAAGCATTTTTTTAGTTTTTATGGCAGAAATTTTGCCTCGGATACGTATAACAACGTGACTATAATTTAAGCCCAAGATATTAATTTTTCATTTACCTAGTTACCTGAAAATCTCGTTAAAGTTAAGCATTCGAAAAAATTCTTCAAGTTTTAATAGTAATCAGTAGTGTCCGACCGAACGTTCGGGTTCGGTGTTGGAGTTTGGCAAAAAGCTGTGTTCGGTTGTTGTTCGGCGTTCAGTAAAACTTTCACCGAACACCGAACTTTGTATAATTTTTTTATATACATATTTATAATCATCACACATATACAAAAATGCAGTCCTATAAAATATCAAAAAAAGCAACGTGGTACGAATTTGTTTATTTTGTATTTATTAAATAACTGAGTTTTAATTTAAAAAAGTTAAGTTGAAATTCTTCTCTTCAATAAAAAAGTTCGGTTTCGGATTCGGGTTCGACTTCGGCTCTAAAAATCAACCGAAGTTCGGGTTCGGTCTGAAAAAAGTGGGTTCGGTCGGACACTAGTAATCAGTAAAATATCGAAAAAGCCCATAATTATTAAAATAAAAAAAGCCCATAAGAACTTAAAATTTTTTCTTTAGTTATTTGGGCCGCTGAACGCGAATCTGCACTCCAATTTTCTTATCAGCTCTAGTTTTCGAGATATAACGTGTCAAAAACTAAGGCATTTGCACGACATATTTTAGTATAATTTGAGAAGGGTTTGCCCTATTCACTAAAAAAGAAAAACCCAAATTCGACAACAAATTTATCTTTAAGACGAGCGAATATCGTTTCCAAGCGAACATTAGTTTCAGAGATATCGTAAAAGTTCAAGCCTAAAAACTAAAAATTTCATAAAACTTTTAAAACCCTGTTTTTAAAAATTCACAGAAAAATATTTATTTGTCCATTTTACGATAAAATTGGTGATTTTATTCATAATTTATTGAGAGAACTTTTTAAAATCTTTTTATGGGCTTTTTACGATTTGTTAGGATAGAGCCACCAACTACCATTATATGAGGGAGTTAGATGGTTAATATGTTCCACAAAAATATTTTCTTTAATATTTTGTACAAGGCTGCTGAGCATACCATTCATCTTAGATGTAAATACACATAGTTTCTTATACCGATATGCTGCACGAACAGACCAAAAGGGCGGAAACTTTAATCCCGCATAAAATAAAATATCGAAATGATTTTTCGAAACGCAGACAGGCGTATGTTTTTTTTTCTCTCTTCTACCAGAATCCATTGCCAGAATCCTGTGTTATTTTTGCGTGTTATACTGTGTTAACAACAAGATTCTTGTCATTCTTGATTTTTTGTATATCATTGAAGATCAATAATTTTGAATTTTTTTCTCCGCAACTTATAAAGTATCATTGAAAATATTGATCAGGCTAAAAAATCATATTACTATTTACTACTTAAAGATAATAAAATGTGGATTTTATAATTTGTCATTTAACCAAATAGACGAGTCGTTCTCGAGTATGCTAAGGGGCTATTCACATATTACGTAACGCCATTTTCAGAGTTTTTATATCCCCTTTGTAACGCTTCTAGCAAAAATTTTATTATATATTCCGTAACAAATCCTGGAATTTATTTTGTTTTAAATTGTATTTAATATATGAATTTAATAAAAAAAAAACATGTGTTCACTGAACATTACAAATAATTGAGGTTAAATTTTAATAAACCACATTTTTTATCTGGCTTAAACAAATAAATTATATGTTTTTGACATTTTAACAAATGGCAACTGAAAAGTATGCTTTAAAACTATAATTTGTATAATGCCGGGATGTATGCAAAGCAAATTAATTGAAATGCTAAATCGGAAAAATTAAATTTCTTTTAAAGAATGATTTATAAACTGAATTAAAAGTAAAAAATGTTTAAATCAAAATAAATAATTTAAATTTATTTAAAAAAAGCAATTCAAATAAACACTCGTGTACAAAACTATTTACGGGCTTACTATTTATACAACGAAACTCACTTCGGCCAACAAAAATTATCTCCAATGGTTTGTTAAGAAAATTCACACAATTCAACAAGACTTTTATGTTGAAACACTTTTTAAAGTAAATTAATTTCTTTCTCTCCTTATAAACTTTTTTCTAGCATGTAAAATTTAAGCGCCTAAAGCAAGCAATGGCTGCGGCTTATAGCAACAGAGCAGCGGAAATAAGCACTAATACAAATGAAATGAAAACAAAAGACACTCAGAAACCACAAAAAAATATCCTGTTAAAAAGACCGTAAATAATTGAGACAAATAAAAAGCAATTGTAAATAGTTTTTTCATAAATTACAACAAAAAAGCAAAATATATAGTAAAAACTTCCTTTTAATTAACTAAGTAATGAAAAAAAGGTAAAACAATTGATTTTAATTAAAATTTTTTTGTGTTCAACCAGGCCATTTGAAATGCAAATTATGCATTATTTAAAACAATTAAAAAAACACTTTTGAGGTAATTTAAAAATGTATAAAAAATAGGATAAATATTTAATATTAAGCCAATAATTATCATATGAAAATAACTTTTGTAAACTTTTGTAATTTTTTCAACCATTTGAAAGGATTTTTTTTTAAATTTATTTGAATAAGTCGAATATGGTGAAATTGAATATGTTTTTAATCGGAACTAGGCTTGTTTTTCAATTCTATATTAGATTGCATATTGTTGGCTCATAAAATTGTTGTCAAAATTCATACATTAAAATACATACAAGAATTAAAATAGTGTTACTTTTTCATATCGATTTTTGATGTTTGTCAAGACAAATCGTTGGCCTTGTCAAGACTGTGTGTTAATAATATTGATAATTTCAAAACGAAATCTTAAAGATACCATTCAGAACACACCATTCCGATCGAAAATGCATTTAATTCCGTAAATTGCTTCTTTAGACGAAATTTTCTTTGAAATCCCATTTTTAAAGCTTAATTTTAACTTAAAAGTGAGAAATCTGCATACTTTTAGCATCGCCGAATAAACTGTTGGCCAAATATTAATAAAAAGCTTCATGTGAGCTTTACTTGAAAAAAAGTTTAAAGTGACACCTTGAGATATTAAAACTTAAATAACATGACAGTTAGTCTAAAACAATATTTTATGTTAGAAAAATATAAAATTTTGTTCACTACTGATAACACCCTGCCGTGATATTTCTACACTTATAGAAAAATGTGTCTTCGCATTGATGACGCCCTGTCATTAGAATTCTGACATCAATGGTGTGACAAATGTCATCAATAAAACGAAAACAGGAATTAATTTGATGACAAACGTCATTATAGAATTTTATCATAGCTTAAGGGTAATCTATGCTATGACTGAAATGACATCAATACGCTGACACTTATTATATATTATTAAAGAAAAAAGTAAACAATGTTATAACGTTCGCAATTTCTATTTTAATACAAATTTTATTGTTATCTTTTTGTGTTTAAACGCATATTTAAAAATCTAAAAAACATTACACTGCATTGATGTCCACTCATCATCATTACTATGACAGAGCTAATAATGAAATCTACAAGTGTTTTTAAAAACTAAGCCAGTACAGCATTCACAAACAAAACATCATCATATTGATGACACTTAGTCATCAAATGTATGTCGCATCAATGATATTTATCCTTTTTTAGAGGGTGACGTGGCTGAAATGGTAGAGGTGTCAGCTTATAAATCATTGAACTTAGGCAAAAAGGTCTTTAGTCAGAAACTAACGTTTTTCGTAATGTTGAATTGAAAATTATTTAATTTCAACTTAACATGCATTTTTCTGACTATACTTAAGTTATTGATACCCAATGAAAGAGAGAAAAATTGAGTTAAACCCAACAAGGCCCAAATTTACAGTCATTAGTTAATTATTAGTAAACTAAAATGATAACTATTGTTTAACTAAAACTTCATATTTACAGTGTATTGTTTAACTAAAATTTTTAATATGGGTAAAGACTGATAACCCTATCAAATATATATAAACAAGCAAAAATAAAAAAATAAAGAATATTTCACATCTTAAGGCGGCAATTAAAAAATTTTTAAGCTTACAAAGCTAATGGAGCAAATATTTTTTGTCGCTCCTAAAAGTATGCTACATGCGTGTAATAATTTCAACAACATGGTGTAATTAGTATGCAGGTTCAACAAATACAACAAAAAAAATAGATAATGCTTGTCAAAAAAATACACGTGCTAGATGTTGGTTATGTACAAAACTACCAGAAGAAAAAATAATCAGCTGACGTTATGCTGCCACCTGTATACTTATTGCACCATGTTCCAAAGCATCTAACTAATTGTTAACCAATGGCATTTGACGGTTTAACTAATGGTAAACAAAGAAGTGTGAATAAAATATCATTGGCTAAACTATTGTCATTAGCTAACTAATGACTGTGAATTTGGGCCTAAAAAACTATAAATTAATTTTTTTACTTAATAGCTTTTTGCCTAACGTCAAAGAAAAAAGAAATTGAGGAGCCTATGATCAAGACCAACATTAGAAGATAAAACAAAATGCAAAAAAATTAAAACTAAATTGGAAACATCGAATAAAAAATTATTTGCTGGGCTTTGTATAAGTTTCAAAGCCTACTATACCTATTTTTGAAAATCATTTGTTGATAAATTCTCAAATGGTTTTTGAAAGTCTGTACATAGAATACTATTCCGATAGAAAGTGGTTTCTACGAATATTGTCTCTGTAGACAAACCATTTTTAAATTTCAAAATGGAATAGAAAAATTCTTTTAAAAAAAACTAAAAAACATGCATACTTCTAGGAGCGTCAGATAAATATTTGGCCATAGCTTTGAATGTTAATAAAACCTTAATGTGAGCATTGCTTGTAAAAAAAGTTTAAACTAACAACTCAAGGTACATTTTAAAACTTTATCACTGTAAAATCGAAATACAAAATAAACGAAATCTGAAGACTGCAGAACAAAAGCGATCGGAATGAAGAACGTAATTAAAATAACTCCCATCGGAATGTGTGACATGCCCCTATTTGTTTATATATGAATAAAAATATGTAAAATATGCATACTTTTAGGAGGATTAAATAATATTTTTCTTTACCAGCTTTTCCTATTTAAATACGGAAATAAATTATTCCGTGCGGAATGTGTAACAGGCCTGTTTAGTTAAACTTAATAAAGCCTAAATTTATTTACCTTACAATTTTCTATTATTTAACAAAATGTAAAATTAAATAAATATATTATCACTGTAAATTATTAATTATAAAATCAATGAAATTTTTAAGCAAAATTTGCTATTATTTTTTTAATTCCGTAAAGTGTTAAAACGCACAAATAATAAACTGTTAATATGTAATCACTTTATGCATATAAACCTCTTGTTAATTAAAATTTATAATAATTTTTAATATACCTTGGGCAGCGTTAATTCTAATTTACATTTGTAAACAAATCCTTGAAACATAATAACACTAATCCTTTTCTTTTTATTAAAAAAAACAACATATACAATTATACCAGCACTATCAGTCTACACTTAAAACATGAAAATAAAGTACATAATTAATTTCATTTTAGATTAAAACATGATGTGATGTTAAAATTTATATATCTAAAAGAATATAACGAAATACAACAAATCAGTTAATAAAATAATAAAATGTTGAAAGTTTAGAAATAAAATTAGCTTTAATTTAAGTTAATATTATTGATAGATATATTTAATTCCTCAAGCCATCTTAATATATTTATAATACTAAAGCTATTTTAAAAAAATTTCGTCTTCGTTATTTCTAAATAACAAATTGTTTATAATCTGTCATAAATATATATTAATTAATTATTGCTATTTTTTAACACTTAAAAATTTATTAATAAAATCTCCATATTTCAAATAAAACAATTTGTGTAATACATTTGTAACTGTTAATTTATGAAATATTCACCCTTATTATGCGACTGTTTGTCAACGTCACGTCAACACGACAGCAAGAAATTGTCGCTCGTTGGTGACGACAACAATTAACTACTAATTAACTGTTCTTGCCATTTTCTAAATCTTAGAGAATACAAAGAGTAGTCAATTGCTGCCGACAACGAGTAGGCACGTGACAATATTTTGCTGAGGTGTTGACGTGACGTTGACAGATAACAATAATCACACTATTTATTCATAAATATAGATGTTTTCTTCCTTTCCTCTTTAACATTTAAATTAAAAGAAATTATTTGCAAAGTATGTATATGATAATGCAAACGTAGTAAAAACTTAATTGCATTTTCAGTAAAGAAATTCAAAAAACAAAAATGTCATTAAGATATAAGGGAGAAAAAACTGATGTTTTTCAGTTAAAATATATGTTATTAACTAAGAGTCAGTTTTTGAGTACGAGATTAAAGATTAAATTAAATTTAGTATCTGTATTCCTTGAGTTAACTTTGTTATGTTTTTACTAGTTTAGGATTAAACCACCACAATTGGCGCTTAAACGAGCAAAAAATAAAAAAATTCAACTCAAAGATTAAAACCTGTTAGTAAATTTAAGTTAATCTCTAATCTCGTACTCAAAAAACTACTCTAAAAAATTAGTTTTTCGTTCGGGCGATATGTTCCCGTTTTGGCGACTTATTTTTGGTTGTAGAGAAATTTTCCGTTTTCGGTGATTTTTTTAGAGCTATGCACTTTATGGCACGGTAGGAGGGCTTCATGGTTTAATATTTTTGTTTTATGTTTCTTGATATGTGTAATGGAGGATATGCATTAGTGTGGCATTGTGTTAATTGTTGTTGGACTGTTTAAGTAGCGAAGGTACAGCACTGGTCACTTAACTGTACCGGCAGCGACTAATACTGTTCTATGCTAAAGCACATCTTAGCGCTCTACCATAGATAATACGTAGTCATCTGGCGACCTGTCAAAAAAAAAATGACAACACTCTTTTACACGGACAAGCACTGTGTATCAGGGATGGCAAATAAGATTTTCAAATTATACCAACTGTGGTTAAAAATTGTACGTTTTTGAGCTTAATTGTACCAAAACAGATTTTTAAAACCAAAAACGTGTATCAAGTATAGAACATATATGTATCACTCTTCCATATACATAGGTATGCAACCTGTCTGTGGCAGATTTAGCAGTTCTAGTTTCTAATTGAAAAATAATTCTTTAATTTAGAAGGTTGAACGAACTATATTTTCAACATAGTTCTGAAATGTTAGATTTTACTAATGCAAATAAATTTGTGAAAACTCTTTTTTTTTCAGACCTTAATATGTATCATGATCAGCGAGAGCTTGAAATTGCAGAGACTAAATTTTGATAGTTGACCATTTTAAATGTTCCTCTCTCTCTGTGTCGAATTTCTCAAAATTGATTTAATTCATATAAAAAGTCGCATATGAGAATTTCCACAGAAAAGTGGCCATTTTATCGCACTGCGTCATTAAAATAAAACATAGGTTTTTCTTTCAAAACCTGGCTTAATTGCTTGGTGATGTAACGTGACAAAAAGTAAACTTTTTACTGGAAATGCCCTTATGTACGAATAGACGAAAATTGTAAAATTTTTTATCACAATAAAAGAACTGCAATGTGGAGATTTTCTAACATATTTCAAATTTATTAATTGTATTAAATAAAGCATTTGTGTACCATTGTACTTTTGAAGTCTGATTTGTACCAAAAATTGTACAATTGTAACAATTTTTCCATCCCTGCTGTGTATTCAACTCACATGAGCGGGGTAATTCAACACACACATCAGAGAGCGCAATTTTTGCACTTGAGAACGCACTAAAATTCACTTTTTTGCACACACAAACACTATTAGACTTTAATTAATTTTACATTTTGAAACAAATTTCATGTTTCTTCTTTTTGTAATTTTAAACTATTTATTTAATTTTGTTGACATTTGCATGTTGAAATTTATCAGTGTTTTGAACCATTTTTTCATTCAGCAGAATTGCATTTTTGATACTGTTTCGCACAGTCTGCATAGTTTTATCTCAGAGTTGCCAATGAAAAATTTGTGTCGTCTGACACCGTATTGTCCGGTAAGCCACCTTGTTAGCACTTTAAGGTTATATTTGTCCATTACCAGTAACTTTTTGGATTTGTTTTGGGATGACCTAATGAACCATTTTGCTTATCTTAGACCGTAAAGGGCTTCCCAAAAGCGAGCAAACTGCATCTGAGTCCAGGATCTATTCTGCTCTTTAACGTATCCACGAGAGTTGCCAAAGAAGTGTTCTGGTCCTATAAATCTACGTTGCGCTCCTCTGTTGGCCCGTCCGTTTCCATCGTGGCCAGGCACCTAGCATAACGTCAGCTTATTTTCTGCTCCAAGTTCATAATCCATGACAACACCCGACCTTATCGCATGAAAGATTAAGGCTGCCTGGCTATCTAACATCAAGTAGATACATATTTTTTCTACATTACATTTTCTCCTCAAGCATTCTCTAGCACAAATAAAGATGGATCGTATGGTATTTAGCCGTGGGAATGTCCTTTGGAAGCTATGCCCGTATATCACTGCCCCCGTATCTCCAGTTTCCTATATGGAGCAGTCAGTGAACCAGACTCGGTCAGCATAGAGTGTGTCTCAGCCATTGGTTCCTTTCAGTAATCAGAACGTCAAAGTTTTTGCTCAAGACTAATATCAGTTGTATTTGATCAATGTTCCTAATATATGGGTCATTCACAAATTGTCCTAGTATTCTCATGTACCCCACCAGATCTCCGGTTGTTATACTGAATTTAAATGTCACGATATTTTTTTCTGTGTATTTACTGATTTAAATCTCTGGGCACTGTTTTTGCCGTGTAGCGCATTTTTATAAATACCAGAGTAAAATCTTAAGTAACTTTTCATTTGCGATCATGTCTCTTAAATTTAACCGATATACTGCTCATTTACGAGAAAATTCACGAAGAATAGGAGTCGCTTTTGGACTCGGCAAAAAATAAATTTTTGTTAAGTTTTGATAAGGAATACCAGGATTTCTGTCTTGAACGTCATTAAACACGAACGGGCTTAACATTTTTGGGATATAATTTGTTGATATTAAAAATTTGTTTTGTGGTTACGTAAAACTATTCCATATTTTCAAGCATGATTATTCATACACAGTCCCAAAATCTAAAAATATACTTTTTGAGACTCGTCTTAAAAATGACGGTCAAGACATTTACTACTTTTTAGTTTTTTTTTTAGATTATTCTGCAATTTTTTTTCACGACAATGTGCAGGGACAAAATTCTTTTAAAAATCCTAGGCCGCGCTTTGAATGTTTTGTGAATAAAAACAGAACAATTTCAAGAAATAATTTTAATATTTTAAAAACAGCTATTAGATATTTCCAATTTACTTTGTTTTAAAGTTTTTTTTCATGTTGTTTATGAAAAAGTGTTGCTGGTGACAAGTATTTTTGCATAGAACGAGTATGAGGTAGCAATTAAATACTGTTCTCAATCATTATGGAAAAAATTTTGAATTCTGAGAAATGTGTTTCTGGTGACATCAGGGATGCAAAAGTTGGTACAATTGTACTTTTTAGCACTATTTAAAAGTCAAAAGTACAACAGCAGCCCAATGACAAACTTGGCACTTTTTTAAAAAATTTGGAGAGTGACGGGGTTTTTTTGGATTTGGAACGATTTTTCGTCATCCCAAATTTGGTTGATAAACAGATTGGTTTCGGCTATGTGCCATTTTCAGTGTTCTCTTGAATATTCAAGAAGAAGGAAAATCGTTTCGAATTATTAAGTCTTTAAAAAACGACAACATATGTACCTTTTAGTCGAAGGTATAAATGAAAGATGAACTAAATAACTGATATATAGAGATTGCCTGGGGAATATTATCCATTCCACATTCATCTGCAAATATGGAAAGGATATCAAAATAGAATGAAAACCAATGTCTCCAATATAATCCAAACAAAGGATTTTCTAAAGTCACCTAATTCGTGCTGCTACAATTTACAAATGACTAATATGTAGTTTGTTGGCAAGAAGTATATTCTAAATAATCCTTTTATATTCAGATCTCAACAACTTATAGTCTTTTGTGTGAATTTTGAAATTAAACATTTATATTAATTGTTAAGTTTATTTACATACTTATGTGATGATCCTGATAAAGAGGGACCTTATCTTCCCAGCATGAACTTTCAGTAGAGCCAAAACAGCTGTTGGAGTAAATTTTGAAGTTTTTGAGATTATAGTTTGTATCACTGCTTAGGCATGTTCAGCTAATTCACAAGTAGAATTGATTCTAAATTGACCGACAAATGACTTAAAAAGATATTTTTTTAAACTCTACATTTAGGGAGAAAGGAGCCTTTTTAACTTCCCTCATATGAAATGCATTGGGGAAGTTAGGATCTGCCTTCCGAAATGCTATTTTTATACACAAGATTTTATGCTCTACTTCAGTTTTCACTCGTAAACAAAATAAAAAACGGCATTGCTTGCAAAATGTTATCTAGTTTTAGGAAATTTAGCTAACTCAATTTCGGCCTCCGGATGATAAGGTCCCTTTTCATCCGGATCATCACGTATATTTAGTGCAAAATTTACTTCAATGTGCCTTTTTGTCAATTGTTAAGTTTTTACACACATCTACATGTAATTTTGAGTAAAGAATATTTTAAAATAAGAGAACAAGAATTTAGTCCAATGGGGCTAAAAAAAGTACATACAATTTTTCCTGAAAATAAGTACAATTTTAAAATCTCATTTTGCATCCCTGTGTGACATATTCTTCGATAATTACTCTCCTATTTTTTTTTTCTCTTTCTACTTCAAAACAGAGTTCAAACAGCGGGGACAAAAAAATAACATTTACTTTGCAATTGGCCCATACACTAACATATCGTACAATGCTACCAGCTGATAAAATTTAATTAATATGTAGCACTTTAATCGAACCGGGATCGTTAAGACAACAAATTGCTTTGCAATAGTTTTCTTTAATTTTGTAATATAAAACCAACTACTTCACTAAGTGTTCAATTATTATTCTAGTTAAATATATTGTAATTAATAATACATTAAATGAAATCTATGCAAGGGCGGATTAAGGGGGAGTGGATGTTTTCCCTCCTCCACTAAAAGATATATTTGAAAATTTTATTCCCTTTAAAGGTTTTTTTTTATTCATTTCCATCGCTTCGCTTGCATAGATTGCGGTAATTTTATCCTTAGATTTTAAAGCAGAGATGGGCAAAGTCTTATTACCTAGCTCATGTAAAGACGAGCCTGGTGTTTGGTGGTGGCCTAGAGAAATTGAATAACAATTTTATATTTTATGTATGTTCGCTTGACTTATGCTCTTTTTCTCTCTATCTCTCTCTCTCTCTCTCTCTCTCTCGCAAAGTAAGTCAAGTCTTATTCAAAATTTATTTAAAATCACATTTCTTCCAACACTCCAAAATTTAAAAATATTAAAAAGTTTTATATAAAAACTTTATTATCATGACATTACATACTTATGCCTTACCCTACGTCTATACCTGATATATTTTTATCATGACAAATTCAAATTTCATATAGAAAAAACATCTAACATAAAACAAATTATTTTTCAATATAAAGTTTGACTTATGTCATGATAAAAATATATCAGTTATAGACGTAGGGTTATTTCATTGAAAAATTTTCCGACTTATAACAGTTAATACAACAAATTTTCGTAAAAAAAATTTGTTCTATAAGTCTCTTATTAATCAAAAAATTGTTTTGTGAATTAGGTTGTTAATGTATAAACAATACAGATAATAAATTGTGTTATACTATTCTATATTCTAGTTTACTTTCAATGTAAATTTATATCGAAAAAATGTATATATACATACATATATATATATATATATATATTTTTATGTAAAATAATCCTTTTTATAATATAGAAAATCCACAAAAATATATGTAAATATTGTTCCCCTTATCAAAAAAAATTCTGAATATATAACCTTAACCTTTATATCCTTAAACAAATTTATTAACTTAAGAACTATTGAAAATAGTTATTGAAACAATAGAAACAAATGCTTTAACTCTTTTTAACATACATTTTTTCAATCACATAAAATACTTATTTTTGAAAAATCTAAGTGTCTAGTTATTGTAATTAATTTATGTTCATTATTTTATTTAAATGTTTTAATTTTAATTAAATAAACTTAACAAATTATATATAAATATACAAATAAGGTAACTAAATATTTGAAAAAATGTATTTATATTTTTCAAAATAATGCAAAAGAAAATAACATTAAATTAAATAGTTTAAAACCCCCTGAAGAAAATATCTGATAACTTCAAAACGGCTGGACCAATTTTCTTTAAACATAGGTTAGAAGATTTTGGATCAAGTCAGCTTTCGAACAAAGTTTCCTAAACTAAAATCGATCTAGCCGTTTAGGAGCTACGATGTCAAAGACACACAGATTTAACAGGATATATCTAGAAAAGATGTGATATATTCTAAACGGCTGGAACGATTTTCTTCAGGCATGGCTAAGAACACTCTCGATCAAGTCACCTTTCAAACAGAAAAATACTAAATCAGAATCGATCCAGCCATTTGGTCTGTACGTGGACTCGTACAGACACACACTACAAACTTCTTTGGTCGGGGTTAACAAAACAAGAGATCAATTAATAAATTTAGATGAATTATTTATAAAATAATATACAAAATGATTAATTAAATAAGAAATATGAAGACATAAATTTCATGAAATAGTTTAATAAATATTTAAAGTAACAAATTCTAAACAAAATAAGCACAATAAACATATTTAAAGAAAAAAGTGTTAAGTTAAAGAAATGTTTAAGAAAACACCAAATTTTAATTACAATTTTAAATATTAAGTTATACATTTTTAGTCGAAGTATATTGCATTTAATCTAAAGATATTTAATTATTTTGTTTAGAAAGAAATTCTAAATTGTGTAACAATTGAAAAGACAAAGAAAATTTTGGCTGCACGGAAGGTTGAACTGACAACATGATGTTTCGAGATAAACCACGATCTCATCATTAGAGTTCTTGTTCGCTTAGACCTCACTGCCAACAACACAACAGCTATAGTTGAATATTCTTTGCTTTTTTAATCAGTTCGGCTGATTCACTTGTAAAATTTTTCAGCTTTCATTTGACGGTTTGGAAACTCACTATTTTTTTCATATTGTTCAATTAAGCTTTTTTATTATTTCCCTCATGCCCAGTTTGAAAACCATCGGTTTACGAATACTAGGTTGCGAATGTTTGTTTGTGCTTTTGTATTTATTTTGACAGTGCATTTTTAGCTATGTGCCTTTAGAGTTTTTAATAATTAACAATTATATATAGGTGGAGTTCACGCAACGTTTGGTAACTTTTTACTAAATAAATTGGTAAAATTTTATATATACTATATTATTGTAAAATTTATTTTAAAATTTGTTGACAGCAAAATGTATGACACATTTTACCAATTTAACGAGTAAACAATTACCGAATGTTGCGTGAACTCCACCATTATATTTTTATAAACCCATTTTTTAATAGTTTCAAACTTTTTGAAACAAAATTCAAGTTTTTCAGAAAAATGTTTTTATTTGAATTTTTTAATATGTTTTATATATCGTCCCTATCATGTCCAACTATTTTATGTTGAAAATTTGTTTTCAGACTCATTGGATATGCTTCGGTATTTGCGATCTCCCAAAAAGTATCGATTTTTCATATTCAATCACCCCTATCGCGAATAACAAGTGAAATATATGTTTCCGTGAAATTTTCATTTCCGTTCGAAGGAAAATTGCTATTGTGAAGGAAGAAGCTTAATAAAATAAATTAAAAATCAAAGAAATTTTTGCTAAAAAATGCAATGCCATGAGGAATCTAAACAAAATCGAATTGTTCGTCCAGGATTGCTAGATGCATCCAATGCCTTGGAGTACCCGAGCCATTGCAGGCAGCCTAATTCAATCAAATAGTCTTTTAGTGTTAAATTAAATTTTCTGAAGAGTAAGTAAAACTGAGTTTTTATATATTTTGGACGCGATGAGTGACTCTCTACAGACGCGGAAAAATCATTTGCTATTCCATCATCGCGAAACTTAGTTCATGTGTGCTGGGAAGGTGTTGCATGGAGGTAGCGTTAAGATAAATGTGTTAGTATTAAGATAAATGAACACTCTTTTATCCTGAAAATAAATATTTATAAGGTTTAATAGTTAATTGGAAGGATAAAATAGCAATTACATGATGTATTTATCCATTTCGCCTGCTAAAATAAAGTGAACAAAAACAGGGGAAAAGGGAAAAAATCCACGTGAAAAAAATCATTCATGATAAGGGGAATTTTTCGATTTTTTATTCACGATCGCAAAAGAAGGGAAAGGGAAAACATTTCGAGGGAAAATATATTCACGATAGGGGTGAATAATTGAAGAGTTTATGTATTCATAAAATGTCGCCTACGATAAAATGTTAGAGCCTGTATTTTGAAAATTATTATTAATTTGATAATTCTATAGAACTGTAAGCTTTTAATTTTAATAATAAAACAAGTCTTCAAAAAAAGTCGCTTACGATAATTTGGCGCTTAGCAGTCGACGTTAACATTTACTTTTAAGTAAACGACATAAATCTGTTTAAAACTTGAAATTGTTTTCCTTAAACTTTTTAATATTTGTATTTAAAACTTTAAATTTGTTTAAAAACTAATCAAGTTAAATAGACTGAGAGCCAGTGGATGGACGACAGGCTTACGGCATAGATTATACGCAGATAGTCAACTAAAACTTCAAAAACCTAAGTCTGCTGTCAAAAACCAAAGTCTAAGAATGTGTTAGTAGAACATTCTGTTTTAGTATTGGTTTAAAATAAAATATTCCCCACAGCTACAAAACCACACTTACGCCCCTTATCACAATGTATGATTAAGAGTTAACGTGGACTTTAACGGCAAGTTTTGAATGGTGAAAGTCCATGTTAACTCTTAATCGTACATTGTGAAAAGGGCCGTTAGTTGTACAAAAAAGTATTTAACAAAATTTATATTTTTTAAACACGAATTTTTAGTTGTTATATACAATTAATTTTGCATTAATTAATGAAAATATGAATCTAGAATCATTTTTAACGCAATTGAGCTCAAAAAATTTTGATTGGCTAAAAATTTTTTTGTTGCATTTTTTCTATTTGCCACTGAAAAAAATTTTCCCAAATAGTATCAAAAATGCAATACTGTTGAATGAAAAAAAACGGTTTCAACACACAAGTGTCAACAAAATTAAACAAATATTTTAAAATTACAACAAGAAAAATAAAATTTGTTATATGGCAAATAAAAAAATTTTATAATATAAAATAGTGTTTGTGTGTGCAACAAAAAATAAATTTTAGTGCATTTTCAAGTGCGAAAATTACGCTCTCTGATGAGTGTTGAGTTGCCTCTCTCAGTGTGTTGGATAACAAAATACCCATAGGTGTGAAGAGTGTTGTCAATATTTTTTTTTGACAGTAGTCCAGTTGACTATCTAAAAATGTTTTATAGCGTTTTGAGTGATTTAAACCGTGCTAAATTTAGCCCGAAAATGGCTAAGTTGGCATCCCTGCTGCGGGTAAATTATCGTTCGATATCGAATGACGTAATTGTCCCCGCCGGACTGGTGTTTACCTCTTAGCAGAGGCGTAATTTCATTACTAGCTGAGCCAATAATATTTATGTAGTGGCCTTTAACAATTCTCTTGAAACTTTTTTTGTTATGATTTTATCTTAGAAAGAATCCAAATATTATTTATTTAAGAAATCTTTTTTTTTATTATTATCATATACGACTATTTTTGTAAAGAAATATACGAGTAGATTCGAAAAGAAATGCCAGCAAACAAATTTAATAAGCATATCAAATTTTTTAAGCCACTACAAAAGGCAAATCCACAAACTGTTTCGTATAAGAAAACTACATACATGTATAGATAGTTAGTGGGATTAATCTTAATATGATGCAAATCAAAAAGAAATTGAAAATGGTTTCTTTACAATAAATACATGAGTAGTATATTGTATTTCGTACATTATTGGTATATATTTTTGCAAGTTATAATATTTTATTATAACCGTCTTAAAACGTCAATAAATAATTTTTCTTCAAAAAAAAAAAATCAAAAATTCAGCAATAAAACCCACAGATACATGACAACAATAACAACAACAAAAATCCCAAACAAAATATATTTATAAAAAGCAAATACAAAGAATAAATAAAATAAGTAAAAAAAATAATGTGCATATTAACGTTTATATATCTGGAAAAAGCAATAATAGTATTTCAAATTAAAAAAAAAAACACAAATAGAACATGTTTTACCAAAAAAAAACTAAACAAACAAATTTACATTAAATATTTTAAACATATATAAAAAATATGAAAAATCCACAATAAAAAAAACTTACCCTGTATTTAGCATTATTTTTACATAGCAAATAATTAAATAATATTTGATTAAAAACAATACATTTAAAAAATAAATAACTTAAAACCCTTTAAAAAAAAACTTAGCAAACCTAAAAAATTATATATCAATGTGCAATTTAAATTGTTTACCTTTAAAAACAACAATAAAACAACAACAATTTATCTCTTATAAAACAATCCAAAAATGAACTTAAATAAGTTATATAAATATTTATACAAAATAAAAGAAGAAAAAAATTGGAAAACAAATTATAAAAATTTCAACAAATATTTATATTTAATCTTTCTATGCAAATAAAACCAAAAACAAGAAACTCAATAAATAAAATATGAAAATTGTAAAAAAGAGGAAAATACGATGTATTAAAAAAATAGCACATAAAAATATTTACTTATACATATAAGCTAAGATGCTCCGCGCCCAACGATACACGCCCTCATAACACGAACAATCAATCACACACATACACAAACGAGACAAAAAAGTAAAAACTATTTGTTAAAAATCTGTTTCAAATTTGAAATAAACTGCAACAAAGCAAAAATTTATACATTTTTATATCCTGTTTATCAAAGCGAAAGAAAAATTTATTTGGGTTTAAATAAATTTCTATGCGAATGATGACTCGAACGACAGACAGCTCGAAAGAAAACGCAAATCTTTAACATATTCCCAGGAAAATTTTTTATGGCAAAGTAATCAGTTAAAATGCTTATAAACATACCCTTCCTTCACTACTTGTACTTTGGAATTTTAACAAATTACTTTAACATGGTGATGTCATTGAAGGCAAGTACTTAGTATTTCCCTCAATAAGTGTGTACTTTCTCTTTTAAATGGACATTTTAGGCGACTTCATGCTTTAAAATTGTGGATACAATTTAAAATGTTTCTGGCAACACTGTTGAGAAAAATACCGAATCAGTGTTGTCATATTAGGGGATTTATCCCCAAATCGGGAATTTTTTCAATCGTTGATAGTTTTTATGCTTTGGGGATTTTTATTTTACAGTATATATTTTTATTTATTTCTTGGATTATTTTAATATCAATACATCCCAGCAAAAATTTTTGATGGCAAAGTAATGAATTAAAATGCTAATAAACATACCCCTCGTCATTTTTACTTTGGCATTTTAGCAAATTACTTAAACATGGCGATGTCATTGGATGCAATTACTTACCACATTGGGTTACAAACAGTGTTGCCAGGATCTGGAGAGAAAAAAAGAAGCTAAATCGGCTTTTAAAAAAGGCAAGAAAAGGCATGATCACCCAAAATAAGAAGCTAAAAAAACGCCAAAAAATTTTTATATTAAATTGTAGTTTTTAATAATGATAACTTAAAGTTATTGCAAGATGACATTATTACATTGAAATTTTGCCAGCAAATTTGAATATAAAAATAATACTAATCTCAATCTTCAATCTGGATGGTTTCTGAAAGAATTTTAATCAACATATGTTGATTCGCTGCAAGGGTTAGTAGAAAGCAGTTGGACAAGGGCTTCTGTTCTTAATCTGCTCTGCATTGCACTATATGAATTTAGCCCCTTTTTGTGTCCAAAATTTATCTATAGCAAAATGATTAGACCCATCTAAAATATTTTAGGCACTCCGCCCTTAGAAGGCTTCCGCTTAAGGTCCTTAAAATGTTTCATCACGCACTCTCACGAACTCACGTTCTGTTATGAAAATTTTCAAACATTCCTCTGGAAACCCTTAAAGTTTGCTTACGCACACAGCGAAGAAAGTTTTGTTTCACACAGGCTGTATAAAATATTTTATTTTCAAGCTCCTCGCCTTAAACATATTGAATAATTCTGAATTTCGCACTTTTTAACCTACTCAGAAAAATTAGATTTTTGAAGAGATTTGAAAGTATTTACAGCTATGACCTAGAGAGTTTTAAAGTTGTATAGCTCTCAGTTGCGGTAATTTTTAATTAAGATCAAATTCCAATCCATAATTCTATTAGTCCATCTTAAGGTGACTTAAATTTTTCTAATAATGAAATAACACTCACCGACATGCGACATTATTTGCCGTTTGTTAAAAACTAGAAATTATTTGCTTGTGAATCCAAATTTGATTATTAGTCTAAGGTTCGTAACGTTTTAATTCAGAAAGAATTGGGCATGATTAATATTCCAAGGAACGAGGAAAAAATTAGCATCAACTTAATTTTTCAACGTACACAGCAGAACAGGGTAACACGCCACTTTGGGAAGCCGCTACACTTCCATCGTCAGTGCTCACGTGTATTGCGCTTATCACCACTGTACGTTGAAAAATTAAGTTGATGTTAATTTTTCCCAATTCTTTCTGAATTAAAACGTTACGAACCTTAGCCTAATAATCAATTTGGATTCACAAGCAAATACGTTCGAAATTATCATATTAATATTAGAAATTATTGTTATGAACATTTGAAAAGTAAAAAAATTACAAATGGAAAAAATAAGTTTAGCATTTTTGAAGCTAAATAAAAAATTTAAAAACGCTAAAAAAGGCCGCGAAGCTTAAACGTAAATTTCGACGCTAAAAGACGAAAAAATTGGTTAAATCTAGCCTCGAAAAGGCTAAACTGGCTACGCTGGTTACAAATAACAAATTAAAAATTCAATATTTAAAAGTCATTGAATACTTAAAACATAATAAAAATTAAATGTCTCTGCTAAGCATTGAACTCGTGCCGTTTTCAAAGATTGTTGTTGTTTTATGCCGTGTTTTGCCCACTGGTCTACTGCACAACTATTCTGTAATGGGCTTAAAACTTGTTTTTACAACATGCAAACTTTTAAAAAAAAATCTATTTTGCTTCTCCAGGGGTTGAACTACCTATCAACTGTATGATAAGCAGAGACACTACTACTCTGCCAATAAGAGAATAAATCAGGGACCGAAAATAACAGTTCCCTCTAGTCAGCCTAGAACCATATGTCTCTATGTCAACACTCTTTTCTCTACCGACAATTGTACTAGTTAAAATGTCGACTACTTTCCTTTTATGCGCATGGTGGGTATTTTTTTAAAGTATAAAGAAATTACAAATTTTTGTGTGACTAAAATAAATTTTGACTTGCTTTTCTACTAATTATCTGCATTTTTGAATATCGATTCTTTGGAAGCAATGAAAATGTAGTTCCTCAAAAAGGACTTCCAATTTTTTTTACTGGGATGCCATTAGACGATTACATTGGCTGGGATTACATTGGCTGGTCATTAGTAGTATTGACAATGTCACTAGTAAATCACTATAATTTCATTATCGACATCGATCACGGAAAAATATCAATATTGTAGACTAGAGTCCCTAAAATTTACTAGTGAATCGTTGGTGCCAATGTCTCCATGTGGTCCCAAAAGAACCACTTAGTCAATAGTGCTACAGTACTGGTGGATTTTCAATGACAAGCAAATATTAAATGTCAATAGATGATTACATTGTCTGGGGTACACCTGGTCAGTAGTACTACTGACAATGTCATTAGTAAATCACTACAATTTCACTATTCGCATTTCCTGCAGGGTTATTATCAAAATTTCAGTTCAAAAAGTCAGACAGAAATAATTTGTCTATACGATATTTGAGTATAGCATTGTGATGGAATAAAAATCTACAAATACTTTTATTTTGTTACTTTTTTCAAAAAAGTAAAAATATAACTGTTATTTTTGACTCGTACTTTTTCGGTCAAAAATAGAAGTTAAAATTTTACCGTTATTTTTTCGGTCAAAAATTAAAGTTAAAATGTGACTGATATTTTTTAGTCAAAAATAAAAGTTAAAATTTTATCGATATTTTTTGGGCAGAAATAAAAGTTAAAATTTGACTGATATTTTTTGGTCAAAAATAAAAGTTATATTTTGACCGATATTTTTTTTCAAAAATAAAAGTTAAAATTTAAAGGGATTTAGAAGTCGCTACCCCAGCGTTCCTTGTTTATTTGAACCGCTTGTTATGCTTGACATTTGTGAGCAGGAGCATCAACTATTGAACAAATTTAATTAACGAAATTGTATATAAGAACTATTGATGCTCCTTATATTCACTTGCAAGTTAAATCGGTGTTGATTAGTAGGATATTCACCATGTGAGATTATTAGCTCCAAATATTACTTGCTCCTTTTTTGAAATTTAACTTATTTTTGACCAAAAAAATATCGGTAAAATTTTAACTTTTATTTTTGACCAAACAAAATATCGGTCAAATTTTAACTTTTATTTTTAACCTAAAATATAATAGTCAAAAAATAACAATTATTTTTTGACCGAAAACA
This sequence comes from Panzeria rudis, assembly GCA_956483635.1. Lineage (NCBI taxonomy): Eukaryota > Metazoa > Arthropoda > Insecta > Diptera > Tachinidae > Panzeria > Panzeria rudis. The sequence goes on along the minus strand of OY101447.1, from coordinate 136,714,952 downwards.
TATTGGTCAAAAACTAACTATTATTATTTGACTTTTTCGAAAAAAAGTCATAACAGTTATGGTCTCTGGAATAAATGAAAAAAAATTAAAGTCATTTTTGCGGAAGTACTTTTTCTCTACTTCCAAAGTGTTAATAAGTGCGTATTTTCGAATATCCAGATAATTAATTAAAAAGCTAATGGTACTTATAGAAATTGAGGCTCTTTCGAAATTTTTGCAAATACTTACGATATTTCTTGAATTTTTTTTAAGAAAATGAAATAAATATTATGAATTGTTATATTTTTATTTATGAAAAATAACTCTATAGGAGTAATTAAAAACAAGTTTTTCACTTACTAAAAATAAAATAAAAAAAATAAAATTTTCTTAACATCATGAACATGACTTCGAATCCAATGAATAAACATCAAAAAAGAGAACCTCCTGCAATGACAAGCCTATGTAAAAATCATTAGAAATTATCCGGATTTTCACCACTTCCGGATCACAAGTTCAGGATCTTATTGACTTCCATGGATGTTCTTTTTTGCTGGGTAATTGATTTAACTACTGTAAAGTAATGCGGACGGTATGTAGTTTATGATGAAAAGTATGTTGTTTGGTAATAACAACATATAAAACGTAAAACCATGTAACTAAAATGTTTTAAATCTTACAGGAGAGTTAAAACTGTTTATAAAATAAGTCATTGACTTAATTTACATCATAAAATTTTTCATGGAATTGCATACATAGTTGCACAAAATTGTGTTTTTGTCGGCAAGAGGGGTAGACATGCAAACGTGGTAGGAAATATAGCGTGACTTCAATTTCATGAAATGTATTTAAACATATTACAATCGTTGGCATTTTTGCATTGTGTAATTGTGAAAAAAAAGTTGCATGAAATTTTATCAACTTTAAAATAGAATTAAAAATAATTTCATCGTGTAAATTTAGTAATTTAAAAAAAGAACAGTACGTTTTTGAAATTACAAAAATCTCCCCGCAATTTTTCTGAGTGTAAAATTTAACATAAAATAAAAATTAAACAATACTCATTAATTGTTAAAACATTTGAAACTAATTATCTATATACATACAAATATTAATTAATTATACAGGGTGTTTTTTTAGAGGTATAGAACTTCGAATTGAAATAAAACACAAGAAAATCGTTTTAATGTCCATCAATTTGGCTTTATTGGAAGGATAATTTTATGCCATTAATGTTTAAATATGATTTCGGGCATGTGGCCGCCGCGGCTGGCTCGAATAAAGCCAATTCTACAGGTACAATTTTCAACCACTTTTTCGAGCATATGGGGCCGTATGTTGGCAATAAAGCCACGAATGTTGGCTTCCAAGTCCGCTAACGTTTCTGGTTTGTTGGCGTAGACGAGCGACTTCACATATCCCCAAAGAAAATAATCCAATGGTGTCAAATCACACGATCTTGGTGGCCGATTGACAGGTCCATTCCGCGAAATTATGCGCTCATCGAATGTTTCCTTCAATAAATCGATTGTGACGTGCGCTGTGTGGCATGTAGCGCCGTCTTGTTGGAACCACAACTCATCCACATTCATGCCATCCAATTCGGGAACAAAATAGTCGGTTATCATGGCTCTATACCGGTCTCCATTAACGGTAACTGACTCCCCAGCATTATTTCGGAAGAAGTATGGCCCAATGACTCCACCAGCCCATAGAGCACACCAAACAGTCAGTTTTTGTGGATGTAATGGCGTCTCAAGGGTCTCATGTGGATTCTCTTCACTCCAAATGCGGCAATTTTGCTTGTTGACGTAGCCATTCAACCAAAAATGAGCCTCATCACTGAACAAAATTTTGCGATTTTGCTTGCGGTAAACTTCGCGAACTGAACCATTATTTTCGAAATAAATTTGCACGATTTGCAAGCGTTGTTCTTTTGTCAACCTGTTCATGATGAAATGGCAAACCAAACTAAATATTAATCACTTGACAGCTGACAAAATGGCCGCAGGTTAAAAAAGTGATGCCAACTTAAAGTTCTATACCTCAATAAAAAACACCCATTATTAACAAACAAATTTAAACAATTACAAGAAGAAAAAAATGTGTTAAAAAATATACCATAATTAATTATTAATTAATAAAAGAAACAAATAAATCTTACATATTTTCTCTCTCCTTAGTAAAAAAATATATAAATAAAAAATCTATAAATTAAAACATTAGTTATTTATTAAATTACAAAGTTAAGTGTTAGAATTACAAAACATTAAACAAATTAAATTAAAAAAATGCGAAAAAAAAACTCAAAGAAATAATAAAAAATAACAATTTATATAAATTACATTAGTATTTCCTTTTTTTATTTAGATCGATTAAAAACATGTAAAATTAATTGGTCTAAAAATAATGTAAAAAAAAGCAACAAAAAAATAATAATTTCAAAATATTCAAATGATAAAGAAATAAAAAATTATTAAATGAAAAAACGTAGTTTTTATTTCAAATGAAAAAAAAAGCACAAGTAAGAATTTTTTAAATCACTTTTAAGTTTACTTTTAAATTTATGGGTCGATTATGGATAGCAACCGAAGTACAGTTGCGTTACCAATTAGCAACTGAAAATTCGTGGTTGCCAGAAAATCACTAAATAGCCACTGAAATAACAGTTCTCAGTTGACAGTTGCCATACGTAATGTTGTTTTTAGCAAATGGCATTCCAAGTGAGGCTCGGTTGCGACCATTCTGAGTACGATTCAATACTATAAATAAATTATAGAATTTAAAAACAAGCGTAAAAAACACTTTCATTTCATTTGTGGACTTCTAGAATAAAATTAATTATTTGTAGGCTTATTTTTTATTAAAATTAAAATATATTTTGTATTCTTTTCTTTTTGCTCACATACAGGAGGGTACATTATCAGTCTGGAATCGCGATGCATCTGATTATTCCAGTACGACACGTATCCGGGACACACTACGTAGGATATTAAATATACCTGTTACCGTGCCAATGGAGTATAAGATACACTGTGATAGCCTTAAATATGTAGCAATGTAAGTATTCATTTCTTCGTTTGTTTATTCGTCACGAAATTCCCTTTCAGTTCCAAGCTTAAAAAAATATTTGTAAATTTTTTCATATTAAAAGAACAGACAAATAGCTTTGACACAATGTAAAATGTATGCCATTCAGTTAAGAAAGAGGCTCTCGGAATTTTTTCGAAAAACTGAAAAAATTACAACACAATAAGTTTTCGCGAATATTTCGAAAAATTTTAATTTTTGTGATCATCGGATCGAAATTAAGTTTTTTGAATCGTATACTTTATTAATAAATTTTACTAAAACGCCATAAAATTTAAGCTTTATAGAACTAAATCTACAAAGGTAGAAATTGTGAGTTTTTGTGAAAAATACGTACACTTATAGAAAAATGTATCATCACATTGAGGACGCCCTGTCATCAGAATTCTGACATTAATGCTATGATAAATGTCATCAATAAAATGAAAACACGCATCAATCTGATGACAAACTTCATCATAGGATTTGTTCATAGTTTTAAGTGTCATCAATGCTATGATTGTCATCAATACGATGTCACTTCCCTGCGGAAAATTTGGTGACAAGTGATCCAAAAGTACTCGTCCTATGACTTGAGAAAATTAGACTGGTACCCAAAATAAGGAGTAGTGAATGGTGCAAAAAAGACATATTGCGTAAATGTGACCATTTTCAGTCAATTTAGTTGGTATTCCGGCTAATATTGTAGTAAACGGCACTGTCATGCCGGAGGTTGTCGGTTTGAATCCTATCAAAGACACCGCTTAAAAATAAAATATAATTTTTTACTTGGATTTGTAGCAATAAAAAATAAATTAATCGATAATTACAGCTGAATTTTGGAATAATATTTATATGTATATAATCTATATTATTCTACACCGATTAGGACTTCATAAGATAGTTCAGAGACAAGTTACAAGGTGCATAAAAAGTATCAATTAACCCCATCCTAGGCCATCCCCATGTAAAAGTTTAGGACTCCATAAGATAGTTCAGAGACAAGTTACAAGGTGCATAAAAAGTATCAATTAACCCCATCCTAGGCCATCCCCATGTAAAAGTGGCTGGTCCGCTTCATAGGAAGTGTTAGAATTTGGACTGGTCCCTACCACCTGGGGACCGGTCACGTGACTTTTTTTGTGTCAGTTCCATTTGCCGTAGGGTTATTATATATTATTAAAGTGTAAAATATAGGTAAAAGAAATAAGTAAAGAATGTTATAATGTTCGTAATTTGCATTTTCATACAAATGTTATTGTGTTATTTTTTTTGTTTTTACTTCAAAAACATGATATTGCCATTGATGTACACTAATCATCATTACTATGACAGAGCTAATAAGAAAATATGCAAGTTTTTTTTAACTAAGCCAGACAAAACATTGAAGCAAACGATAGTATGACACCTTTTCATCATGCTGATGACACTTAAGTGGCTGCTAAACACATCAATATTCAGCTTCAATATGGAGGGGAAATATTGAAAAATATCAAAATGCTTTTGATTTTCATAACAAACGCACACAAGCACATATATTGAAGCTAAAATATTGATCCGTCTAGCAGCCACTTTAGTCATCATATGTATGTCGCATCAATAATTTTTATGTTGACTTTGTGCTGCCGATGCTTTGCATTGTGACATACCTGAAATGTTAAAGGCGTTACCCTGCAAAACTTTAAAATAGACCACATGTCGATTTTAGTTGAAATGGACTATATACAACATGCTCCTACCCAGTACAAAATTTTCGTGTTTTTTGAAGCACTAAAGAACTAAAGCGCATCATAATTCGCTTTAAAATATGAGCTTGTTCAGAAGCTGATTTCATAAGAAGCTGATAACAAACACGGTGAGTAAAAATATAAAATTAATAAAAATAAATAAAGTTACGAAATAATAAAAATCACGTTACCACTGCCAGTCCACACCGAACCATTTTTTTTTTTTCATATATCGTTCCCTTTGCGCGAAATGATCGTAAGCGACATTTTGTAAAAAACAATTTTAAAATTTAAAAATATTGCTTCCAATAAACAAGTTTATACTCTTATGGAGTAAAAGTAGCGCTGACTAACCTGCTGATTCCCGGTTTGGAGTACTACCATTTTTTGCTTACAAAAGCGCTTTTTGAAGTGCTGAAAAATCATCAACATTTTCAGCACTAAAACTGAAAATATATGAAAAAAATGGTTCGATGTGGATTGGCGGCGTTAACGCCATTGTGAATTTGTATTATCTCGTAGCTTTATTTATTTTTATTATGTTTATATTTTTACTCACTGTTTGTTATTTTAACTTCAACTAGTATCGAACTAAGATCCTTCAGGTTTGAAGTCCAAATTACCAACCAAAAACACTGTTGCAAAACGGCACCAAGAAACTCAAATAAGCTCCTTTATCTTTTGGTGGTATATTTATTCAAAGCGGACAAACCGTTTTCGTGTTACGGTGAAATATACTGATGTACTTAGTGGAAATATTAGTCAAGCCCATTAAAAAAATCTGTACGTGATAGAAAAAAAACTGAAAACGCATTTGAACTTTGTATATTCCACACATTTCTATTTAAAAACGCAAAAAAAATAATTTTTTGTGGACCAGTAAAATTAAAGGAACTTAATAATCGTATTCTGTTTACATTATGCGAAATAAATAACTAATAATTCTCATTTATTTCTTTTTTCTTCTTTTTCATTACAGTAATAAAGGTCCTGCGTCAAAAAGCTGAAATTCAGTGAATTTGTGTTCAAACAAATAAACAAACAAAAACTACAAACCAATATCAACAGATATAAAAAAATGATAATTATCCAAAAAAAAAAAGTAAATCATTGTAAAGAAAAACACAGAAAAAAGTTACAACAATAAAACAAAGAGAAATACACCAACAATTCTTTAAATAAACAGAAACAAAACTTAATTGCAAGCAATCAATGGCGTTTTATTATTATTTATTCTAAAGGGAAAAAATTAGGGTTTATTCAAACGATGTTGAATGTAAACTGGCTTTTATAACACAGAGGTCTAACGATCTTTGCAACAAGTTAGAGGATGTACCATAATTTTTTAGCTAAAATTAAAAAGGTCTAACATCTTCATCTTCTAATAACATTAAATTAAACATATTAAAAGCTCCCGAAGAAAATAGATGATAACCTCAAAACGGCTGCACCAATTTTCTTCAAAAATAGGTTAGAATCTTTCGGATCAAGTCACCTCTCAAACAGAATTTACTAAATTAGAAAAGATTTTGCCGTTTGGGAGCTACGGCACATTTTTTAGATATATTTAATATAACTTTTCAGAGAATTGTATGGTATAAAAATTTTTTATGTAATAGCATTGGACGTTAGTACCCTACAATTGCACCACGTGAAAAATTAAGATATGTTAAAAATTTTTGCAATTGATTTTCTTAGAAAATAGGAAATAAAGATACACGTGTATCACCGATTTTTGAAATTTTAGATATAAACCATTTTTTTTGGTGAAATGAACAAGAAAACGCTCATATGTCATTTTCGTTGTCATTGTAAATGTACTATAAGTTCTATTAATTAAAAATTTAGCCACTCGCAACAGAGTTCTTAAGAAAGTAGTCTGGTGTATAGTTTTATTAATTTTGTGTACTTACCCTACACTGATACCCTACAGATGGTAGGAAATATGTTTCTAAAAAAAGGTAATACATATGCTATTATATAAATTATATGCGCATAAATTATTTATTATGGATCAGATGCTACTAGAAATCTGGTAAAAAATATTTTTTTAATTTAACATATCGCACCCTAAATACAAAAGGGTCACAACTCAAAATACTAAAATTTTCAGGAGAGACAAAAAACTGTTTATGTAAAAATGATTGTAATATTTAAAGAAAATATGGTTCCATTATGAAAAAATTCAATATTGAAGAAGGTTCTGCTATACTTTTTTAAATTTTATATTATGTTTGCGAAAATAAAATAAAATTTTGATTTATCACTCTTTAACTGAAATTTTTTTGATTAACTAGTGATATTATCTCAGGTTGTGCCTCTTCAACTGATAATTGAACTCACTTTTTCCAACTAAAGAAGCACAATGCAAAATAATATACCACGAAATTTATCACTTTTTACAGTAATAGAGGCAGAACTCAAAATAAAACTCTTTATGTGTAATAAAAGTAATCAGTTGCTCTTGAGCACATTAACGCAACTCAAAATAATTCTCTTTAGTTCATCGTGCAGAAGCAAAACACTAACATAAAAATAGACATAATTGTTTTTTTTCCAGTTAAAGAAGATATTGATGTGAAAGAAATTTTTGGAGTAGTTAGAGATGTGTACTCTGAATTAATTTATGGAAAAAAATCAGTTTTGGAAAATTTTGAGTTGTGACCCTTTTGTATTTAGGGTGCGATATATGCCTTGAAATCCTTATTGCAATGGTCCTGCGCTTCTTCTGATAGCAAACCGTTTGAAGGAAGTAAATAACTTTTAGACACATACATATGTATTATATAGGAACTAAACACTGTGGTTTGAAATATCATTTAAAACTTTTGTAATACAATATAAAGGCAAAATTGCATATTTTATCATGTCAGCGCACTTTGTGCATAGCTGGCGACATGTAGAACCATCCTTATTTTTCAGTAAGAATCACCGCTGTTTCCTTAGCGAACTAATCAAATGTTTCGGCGTCTATATCCAGGGACATAGTTACACATTTAACTCATTATAAGTAAAGAAAAAAATGTTTTGCTCCTTTTTTAATTATTTAAAAAAGGAAATTTTTGAGGAAGGTGTATCCATCCTTGAACTAAATTCAACGAAATTTTCAAGAAGCATTAAACTTATTAATGTCTGTACAAAATTTCATTTACAATTATTTTTCTCTCCGCTATGCCAATTTTTTATTTCAGGATATATAAGAAGGACATAAATCCTTGCAGTTTAAATTGCCAAATTTTAGGTGTGATTTATATTATATATTGTGTATTGTTAAACATTACAAGGGGAGGAATTTTTTTTTCTTTTTTGAAAAAGGACATTTTTGTGGTTGGCGTATCCTTGCACTAAATTGAACGACATTTTGACGAACCATCAAATATATTAAAGCTTATGTCTGTACAAAATTTCTTTTACAATGATTTTTCTCTCCGCTATAGTAATTTTTTATTTTAGGACATATGTGAAGGACACCTATCCTTGAAATTAAATGGCCAACTTTTAGGTGCGATTATATTTTATCAATTGACACATGTGTGTCAAATTTCATTACTTTACAATAACTGCTTCTGTTTTTGACCGTTCGTTATGTAAACTCACGACACTGTGCGGCCCAGTTTTGCAAAACACTTACCCCCAGATTCATAAATAAATCAAATGTGTTTGAAATCTATTTTAAGAAAATTTTGTATGAAAAATTTTACATAAAATGCATTTCAAACTCATTTTAAATTCTATGAATATGGGGGTTAGAATTTTACATTTGAAGTATAATTTATAAAGATTTGACGTTTCAAGTTAAGTCTGCTCTAGTATTTGTTCTACGATACTTACTTTATATCCAAAAAAATTTAATTATTTTTGGCTTGAATTCGGTTTTAATTTAATTTTTCAATTAAAATATATTTTTATTTAGAGATAAATGTGAAGCATGTAGACAAAGAAAATTTAGACTGCGCGTTGCGTTGAACTGACATTTCGATAGCTCCCGCTAATCTCATCAGAGTTCTTTATCGCTTAGAACCACTCGACCAAAATCGGACGTTGGCAAGATCTAAAAGACACACCTTAGGTTGTACACTTATCTCGTATAGTTAGCGAGTTATACTCATTTGAAAATTTAAATTTCTCAATTTTTCAAAACTTTGGTCCAGTATTTTCCAGATATCCAACCCAAAAATCATCAGATTCTTAAAGATTTTTTCTTTGTTAGTTAATGAACAAAATTTAAATGACTTAAAAAAATTATACAATTCTGCCATCTGAGTTGAAAAATATTAAATTTTTAAATTGAAAATCGAAAAAATGTTGAATTTTCGAAAATTTATGCCAAAAAAACACCATCACTCTTTTATATATATATAAAAAAATTCTTTTGGAACATACATATATCAAATGTATACTTTGGATCATATAACAAATGTATACTTTATCAATCCAGGATAAAAAAATAATTAAATATCCTATTTTAGTTGACCCTTCCTAATACGACCTATTTAAATAAACATTTTGATTTAAGTCCACATGCTCTAAACTCCCAAAGCTGGGACTCAAAAACAACTGCCAGTCCTCAAAACCCTTAAGTGTACGCATTTGTTTGCCAAAGTCTTAAATGAGGCTTGGACCAAGTATAGACGCTAAGGGCAAAGCTGTTCAAAATTGCATTTTTTTTAATTTTCCTAAGAATTCTGAGTTTCTTGCATGGTATTTAGTACATAAATTCCTATATAATTGCAAAATTTCATTCGGAAATATCAATAATCAACGATATTATAGCATTAAGTAAACATTTAATATGCCCAAGACCCCACATAAGATTGTTCTCTTTGTTTTGCACAAAGTCTTTAAAAATTTTCGAAATTGCTAAAAATCTGAATACACTATTGAAAACTAAGCATAATTTTGATATGTGATAAGTCGTCTACCTTTCTCTTTTAAACGTGTAAAATTAATGGATTTATATATTAGTAAAAACTCGTACTGAAAAAGCTTTACTTGCCCTAACAATTATAATGGCCACCCGCTAGCGTATACTTAATATTTAGTGGCCAAGTTCCGGCCACACAGTGAGTATTTACAGGAATCCATTCGAAATGTTTTTACCCCCCTCATAACTTTGCTCCACTTAATCATAAAATAATGAAACTTGAAACATGAAACATGGGGTCTCCCTACAGAGGTAACCTCACAGGTAAAAGCTTCCATGTGTGTGAAGTTAAATTTTAAAATTTGAAACCCTAGACAAAAACCATCGAATTTAACAGAGGTCTGTTAACAGTTTAACATGACTGTTAAACATTTAAAATTTTGTTTTTTCATTTAAAATTGCATAATTACTAAATTGTTAAACAAATTGCACCAGCAAATAATTAAATATCTTATTTACGTCATACTTTGTACCTAGATATGGCTTTGGTAAATAAATACATAAAAATAAGCGGATTTTAGATCGCTTGAAAAAAAATTAATATATAAAAGACTTTAGTCCTTTTCTCGAAAATGGTAGGAGATGGGGTAAACTTTTTTCACGGAGGGAATTCCTAGTAGCGTCTAGATAATTGTCCGATGGTCAAATATTTTAACATTCTGTTTTTTTAGAAATTATAGGCCGATTTCAAAAAAACCATATTAGAAATCTGAAAAAGGACTATAGTCCTTTTCTCGAAAATGGAAGGAGATGGGGTAAATTTTTTTTACGGAGGGGACTCCTAGTAGCGTCTAGATAATTGTCCGATGGTCAGATATTTTAACATTCTGTTTTTTTTAGAAATTATAGGCCGATTTCAAAAAAACCATATTTGAAATCTGAAAAAGGACTTTAGTCCTTTTCTCGAAAATGGTAGGAGATGGGGTAAATTTTTTTCACGGAGGGGGACTCCTAGTAGCTTCTAGATAATTGTCCGATGGTCAAATATTTTAACAGTCTGTTTTTTTAGAAATTATAGGCCGATTTCAAAAAAACCATATTAGAAATCTGAAAAAGGACTATAGTCCTTTTCTCGAAAATGGAAGGAGATGGGGTAAATTTTTTTTACGGAGGGGAGTCCTAGTAGCGTCTAGATAATTGTCCGATGGTCAAATATTTTAACATTCTGTTTTTTTAGAAATTATAGGCCGATTTCAAAAAAACCATATTAGAAATCTGAAAAAGGACTATAGTCCTTTTCTCGAAAATGGAAGGAGATGGGGTAAATTTTTTTTACGGAGGGGACTCCTAGTAGCGTCTAGATAATTGTCCGATGGTCAGATATTTTAACATTCTGTTTTTTTTAGAAATTATAGGCCGATTTCAAAAAAACCATATTTGAAATCTGAAAAAGGACTTTAGTCCTTTTCTCGAAAATGGTAGGAGATGGGGTAAATTTTTTTCACGGAGGGGGACTCCTAGTAGCTTCTAGATAATTGTCCGATGGTCAAATATTTTAACAGTCTGTTTTTTTAGAAATTATAGGCCGATTTCAAAAAAACCATATTAGAAATCTGAAAAAGGACTATAGTCCTTTCTCGAAAATGGAAGATGGGGTAAATTTTTTTTACGGAGGGGAGTCCTAGTACCGTCTAGATAATTGTCCGATGGTCAGATATTTTAACATTCTGTTTTTTTTAGAAATTATAGGCCGATTTCAAAAAAACCATATTTGAAATCTGAAAAAGGACTTTAGTCCTTTTCTAGAAAATGATAGGAGATGGGGTAAATTTTTTCACGGAGGGGACCCCTAGTAGCGTCTAGATAATTGTCCGATGGTCAGATATTTTAACATTCTGTTTTTTTAGAAATTATAGGCCGATTTCAAAAAAACCATATTAGAAATCTGAAAAAGGACTTTAGTCCTTTTCTCGAAAATGGTAGGAGATGGGGTAAATTTTTTTTACGGAGGGGACTCCTAGTAGCGTCTAGATAATTGTCCGATGGTCAGATATTTTAACATTCTGTTTTTTTAGAAATTATAGGCCGATTTCAAAAAAACCATATTTGAAATCTGAAAAAGGACTTTAGTCCTTTTCTCGAAAATGGCCTATAATTTCTAAAAAAACAGAATGTTAAAATATCTGACCATCGGACAATTATCTAGACGCTACTAGGAGTCCCCTCCGTAAAAAAAATTTACCCCATCTCCTTCCATTTTCGAGAAAAGGACTATAGTCCTTTTTCAGATTTCTAATATGGTTTTTTTGAAATCGGCCTATAATTTCTAAAAAAAACAGAATGTTAAAATATTTGACCATCGGACAATTATCTAGCCGCTACTAGGAATCCCCTCCGTGAAAAAAATTTACCCCATCTCCTACCATTTTCGAGAAAAGGACTAAAGTCCTTTTTTAGATTTCTAATATGGTTTTTTTGAAATCGGCCTATAATTTCTAAAAAAAACAGAATGTTAAAATATTTGACCATCGGACAATTATCTAGACGCTACTAGGAGTCCCCCCGTAAAAAAGATATACCCCATCTCCTTCCATTTTCGAGAAAAGGACTATAGTCCTTTTTCAGATTTCAAATATGGTTTTTTTGAAATCGGCCTATAATTTCTAAAAAAACAGAATGTTAAAATATCTGACCATCGGACAATTATGTAGACGCTACTAGGAGTCCCCTCCGTAAAAAAAATTTACCCCATCTCCTACCATTTTCGAGAAAAGGACTATAGTCCTTTTTCAGATTTCTAATATGGTTTTTTTGAAATCGGCCTATAATTTCTAAAAAAACAGAATGTTAAAATATTTGACCATCGGACAATTATCTAGACGCTACTAGGAGTCCCCTCCGTAAAAAAAATTTACCCCATCTCCTACCATTTTCAAGAAAAGGACTAAAGTCCTTTTTCAGATTTCTAATATGGTTTTTTTGAAATCGGCCTATAATTTCTAAAAAAACAGAATGTTGAAATATTTGACCATCGGACAATTATCTAGACGCTACTAGAAATCCTCTCCGTGAAAAAAATATACCCTATCTCCTACCATTTCGAGAAAAGGACTAAAGTCCTTTTTCAGATTTCAAATATGGTTTTTTTGAAATCGGCCTATAATTTCTAAAAAAACAGAATGTTAAAATATCTGACCATCGGACAATTATCTAGACGCTACTAGGAGTCCCCTCCGTAAAAAAACTTTACCCCATCTCCTTCCATTTTCGAGAAAAGGACTATAGTCCTTTTTCAGATTTCTAATATGGTTTTTTTGAAATCGGCCTATAATTTCTAAAAAAACAGAATGTTAAAATATTTGACCATCGGACAATTATCTAGACGCTACTAGGAGTCCCCTCCGTAAAAAAAATTTACCCCATCTCCTTCCATTTTCGAGAAAAGGACTATAGTCCTTTTTCAGATTTCTAATATGGTTTTTTTGAAATCGGCCTATAATTTCTAAAAAAACAGAATGTTAAAATATTTGACCATCGGACAATTATCTAGACGCTACTAGGAGTCCCCTCCGTGAAAAAAATTTACCCCATCTCCTACCATTTTCGAGAAAAGGACTATAGTCCTTTTTCAGATTTCTAATATGGTTTTTTTGAAATCGGCCTATAATTTCTAAAAAAACAGAATGTTGAAATATTTGACCATCGGACAATTATCTAGACGCTACTAGGAATCCCCTCCGTGAAAAAAATTTACCCCATCTCCTACCATTTTCAAGAAAAGGACTATAGTCCTTTTTCAGATTTCTAATATGGTTTTTTTGAAATCGGCCTATAATTTCTAAAAAACACAGAATGTTAAAATATTTGACCATCGGACAATTATCTAGACGCTACTAGGAGTCCCCTCCGTGAAAAAAATTTTCCCCATCTCCTACCATTTTCGAGAAAAGGACTAAAGTCCTTTTTCAGATTTCTAATATGGTTTTTTTGAAATCGGCCTATAATTTCTAAAAAAACAGAATGTTAAAATATCTGACCATCGGACAATTATGTAGACGCTACTAGGAGTCCCCTCCGTAAAAAAAATTTACCCCATCTCCTTCCATTTTCGAGAAAAGGACTATAGTCCTTTTTCAGATTTCTAATATGGTTTTTTTGAAATCGGCCTATAATTTCTAAAAAAACAGAATGTTAAAATATCTGACCATCGGACAATTATGTAGACGCTACTAGGAGTCCCCTCCGTAAAAAAATTTACCCCATCTCCTTCCATTTTCGAGAAAAGGACTATAGTCCTTTTTCAGATTTTTAATATGGTTTTTTTGAAATCGGCCTATAATTTCTAAAAAAACAGAATGTTAAAATATCTGACCATCGGACAATTATGTAGACGCTACTAGGAGTCCCCTCCGTAAAAAAAATTTACCCCATCTCCTTCCATTTTCGAGAAAAGGACTATAGTCCTTTTTCAGATTTCTAATATGGTTTTTTTGAAATCGGCCTATAATTTCTAAAAAAAACAGAATGTTAAAATATTTGACCATCGGACAATTATCTAGACGCTACTAGGAGTCCCCTCCGTGAAAAAAATATACCCTATCTCCTACCATTTTCGAGAAAAGGACTAAAGTCCTTTTTCAGATTTCAAATATGGTTTTTTTGAAATCGGCCTATAATTTCTAAAAAAACAGAATGTTAAAATATCTGACCATCGGACAATTATCTAGACGCTACTAGGAGTCCCCTCCGTAAAAAAAATTTACCCCATCTCCTTCCATCTTTGAGAAAAGGACTATAGTCCTTTTTCAGATTTCTAATATGGTTTTTTTGAAATCGGCCTATAATTTCTAAAAAAACAGAATGTTAAAATATCTGACCATCGGACAATTATGTAGACGCTACTAGGAGTCCCCTCCGTAAAAAAAATTTACCCCATCTCCTTCCATTTTCGAGAAAAGGACTATAGTCCTTTTTCAGATTTCTAATATGGTTTTTTTGAAATCGGCCTATAATTTCTAAAAAAAACAGAATGTTAAAATATTTGACCATCGGACAATTATCTAGACGCTACTAGGAGTCCCCTCCGTGAAAAAAATTTACCCCATCTCCTACCATTTTTAAGAAAAGGACTAAAGTCCTTTTTCAGATTTCTAATATGGTTTTTTTGAAATCGGCCTATAATTTCTAAAAAAACAGAATGTTGAAATATTTGACCATCGGACAATTATCTAGACGCTACTAGGAATCCCCTCCGTGAAAAAAATATACCCTATCTCCTACCATTTCGAGAAAAGGACTAAAGTCCTTTTTCAGATTTCAAATATGGTTTTTTTGAAATCGGCCTATAATTTCTAAAAAAACAGAATGTTAAAATATCTGACCATCGGACAATTATCTAGACGCTACTAGGAGTCCCCTCCGTAAAAAAAATTTACCCCATCTCCTTCCATCTTTGAGAAAAGGACTATAGTCCTTTTTCAGATTTCTAATATGGTTTTTTTGAAATCGGCCTATAATTTCTAAAAAAACAGAATGTTAAAATATTTGACCATCGGACAATTATCTAGACGCTACTAGGAGTCCCCTCCGTAAAAAAAATTTACCCCATCTCCTTCCATTTTCGAGAAAAGGACTATAGTCCTTTTTCAGATTTCTAATATGGTTTTTTTGAAATCGGCCTATAATTTCTAAAAAAACAGAATGTTAAAATATTTGACCATCGGACAATTATCTAGACGCTACTAGGAATCCCCTCCGTGAAAAAAATTTACCCCATCTCCTACCATTTTCGAGAAAAGGACTAAAGTCTTTTATATATTAATTTTTTTTCAAGCGATCTAAAATCCGCTTATTTTTATGTATTTATTTACCAAAGCCATATCTAAGTACAAAGTATGACGTAAATAAGATATTTAATTATTTGCTGGTGCAATTTGTTTAACAATTTAGTAATTATTCAATTTTAAATGAAAAAACAAAATTTTAAATGTTTAACAGAGTCATGTTAAACTGTTAACAGACCTCTGTTAAATTCGATGGTTTTTGTCTAGGGTTTCAAATTTTAAAATTTAACTTCACACACATAAGAAAATGTTACAAGGCGAAAGTGCCCTACTTTGAGACTTCGTAGCTCCGCTCCTGAGCAAGTAAGAGAGCTGATATTTAAAACATAAATATAAATACTCTTCTGCTATTTACATGTGATTTTTGTTCCGATAGAACTATCCGTTTAGAAATGCCTGATTTATGTTCCAAATATATTGATTCTGCCCCACTGTACGTTGCTCCTAGACTTCTTCGACACCTAAGAAGAAAAAAACTACACTTTTATTCTTAAAGAAATTCCTCTTTACACAATTTTTATTTCATAGTCAAAAAATGTACAGTTTATTTTTGCTTAATTTTTTTTTAGATCATTTAAATATAGAAATTAGAATACAGATTTGTAATAAGAAAAATTAGACCTTCTAAAGTATATTTTTTATAACATTTTAAAGTAAGTCCAGTGTTAATGCGCAATGACGAACAAAATTTAGGATTTCTTACAATTACAGCAACATTTTTAATTGTTATCAACTAAATCAAAATATTGATAGATTTTTTATAAAATTAAGGAATTCTTTACACTTGTTATCTCTTTTTTTATCTAAACATATAAGTAAACAAGTAAAAAACGAATTTACATATTTATCCTGGAATACAGGACAATGACGAACAAAATTTAGGATTTCTTACAATTACAGCAACATTTTATAATTGTTGTGGACTACATTAAAATATTGATAAGTTTTTTTTTTATAAAATTAAGAATTCCTTCATTGTTTTATATTTTTTTGAATCTAAACATATAAATAAACAAGTACAAAAATAAATTATTTATCCGGGAATACAGTTAAATCAAAAAGATAAACATTTGAAACCAGACAGTCGCCCTCCTGTAAGGAAAATTGATATTAAATATTTTAAAAATGAATAAATAGAACTGGAAGCAATTACTTACACCAGGAGTTATGCCCACCAAGGCATCAGCATGACCATAAAATTCTTCTTTTAAAGAAATAACAATGGTTTGCAAATTTGTAGTATGATCACGTATATAGGAAGCCACTTTGCCGATATTTGTGTTGTCAAGTGCAGCATCGATTTCATCCAGTACAAAAAATGGAGCAGGTTGAAAGCTAAGAAACCGAAGTAAAAGCAAATTAGAATAAAAAATGTAAATTTTTCGACAATATTCACCTGTGTATGGAAAATAATAATGCAAGGGCAGCAATGGTTTTTTCACCACCACTCAGGTTACTCATAGGTTGAAAACGTTTTCCCGGCGCCACGCAATTATAGTTTATACCATCCAAATAGGGTTCTTCGGGATTATCTGGACCCAGATATGCTTGTGCTGCCTCATTACGTGCTAGTTTCTTGTAGATGGCGTCAATAGCATCCGATATATGGTTGCTGCACTGTATGAATTTCTCAGCACGTTCATTTTTGACACGCTCAAATGCCGCCTTGGCTTTTTTCGCCTTGCGACGTGCCAACTCAAATTCTTCATTGGTCGATTGTACTTTTTCCGTGACACGATCTAACTTTTGCATTGCTTTTAGATTGGGTGTTTGTATACGTTCCAGGACATCCAGTTTGGCTTGTAGATCTTTTTGTAGTTGGTCGTTCATTTTCTTAAAAGCCGAGTCGTCTTTGAGTTTACACACATCACGAGGTAAACTGGAGTAGTTAACTTCAATACTAGTAACGAGAAATTAATTGTTCTTTATTTATAATTATGAAAAAAATTGGTATTCAAAACTAAATTTTAAAAAATGCTGGATAATTTTTATTAAAGGTAATTTTTGTAAAAGTTAAATTTTAAATCCTTAAGGATTTGGTTTTTAATGTACTTTATTGAAAGTATTTTTAGGATATTTTTTTAAATGCCCTTTTATATTTTTGAGCTTCCCGCAATAAAAAAATGGGAGTTTACTGATTTTTGAAAATCGAGTTTTCATCAGATCTCGACCTTTTGAGGTCCTAGGAAGCTATTCTAACTATTTTTATGATGATGTTCGCACCAGAGCTGTAAAAAATTGCAATTAATTTTGATTGCAATCAAAATGATTTCAACCAAATTGATTTCAAAATGATTTCAGATTTCAAATTGAAGTCATGTCAAGATTTCAATCTTTTGTGATTGCAATCATTTTGAAATAATTTTTTTAATCATTGATTGCAATCCATTTAATTGCAATCAATTTGATTGCTATAAAATTTTGTTGAAATTATGTGGTTTCAATCAATTTCTCTGAAATCACTACTATAGTATAAGTCCAACAAAATATTATAAAAAGCGTACCAAAACGTAGGTTTGTTAGCCATTTCATGCAGTTTTTTTTTTATTATCAGAGTAAGCTTTATTTCTAGAAGAATGAGAATTATTTGAAGAGAACGCTGATTTTGTTTCTGATTTCATTTTGACTGCAATCACTGGATTTGATTGCAATCAATTAATATAGAAATTAATTTAAAAAAATTGATTGCAATCATTTTTATTGAAATGATTTCATGATTTCAAATTGTAATCGTGAATCAAAATTAACGATTTTGATTGCAATCAAAAACTAGCAATCAAGAACATGAAATCATGTGATTGCAATTAAATTGATTGCAATCTTTCACAGCTCTGGTTCGTAAAGCCCACTCTAAAAGTATAAGAAATAGAATGATACTTAAAGCATGTTTTATATCTGCCTTTTAATGTAGATTCATTTACACAAGTGCACAGTGGCGACTTTTTCAAAATAAATGGTAATAAATCTAATGGTAACTTCTAAGCTGCTAATTGGATTTATCTGAAACTTTGAACATCTTTAGAGGTGTCAGGCTTTATGACGCGTGTCGGTTGCCTTCTGATCGATTTGCTTGTTGTACTAGCTACTAGACACACAAAATGTTCAGTGTTCGAAAATAAACCGAACGATATTTTGTGTACTGTATACACAAGCAGAAACGATATCTATTTTTTTAGTGTTTCTCTGACTTCCAAAACGTCAGTTGCTTTGTATTCGAACAATGTATAGTGTTTCATATCGTCGCAGTACAAAACATTGACAATGCATACCTTTTCAAAACGTCGTCGACAAGTATCAGAAACGCCGCAAAAGAGTAATCAGGGTATCGGTTTCAAAGTTGATGCAATGTTTAGCAACTTCGCATACATACACGATCTAAATACCGCAGCAGAACTGTATACAAACTTTGTATTGATACGATTTGGAAGTCAGTCTTTGTGTATATTTACACAACCCGAACACAACACATAACGATTTTTTAATGCAAGTAACAAACATTATGTAGCGTTTTGTTTTTTGTCAAAAAACAGTACAATTGTAGTGGTTGCGTACTACATACATTATATTTTAGCGTTTTATAGTATTCTTTTTTCATCATATACTCAAGTATACATGCACGAGCGCCAAACGAATACTAATGCTAAATACACAAAATATACATTAAGAATAATGTGCTGTGCCGAACACAACGAAGTGTACTGTTTTTCAACGAAAAACAGAACACTATTAAATGTTCTTATCTTTATATTGAGTTTGTTAAAAACAGTATTTTCACTAACAGAAATACCGTTCTTCTTTTTTTATGTATTTCCTACACAACCACTATTTGCGTTTGTGTATTACAATATTCTACCGTACAGAACATTAAATTACATTATATACACTGAAAGTTTTTCTTTAATGTATTACAAATTCTTAGTCGATTCAACAACCGGTATACTTTTTAAACATTTCCATACGTTAGCTATCGAATGCGGCAATCCATCCATACGATATGAAAGCCTACTCGATAACGAATGCGGTAATTCGGCCCCTGTTTTCATGTAAGAGTACTTAATACTAATAACACTGGGCGGTCACGTTAATATATTTCATCATAAGTCGCGAACGGTTCGTTTCATTTGCATAAATAAACCACCAGAATATGCGGAACAAAATTAGTATAGTATTCAATAGAACACTGAAGATGGCACATAGCCGAAACCGGTCTGTTTACAAACCAAATTTGACGTGGGATGACGGAAAATTGTTCCAAAATCAAAAAAAACCCCGTCGGAAGAAAAACACAACACTGAACAAAATTATCTTTAAACCATTTATATACATTTTTTATATTTCCAGCTATTTCGGAGCTATTCGAAAATTAGAATGTAGCCAACTGACATATCTTTATTGTGTACAATTTTCAAGATGGGATGAAAATACACTCAAAATATACAGTTGTTTCTTTATGACAACTCGATAATTTCTATAAAAATTGTATAAGAAATAATAATAAAAACAACCATTTGAATACATTCGGGCATGTTCTGACAACTATTTCGTTTTGAAATCGGCAACTTTCTGAAAAGAATTCAACTAAAAAGCTCGCTTATCGCAGCTTTTCGGTTAATTTGTATGTTTCAGATGCTTCAGATATTTTATCCGCAGTAAGCTACGAATACACTAAATTGTCCGATTAAAAAACAGTTTTTTATTTTTGAAAATTTCCGATTTCAAAAAGAAATGGTTTTCAGAACATGGCCGATTATGATTTTTTGTAAAAAGTAATATGGAAAATAGCATAACTTTGTAGCGCATCATCAGATTTTAGTAATTTAAATATCATTTGAAATGTTCAGGCACACTTTTTGCAAATCCAAGACAAGGACATCACAATTGAAAAAATGTTGATCCTTAAATATCCTGAAACATTTTATTTATTTTCCACTTGTTTTTTTTTCGCAGCATATAGCAAACTAATCTATCTCCGTTGTGTAAAAAATACAAATCGAGATTTTACGAAATACTACGGCTATGGTTGTTTGCATTGTTATTGATTACACAATTTTCATAAAAATTATCGAGTTATAATAAAGAAACAACTGTAACTTCTGAACCTGTTTCCATCCCATGTTGAAAATTTTACACAATAAAGACATGTCAGTCAATTGGCTATATTCCGTAAAAAATGGAAAAAATTAATATAAAAATTTTCAGGATATTTAAGGATATAGTATACTTTGGCATTTTAGAGGCACTTGATGTAGGAAGCTATGTCCTTTTTAATCAGAATCGGAGGAGACTGAAACCTTTCGAATGACATCAACTTTATTTATATCCGACAACGAGTTCTAAAGTTATTCAATCTTCAATATGATGAACTTTTCTCAAAAGTGGCAGAGATGCCCAAGTTTAGAGGCCTATCAAATAGAAACCATAAGAGGTGTCGAAATAATTTTTGAAATGTTACGCGCACACAACAGTAGTACATATCGTCACCACATATCGTCACCACATATATTTTTTTTTTATATCCTCTTTCAGAATCCGTAATCTGTTCCGCCAAATTTTTTTCTGGTTTTTGAGATATCAAGCATTCATTGTGCTCGATATTATCACTTTTGATAAATTTTATGTAAAAAAAAATTAAAATAAAAAAAATAAAAACAGAAATCAAGTAAAATACAAAGTTTTATCAATATTTACTTTCAATGAAGTCTATTTGCTGATAGTTAAGCATTGTCTATATGCATTTCATTGGCGCTTTACCAAATCGTCAGTAGACTTCAACCACAACTTTGAAAAGTCACAAACCATTTATCTTATGCACAGACTTTCAAAAACCATTTGAGAATTTACAAATGATAATATTTTCGAAAATCACAAAAGCATAAGATAAGCGTAGTAGGCTTAGAAACGTATACAACGAATACCAGCTTGCCTGTTACGTTTGCGTAAAAATTTTCGAGTGATAATATTGTTTCAAAGATATTGTACCCTATATCTACGCATCGAATATAAATTTCGCGTTGGCAAAAATCATTGATGTCTGTTCTTTTTTTTTAAGAAAACATTTTTACATTCTTTAGCTCTTTGCTAATGACAGAATCTACACATGCACCTAACTGAAAACAATACCGGGCAACAGTATTTCTAATAATATATAAGCTTATAAGGCCTGCTACCTCCAGCTTTAGTTTGTGGTTTTCAAACTGATCTTCCTTAATTTCCATTTCAAGCAACCAGCCTTTTAATTTCTCTGAAGTTTTTAGTTTCTGAAGTTTTTGAAATGATGAACATTGATACATATGCAATTGTTTTATTCTTGTGCGTTTTTTACGTTACTCTCTTCATATACATACAATGTGGATATGTATTTACAACTCAAAGTATACATACCCAGCGGTAAAACTTACGAGGCATTCACTAAATAGGCCTTTTTAAAGGTCTTCAAAGACCTGAAATAAGATCCAAAACTACTTCTTTTCTGCCTTTTCAGGATAGTCTTCTAGAAGGCCTCTACACTCTTTTCTAAAAGATCCGATACACATTCGTTCTCCCTTCTTTTGGAAAGACAACACTATTTTTAGATTTTTCATTGTTTAAAAAAAATTTACTTTAGAAATAACAAACATTATCGTATTCATTTTTCGCAAATAATTTGTATATAAGACTGAAATTGACGTACAAGAAGCATCATAGATATTGCTATTATATCGTTTATGTTGCAACTACTACATCATGTCCAATTCCTTCTTGATAAATACACGAAATTTAGCCTCATGTGTATAAAAAAAATACTTTGGATGAAAAGAAGGAGTTCGAAATAAAAAATCTCGATAATAAAAAAATATAAAAGCCGCTTTAAAAATACCCAGATAAAAAAAATTTACCTCTATTTGATTTTTAACAGACCTTCCCAGAACAGGCCTTCTATCAGGCAGGCATGCCACGTATGACTTGCAAATAGGCCTGCTCAAGAATGCCTTCAATCAGGCCTGGTGAGTAATGGGTCGACGAAGGCCTTAGTCCGCAATGACATCGCGTGTAAAAAATATATGAATATACAATGGAAGTAGAAGTAATAGAGCCTGCTAAATATGGCCTTATATAAGGCCGCTTCACTCCTTCCATTTACCGCTGGGTATATGTAGAAATAAAATTAGTTTTAAAATATTCAATATAAATTAATTTAATTATAATTTTTTTTTATAATATGATTTTCTTTTTAATCGAAAATTGGGGATAAGATATGAAATAAAACTGGGAGCCCTGCTACTTTTGCTCTTTAAAAAACTTTGCAAGAAATAATAATTGTTTTAATAATTGTGGTTCTTTTCTATTTGTTACATACACAAATTTATGATATCTTTAAGAAATTTATTATTTGATATATTGTCATAATTTCATGTTAAATGAAATTTATTTGCTGGTGTTTAAGCATTGTCAATATCATGATATAAAAAAACCAGGTGGTTTCATTTAAAATTGTTTGACAAGAATGGAGATTTTTGAAGTCTAGTTTATATGTAAATATTTAAAATAACCTTGCCACATATAGAAAAAGGGAAAATATTCCTAGAAATTTTATGCAGGTATGTGTAGTATCCCTACGGTAAACGGAACTGACACAAAACAAGTCACGTGACCGGTCCCCAGGTGGTAGGGACCAGTCCGAGTTCTAACACTTCCTATGAAGCGGACCAGCCACATTTACATGGGGATGGCCTAGGATGGGGTTAATTAATACTTTGTATGCACCTTGTAACTTGTCCCTGAACTATCTTATAGAGTCCTAATCGGTGTAGAATAATATAGATTATATATAAATAGTATTCCAAAATTCAGCTGTAATTATCGATTAATTTATTTTTTTTATTGTTACAAATCCAAGCAGAAATTGTATTTTATTTTTAAGCGGTGTCTTTGATAGGATTCGAACCGACAACCTCCGGTAGACAGGCTAGTACACTACCCACTCTACCACAGGCGAACATATATTTCAATGTTATAAATACTAGCTAAGCTGGAGTTAATATCTAAATATAGTTGCGGAACATGCTCCTGAGTGGCATGGCAGTCTCATTGAAGGTAGGCAATTAATATTATATAGATACTATGTGATAGGACTTAGATCCAGGTGCATCGAATTTGTTCACTGCCGTTTACTACAATACTATCCGGAGTACCAACTAAATGGACGGAAAATGGTTAATATGTGACCATTTACATAATATATCTTTTTTCACCATTCACTACTCCTTATTTTTGGTACCAGTCTCATTTTCTCAAGTCATAGGACGAGTACTTTTGGATCATTTTTCACCGAATTTTCCGCAGGGATTAATTTTGTGATTATGTAATCGAATTTCGTGCTGATTTCAAATAGAGTCGATGGAAATCTCTTAATCGTACATTGCAAAATTACAAAAATATACAAAAAATAGCTAAAAATGGAAACAGCCTCTAAATTTATTAATCTACTATTGCGTATATGCCGAAAATTCGTGAAACCTTTTACAAATACCAATACCAAAAACTCAGCAAAATATTAATTAATAATTGCTGATTATTTCACTATTATTGCATATTAAACAAATATTGCGGAAATAAAGAAAACAGAAAAATTCAAAAAATCCATAAAAAATAAAAAGTGCAAAAGCTTGTAATAATCTAATCATGCCTATAGGCATTTTTGTCGACATTTTCGTTATATATAACGAAAATGTCGAAAATTCGCAAAAATAGCAATATTGCCAACAAGCCCTAAAATGGATTAAAACTTGCTAAAAATGTATCGAAAGTCAATATCTCTGGAAAAATCGTGAATATAATGAAAATTCTCTAAAACTTGCAAAATTTTTAAATATTACAAACCGTAATAAAAACGTAAGAAAGAAATATCTGGAAAAATTACGCTTGTCGTGAAAATAGTAAAAATTTGCAAAAAAAAATGGCAAATTTTAAACAAGCCATAATTTTGATTAAATATCGCTAAAACCGTAAGGAATACCAAAAATTCTGTAATAATCTCGAAAATGGCGAAAATTTGCAAAAAATTGCTAACAGCGGCATAATACCAAGTTCGAATATTGTTTAAAATAGGGATGTAACGAATACCGATACCGATACCGATATATCGGCGATACTTCAGATTTTCTGATACATCGGTATCGGCGATATTTTACTGTCGATACGACGATACTTTTAAAATTTTTTTCAGAGTTTTTTTAACAAATAATTTATTTTTGTTCAATTTTACCATGAATTAAATTCACTTCGTTATTTTTTAAATCTTATTAATATCAATTTTAAAAACTAATAATATTTTATGCTGCTATTTTGTAAAAAAAATATTTATTTTTTGTTAATTTTACCATGAATTCAAATTCAAGTCGTTGTTTTTTAAATCTTATTCCAGCAAAAAAAGACACTCCAAAGAAGTCATGAAAATGTAAAGTTCGCGATCCGGAAGTATTTGGATAATTTCTAATTAGTTTTACATATCCTTGCCATTGCAAGAAGTTCTGTTTTTCGATTACCAATCACCGAATCGGAAGCGATGCTAGGACAAATTTCTTTTTCGGTGTTCTATAATGATTTTTCCTCAAGGAAAAAGGATAAAAATTACCCATTTTCACAATTTTTTTATGCGAATTTAAACTCAAAACTTTATTTTCATGTAAATTTAGGTGAATAAATATAAACTTAGAAGACTTTTAATAATTAAGCTATTAAGTTATTTAGAAGAATATTAGTTGATAAATGTCCTTTAAAAAATCGATTTTTTAAAAAGCATGGCGAGTATTTTTTTAAATTATAAAGGAATTAAAAATTGTTTCTTGCTTTTCTACTAATTATCTGCATATTTTTAATATAGATTTTTTGGAAGCAAAGAAAATGTAACTCCTTAAAAATTACTTCCAATTTTTTATACTGTGTTAAAATCAATTTTAAATATTCTCTCTTACAATGTAATTTTGTATAATAAAAAAATTGCACTTGAGTTTTGTTTATCTAAATATGTTGATCGAAACTCAATTTCAATATTCGTATCGGTATCGGAATCGGTATCGGCGATATTTATTTTTAAATATCGGTATCGGTATCGGATCGGCAAAACGGCGTATCGTTACATCCCTAGTTTAAAACTCGCGAAAACTGCAAGAAATGTGAAAAGTTTCAAAAAGTCGCTTTTATCGCAAACATTGCAAAAATTCGCAACAAATTGCGAAATCGGACACAAGCCCTAAAATATATTATAACACCAAAACTGTTAAAAATAAAAAAAATTCGAAAGAACGCGAAAAAATTTTAAGTTTGCGAAAAGTTTATAATATAAATGTATTAAAAAAATTACTAAAGCTGTAAAGAACAACATAATCTCGTAAAATCAGATAGATCGCGAAAATGGCGAAAATTCCTCAGAAATTGCTAATATCGCGGATATTGCAATTAGCTCTTTCATAGACTACAAAAACTCACAACTCTGAACACAATTCCTATTTTCTTTTGAAAATTAATAACGTTTAATTTTCTTAATATTAAATGAAATGGGATTTTATAAAGCAAGAATGGTAGCACGATTTTTAGTTTAAACGCCAGATCTCCTTTTTTGTCAAATGATAATATGTCAGAAAAAAAGAGATACTTATACCATGGTCTATATCATGATACAATAAAGGTAGAACCACTCTCTCTTTTCGTCGCCATATTAACCTTCTGACGTTTTTGCCGATTATTTTTTACTCTCAAAAATAATGCTAACGTACCCATTTACAAAATCCCAGTCATATGTTTGCTTTTCAACTTTATTTTGTTTTGTTAAATTAAAATTTTTTTTCTATTATTTAATTGTTAAACTTGTTATTTGTGTTTTTTTTTTGCTCAAGGAAAGGACGTGCACATATACATATTAGCCAAGAACTGGCTAAAAAAATCACTTTTATTGCGAAAATTCACGAAAATGTGCAAAATTGCAAACAAGCCTTAAAATTTCTTTAAAATATCTAAAATTGTAAGAAAAGCAAAAAAGTTGAAAAAATCGCGGAAATGAAGAAAATTCGCAAAAACTTGGTAAGATTAAAAAGATATCAATGTCTGATATTGATTAAAAAATTGTAAAACTGTTAAAAACCAAAAACTGAAAGAAAAAAATTACTTTTATCGCAAATACTGCGAATTTGCGTAATTTTCGCTACTTTTTCCGAATTTTTTGCATTCCTTACAATTTTAGCTATTTTTAAGTAATTTTAGGGCTTGTTTGCAGTTTTGAAATTTTTCGCACATTTCCGTTATTTTCCCAAAAAAAAGTGTTTTTTTTTTGCCAGTTCTCTAATTTTTGGTAATTCTACCTATTTTTAATCACTATCACACTTTTCTATCTTTTTAATGCTAGCAAGTTTTTGCGAATTTTCGAAATTTTCGCGATTTTTTCCGAATTTTTTGCATTCCATACAATTTTAGCCATTTTTAATTAACACATATTAGGGATTGGAGCAATTTTCCAATTTTTCGAAATTTTCGCTATTTCCGCGACAAAAGTGTTTTTAGCGATTTTTAATTTTAGGCGCTTGCTCAAAATTTTCCCAAACTTTTGTCATTTTCACTTTGAGTTTTCATTGCCGAATTGCTGTATTTTAATCGCTCTTTCATGAGTATAATAATGCATCTATAATAATCTAATACAATAATTTTCAGCAAACAAATACGCAAATTACACATTTCAGAAAACATTCCTAAATACAAAGTTGCCCATATATATGTGTGGCAACGTTTCCCTCTCTGTTTATAAAAAATCAGTAATCAAATAATCGGGACTAAAGTCAAAATTTATTTTCTACGTCAAATGTGGTTCTACCTTTATATTATTGTATCATGGTCTATATGCATTTCATTGTCTATTTCATTTCAAAGCCTACTATGATTATTTTTGAAAATCATTTACATATTTGTAAATTCTCAAATGGTTTTTGAAAGTCTGTACATAAGATAAAGGGTTTGCAACTGTTCAAAATTGTGTTTGAAGTCTAGTCACGATTTGGTAAAGCACCAATGAAATGCATATATAGACAATGCTTAAAGACCACCAAATAAATTTCATTTTAAATTTATGATATTTCACAGTTTGTGTTTGTAATAACGTTTTTTTTCATACAATAACAATAAAGAAATAATATTGCTATTTCTTGTGTTGTCTCTTCTTCCTTAGCAGGGCTGCCACTTTGGGCTGATCAGACCAAAACTGGTAGGTAGATTTATTTTATTTTTATATAAATTGGTAGCTTGGTCGGTTTGCTGCGTTTTTTACCGTTTTTTTTTTTATACAAAAAGAAATTTTTAAATTATTTATGCATGTTGTAGTCGAATTTGTGACTACGAAAAATTGTCCTAGAATAAAGTAAAATTTTAAATGTTTTCTTTAATCTATGACAATTTGTCGTAGTCACAAATTCGACTTCGAAATACATAATACGGGTGATTATAACTGGAATTTGATTATTTTAATTAATGATTGATTATTTTAATTAAAAACTCTTAGTAAAAACTACCCAGCAAAAAAAAAGACATGCAAAAATACGAGTTAAAGCATGGGTTCTACTGATACTGCATGCGTTCAAATGCGGGTGAAAAAAGCATGATTTTAACATTAGCGTGTTATTGGAGCTCATGCGTTCACATTTAAATAAACTGCTCGTCATTCAAATGACCGATGAAAACTTGATGATTTTAACTAGGGATGTAACGATACACCGTTTTGCTGATCCGATAACGATATTTAAAAATAAATATCGCCGATACCGATTCCGATACGAATACTGAAATTGAGTTCAAATTTAGATTAACAAAACTCTAGAAGAGCAAATTTTTTAGTAAACAAAATTACAGTGTAAGAAACTAGTAATATTTATAATTAATATTTATTTAGTTAATATTAACCCATTATAAATAATGGGTGATTTTATAAGAACTATCGGAAAGTAAAAAAAACCACATAAAATTCAGAAAAATGCATGAAATATTTATTTGGATCGATAGTTGGGTCGATATAATTTAATGTTTGAAGATTATTTCATGCAAATGTTGGCCGCGGCTGCGCCTCAAATGGTCCATCCGCTTAGTCCAATTTTGGCATACTCTTTCCAACATTTCGGCCGGTATCTCACGAATAATGTTGGCAATGTTGGCTTCCAGTGCGTCAATCGAAGCGGGCTTGTCGCTATAGACATTAGCCTTAACATAGCCCCACAAAAAATAGTCTAGAGGCGTTAAATCGCACGATCTGGGCGGCCAATTGACTGGTCCCAAGCGTGAAATAAACTGTTCACCGAACTCGCCTCTCAATTGGTCCATTGTTTCGCGTGCTGTGTGGCATGTGGCACCGTCTTGTTGAAACCACATGTCATGCAAGTCAAGCTCTTCCATTTTGGGCAGAAAAAAGTTTGTTATCATCGCACGGTAGCGCTCACCATTCACAGTAACGTTGTGATTCGCATCATCTTTGAAGAAATACGGCCCAATGATGCCGCCAGCCCATAATCCGCACCAAACGGTTGTTTTTTGTGGATGCATTGGTAGCTCTTGCAATACTTCTGGCTGCTCTTCACTCCAAATACGGCAGTTTTGCTTGTTCACGTATCCATTCAACCAGAAATGAGCCTCGTCGCTGAACACAATTCTTCGATAAAAAAGTGGATCTTCATCTAACTTTTCAAGAGCCCATTCACCAAAAATTTGGCGTTGTGGTCTAGCTGAGTAGATCATTTTAGCATTTCAAAAAAAAAATGCAATACACCCTCGAAATCGGAAGTTATCGTTTAAAAAACGATTTTTTGGGACTTCACAGACAAAAACAATTTTCACTGCGTTGTTTCTGCACCGATTTTCAATTTTTAAACAGTGTCGAATAAAGCAGGACTTAAGCTTTTTGTGGATATTTAAAAGATTTTGTTTTGACTTATATTTCATGGAAATATCGTCAAAAGAAATATGTAATTTTTTATTTTATTCCAATTTTTTTAAATTTTGGGTATTTTTTGCAACAATTTGCTTGAAAACCTACCCATTTTTATATTTTCATATAAAGCGTATTTTATAGCGATTACAATAAGGCTTGTTTTTTTTTTTTGCTGGGAATAAGATTTAAAAACAACGAATTGAATTTGAGTTCATGGTAAAATTAACAAAAAATAAATTACTTTTTTACAAAATAACAGCGCAAAATATTAATTTTTAAAATTGATATTAATAAGATTTAAAATATAACGAAATGAATTTAGTTCATGGTAAAATTAAGAAAAAATAAATAATTTGTTAAAAAAAAACTCTGCAAAAAATGTTGAAAGTATCGTCGTATCGACAGTAAAATATCGCCGATACCGATGTATCGGAAAATCTGAAGTATCGCCGATATATCGGTATCGGAATCGGTTACATCCCCAATTTTAGACCGCTTTCGCATGCATGCGAAGTATGAATAAACAAATATAAATTAAACAAAATTTTACACGGCTGGGATACGATCCTGGACTCGTCGCACGTAAAACACACTCTCTACAGCTGAGCCATAACCCAGATATTTTTTTAATGAGATAAAACTTGTTTTAACGTGCTTACCCCAGGAATATATGTCAATGTGATCATTTAATTCCTTTTTAACCGACTTCAAAAAAAGGAGAAAGATTATGAATTCGTCATGTATATTTTTTTATGGATGTTACCTCAAAACTCCACCATTTATAAACCGATTTCGGATTTTTTGCTTTATTTAATAGGATGTGCTTCCAGATTGGTCCTGGTGAAAAGTGGGCGGGGTCGCGCCCATACGAAGTAAATACACATGCTTTTTCACCTACTTCTAGCCAACCGATTCCTATGAAACTTTGCACACACGTTAAGCTTCTCTTTTGAATACTACATCATGATTAAAAAAGAGGGTAGTGCCACGCCCATGCAAAGTAAATATCCCTTTTTAACGACTTCTACTAAACCGATTCTTGTGAAACTTTGCATACACATTTAGTTATTATTACAATACAACATTATAGTTAAAAAAGCGGGCAGCATCACGCTCATGAAAAGTAAATATTCATTTATACTACTTCTACTTAACCGATTCTTATGAAACTTCCCACACAATTAGCTCTCGTGATAAAAATGATGGGCAGTGCCACGCCTATTTTTAGTCGGTTTTTTTTAGGAAAAATAGAAGAAATAGTGTTCAATAATTAAGCACAATGTCTCTTTTTTATAAAAACAATTGCTTAATTCACAAAACCTCTAGTATCTTTGTATCGTTCGTATTATAGTATCAAATACAATAGTGTAAAATTTGTTGTTGGTAGTTTTCATATAAAAATGAAATGCACTTTTACATTTTTATTTCATATGTTTTACAAAAATCGTATTTTATTTCGATAATCAGAGAGTATTTCTATATGCTCTCAGAGTATTTGTATGGTGTTTGTTCTTCTTTTGTTCAGCAATACAAGATACAAACCGATACAATATACAATAGGTGTTCACAAACAAACAAAAAGTGTATTTGTGAATTAAGCAAATATTCAAACAATTGTATTTAAAGATCAATATTTCGCTTCTCCTTTGTGTAGTATTTATTTACTGACGATGCTACACAAAGTAGTAGCGAATTATTGAGCTTTAAATACAATTGTTTGATTATTCTTTTTATACAAAAGAGACCTTGTACTTAATTATTGAACACGGCATGAAAATAAAAACAAAAACAATAGTAATAACGATGTTTTTATTGCTTTCTAGTTAGTAGGTGCAAAAAATATGCGCAAAGTATTTTTTACAAATTGTTTTAAAATTGTTAATAGTATTACGAGAAAAAATTTTTTACTTAACTCGGCTTTACTCACAACTATTTATCGTAATGTTTCCCGAAATCCACTAAATTATAGGGTTACTCGTGAAAACAAATTAAGAAAAATAACACAAATTATACATAAAAACAAAAACGTACATATAATATTCCCAGGATAATATAAAATAACGTGTGCAAAATGAAAGTGTTTTCATGATTTCTTAAGAACTTGTTTCTTTGAACGCATTCATAATCCCATCGCTGTAGTATTTGAATTCATGAAAAACGCTTGCGAGATTGCTAGATAATCATATATAAAATACTGCATTATATATCCAGCGAAAAATTCATGCAAAAAGGAATTAAATCGTGTAATTACATATTTTCCAGGGTTAAGTACTTGGAAAGAAGTTTTATCTCATTAAAAAATAACTGGGGTATTACTCAGCTGTAGAGCGTATGTCTAACGTCCGAAGAGCACGGGTTCGTATCCCAGCCATGTCAACATTTTTTAAAATTTATATTTTTTATTAATATTTCGCATTCAAGCAAAAACTTATGACCGATGAAAACTCGATGATTTTAATCGAGTTTTCATCGGTCATAAGCACTCATTGGAATGACGAGCAGTTAATTTAAAAGTGAACGTAGACCTCCAATGACACACTAATGTTAAAATCATGCGTTTTTCATCCGAATTTGAACGCATTTAGTATCATTAGAAGCCACGCTTTAACTCGTTTTTTGCATGTCTTTTTTTGCTGCGTTACTAGCCCGAGGTTGAAGGTTCCATTATTATATTTTTAGTTTTCACTTCAGAAAGCTTCGAAAACTAATACTTAAAACACCAGACATTGCAATTTTTACTGCACGCAAGAAAAACATATGTAAATAACTCAAACTTTAAAAGTGCATAGTTCCACAACGGTAGTTGTCACAAACAAAATTTTTTTGCTAGTGATGTGAAATTTTTTGTGATTTTAGCGAGTACAGAAATTTATTCGGTTTTCACTAATTCAATTTTTCAATTAATTCCCATTTTTGGTATTGAAACCCCCAACGTGCGTTTGTGAGATCATACCCAAAGGTAACATGTTGGTATCGTAACCAAGATCAATTTGTATAAACAGGGGCACTTTAAAATAATTTCATTTAAGATTTTTTTGTAACCCAAACATCTTGGCCTAACCAAACCTGACACGAAAAGTCTAAGAAAAATGTTTGCTGCCATCCCGACTCAAAACGACTTACAGATTTTCTTTTTCCAAAATTAATGAAGTTGAAGTTGCACTGGTTGTAGCTTCTGAGTCGCCTTGACTCACACAATCATCCAAGGAACCTTTGAGCAAAGGTATAGCAATACATTCCATCTATATTCGGATGAATTAACAAATTAATTGAGCTTGAATTATATATAAAATATCAATGTTATCAAACCTACTTTAGCTTGTAGCAAAATATTATGACGTTCATTTTTCTTGGTTTCAATTTTAGCTTCAATGGACGACAGTTGCGAGCTTAAATTATGGATTTCTTTGGCCACATTAGCGACTTCTTTGCGTGCCTTTGATATGTCTTCTTCCATATCATCGACTGCCTGTTTCTTTTTTTGTTTATCTTGTTTAAACTTTTCCATTTTCTCTTTGTCCTGGTCGATTTCTTTAAGATAACGCTTTTCTGCAGCCCTTAAACCCTCCAAAGCATCTTCTTCGTCCTGTACACTGCGTTCCCAGCGTTCAAGATTTTCTAAAATATGGATACATCAATTATAGTATTTATTTCACTTAAATAACTGAAAATATTCTAACTTTTTGTATCTTTTTGCTTTTCAAAATCTAATTGTGTATTGATGGCATCAATTTGTTGCTCAAATTCTGCTCTTTTACGTGCTCTCTCCTGCTGCATTACCAATTCTCTTTCTTCATATTGACGTATATTTTTACAATTTAAGCGTCGACAGAAGGATGAAAAAACTGTGTCCTCCACGGTATTCATCTTTTCTTTAATATCTTGTATCTTATCATCACGTTTCTCCATGCGTGTTTCAATTTCTAATATTTTGGGCTTAAAAATTTAAAGAGAATCACATATTTAAATAAACAAATGCGTGAACAAACAAGTTTGTTTTAAATTTACCCCAAATTTATTTAATTGATTTTGAACTTGTTCTAACTGGTTATCAAATTGTTGTATGGATTTTTTTGAAGATTCTAAATCCACCATACTATATTTGAGACGATTTTCCAAGCCCTGCAATAGAGATAAATATTTATTTAGTAAATTGGAAAAC
This sequence comes from Panzeria rudis, assembly GCA_956483635.1. Taxonomy (NCBI): domain Eukaryota; kingdom Metazoa; phylum Arthropoda; class Insecta; order Diptera; family Tachinidae; genus Panzeria; species Panzeria rudis. Next base: position 136,681,369 of record OY101447.1, on the reverse strand, counting down.
ACAAAAATATAAATATACATATATGGCTTTTGAATAAAAATTTTTTGATACATCGTCAGCTTATTATATTTCGAAAAATATATGGATAATAAATAAAACAAAAAATAAAAACAAATAAAATGAGTTTGGAGTGGATTACATATATTTTTGAAGTCCTCTTTCCAACTCCAAACCCCATTTCACGAAATTGTTAACAGCTCCTGAGATATCGACCATCGACTTTGGTTCATATACACAACAATGGGTCTTGTTTTGCCTTATACGTCCCTATTTGGTGTAAGCAAATTTGTTGCAAAATTTTACAAAATATTCTTCAATTTAGCTTAGTATCTATAAAAAAGTAAAATTAAATGAACCGAATCAATGAAAGATTGATAGGACCTCTATAAAATTGCATACATGCAAAAGTACCATTATATCAATCAGGTTGTGAGAAAACATTTTTGAGCAAAGATTATAAAAATGTCATTTGGTTCGCAATGGGTTTATGGATTTCAAAAATTTGCACACCAATAGAAACTTATCTTATAGCACTTTTAAATTATACCTATATCGTTGATATCCGAGCTATATTATACAAGCTGTGACCAACTAATTTTAAAAAAGTTTGATCCCTGTAACTCCGGAACAGAAGAAGTGTTCCAAAGAAAGAATTACACAATATTTTCTCGTCATATAGAGCTATTACGCATTGTTATTTTTTTAATATTGAAAATTTTTTTTAATGATATTTATAAAAGTTTATAAGAATTTACATGTCTGCTGGAAAGATATGCGGATTAAATGGTAAAAATTAAAAAAAAATGGAGCGTGTAAAAATTACAAAAAAATATATCATGTATATTCTCAGAAAACTTAAATGTAAACCTTTTGTCGTTTTTCTTCTATCTGAGTTTGTGGCATATTCGCCATACCAATAATAAGCGGTCAATAGGTAGAACTTCAGTTCCAAAGCTAAATAATTTATTAAAAACTCACTTTGATCTGTGATTCTACAGTAGCCAATTCACTTTGTTTTCTTGACTTCTTTACCAACTCCTTCAGCTCTTCACTTAAACGGTCTTTTTGAGATTTCAGTTGTGCCATATGTTTTTCGTCCCATCTTTTGGCTTTACGTGCCAAATCATGACTACCACCTGATATAAGTCCAGATTTTTGATAAAAAGTACCATCTAAGGCTAAGGCATCATAGCGTGACCTATCCAATTCATATGCTACTTTCATTGCGTCCTCAGGGGTTTCGCAAACCAAAGCATTGCCGGTAGCGAAAAGAACCGCACGTTCTATTTCTCGTGGTTCAAACTTTAATACATCAAAGACCAGCTTGACGTTACGGGGATCACTTATATTTCTAGATAGTTTCAAATAATTTGAATTATAATAAAAACATTATTAGTATTTTCATAGCTATACCTTAAACGCTCCTTCAAAGGTTTGACTTGTAGATAATCCAAAGGCAGAAATGTTTCCACTTCTAACATCTGTTCTTTCAGAATCTTTAAAAAAGATATACATACATATAATGGAAATATCATTCTCGCTTCTAAAAAACTTTATAAATTACCTGAATACATTGTCTTGCAGTTTTTTCCGTGTCTACAATAATTGCTTCCATGAATTTGCCCAAAACTTTGGTAACGGCTACGTTATAACGCTTATGTGTGGGTTGACACATATTAATCATGCGGTCGTACTAAAAAAATCGGAACGAATTATTAGTTTTTAATTATATTATACATAAGAAAATTATACTTACAACTCCTGGCACTTGCTTTTTAAATAATTCCACAACTTCTTGTTTCTTTTTGCGCCGAGCATCTTCATGTTTATCACTTCGTGCATCGCCCAATTGATCGCGGACATTCTCAAGGTCTCTTTGTATTTCGGCAATTTTCTCCTTTGAACAACCCACATCACGTTTCAGTTCGTCCTTAATTCTGTTCTGTTCTTCCAAAGCCGTTTGAGATGATTTAATATGATCCATTAGCTTATCTCGCCTTTTGACGGCCTCCTCACGCTGAAGCGTTAATTTTTTAAGAGATTCTTCCACCGAAGCTCTGCGATTTGTTTCACCATCAAGCAAATCTTGGTCTGATTTTTGTTCACGATTTACAGAGTCTAGTTGCGAGCGATATTGTGTGGCTGTAGCTTCAGCTTGCTGTTTAAGACGATCATACTCTTGCACTAGACCGTCTTCCATCTGCACACTTTTACCGCGTTTTTGTGATTCATTTTCTATTTCGTCCTCGAAACGTTTTTTCATTTGTTCCACTTCAGCTAATTGCTTTTCTAATTTGCGAATGTCTTCTTGATGGGCATTATCAGCTTCTCTGGCCGTTTCTAAGGTTTTGGCAAGAGATTTCAATTTTTTCTGACAATGGGCTACTTTTTCCTTTGCTTTGATATATAGTGGATGTTTCTTGTTCATTTGTGTCTCGAATTCTCGAGCTTCCTGTTCGACTTTTGCCATTTCACGGTTGATTTTGCCTGCTTCCTTTTTCTTCTCCTTAAGCACATCGTCAGCTTGTTCTTTTCTTTTTTCAACCTCTTTGATTTCCTCTTGTTTACTTTCAATATCTTCGTTTAAGCGCTTTATATCCTTTTCAACGTGATACAGGCGAAATAATTGATATTCAACTTGTTTTTCATTCTGTAAGAAAAAATAGAAGTTACAATTTTTCTATAATTAATAGCTGCATACCAACATATTCCTTTTTAAGTCTTGCATAACGATCTGCTTCCATTTTTTCATGTTTTGCTTCTTTTCGTTCTGCTGCAATACCCTTTTTCTTTTGATAAGTGAATTGTGTTTCTTCTTCAGCCAATATCATTTCTTGTTTCAGTCGATTATAATCCTCCTTTAATGCACCAGATCTAAAATTTATAGGAAGTGTAGCATATTCTTCAAGACCTTTTTGAAGGCGTAATTTCACTTACCCACTTATTTCTTCAAATAATGCTGTACGCTCTTTGGGTGTTTTCATTGCAATATTCTCAACAGCTCCTTGAAATACCAAAAAATTTTTTGCTTTAACATTGATGCCCAATTTCTCGAGTTTCCCCAAATAAGTAGTACTCGAAACGACTTCGCCATTAATACGATATTCGGAAGCGCCACCAATGACAGCTCGATGGAAATCCATTTGGCTAGTACCGATTAAAAACTTGGCCGTAACATAGCAACTACGGGATACGGGCTTGCCAATAGAGGAGCCATGTATTAAATCGTTTAAACGTTTTACACGCAAGCTTGTGGTCTTTTCGCCCATAACAAAACTGATGGCGTCCATGAAATTCGACTTTCCTAGTCAGCACAGCCACAAGTTGAAACAAGTTGTAATGACATAACTTGAATATTGGACAAAACTTACCTGAACCATTGGGTCCTATTACAGCGGTAAATTGCTTTAATGGTCCAACAGCTACACGTCCTTTATAAGACTTGAAATTTTCCATTTCAATAAACTGCAAGAAAGCCACATCATTTTCCGATGCTATTTGACCAGCGCTCGTTAGAGTTCTGTCGGCATTATCTTCTTCGTACATTGTTTTCCAATATTTTTTTAATTAATTTACACTAATTTTTGCATATATATGTTAAAATAAAACATCAAATTAACAATTGAAATATATTTTTCTCCACAATAAAATAAATAACAAGTAAAACGACGCGCTTTTTAGAGATGACAATAATAAAGCAAAGTTTATCGTTAAGAATAAAAACGCTAATTGGAGATGCCAGACATACGGCAGCAGATTATATAAAAAAATATTGTAGATAAATTTTTAGCCTGTTCCCAATTGTTTACAGAAAATTTTCTTCGAATATCTGCAAAGTTGGGCTAAAAAATTCCCAAAATCTGCATGATATATTTTTAAATCTGCAATAAATCTGGTAAACAAAATACACGTGCAGTTTGAGACATTTTTTAATTAATTTGTCAAATTTTTTTTGATAAAATAGAGAATTTATGGAAAAAAATCCGTAAATTTCACTTTGATTCCTTTCGATTAACAAATTTGTAAGATCAATTAATTGAATCTCATTTTAGACTGCCTTATTCATATTATATATCAAGGGATATTTATTTTATAAACCTATGACAATTTTTTATGAATATCTCAGTGAACACATTGATATCATTCTAACGTCAGTTTGATATCATGAAATGACATACCTTACATAAGAAATGACTCATTATTGACTCATATATTACTCATAAATTCGCACTTAGGTACATCAGATACTGACATGAAATGATACAAAACAGATGTTAACCTGATGACCTTTTATTTTATTATTTTATATAATTTTTTTTTATTACTCCAAACTACATATATATGGCTTTCACACATAAGACCCTCCCTTACATTGCAAAATGAAACGTTCTAAACATTGAAAATTTTTATGTTGAAGAAATATTGTAGCAACTTCGAAAAGAACACTGTTAAGTTAATCATACACTTCGTTCTTTTTTTGCAGTTTTAACCGGGCAAAACTGTGCGGGCAAAACTGCCAGTGTGTGACCAAAAACCGTCCTTCTTGAACTCGTTCAAAAATATCTGCTGCAACTTGATTTTAACCGTCCGTTTTCAAACGTGTTCGTTCAAAACTGCTCGTGTATGGGATTACGCAGTTAAAATGGACAGTTTTGTCAGAGTTTCATTCCAGGTGATGTTAGTATGCCAGCTGATTATGTTTTGCTCAAATTTTTTTGTTTTCTTTTGATAATGCGAACAAATTATACAATAATACAAGTACATGCATTAACTAAAATTCTCGTCAGCTGCGTATTGTATGTACGTGTTTGTTTGGATGTACAACGAATTTTGTTGTTACTCACTATGTAATTTTTGACAAGTCACATAAACATTTGACAACCTAGATGAGAAACATCTTCTAATGCATGTACCTGTATTAATGTGCCTTGACTTGAACTAAAGTAAAAAACGCCTAGTGTGTGGATGTGATGGATAAAATGGATAACATTTATTAAATGTTTTATTTAAAATATGTTTTTTTTATTTTTTTTAATAAATAACACGTTTTTATTTTTAACGTCAGGAAATAATACATTAGCTGTCTTTCTTCAACATATGCATTATTTAAATATTAATTTTTAACGTAAACAAATGTCTAAATGTCGTCAACGATGATAGATATCCATTAACAATGACAGTCATATGTACAAATGTATTAGTAAAAAAATTGTGTGTGTATTAGTTTCGGTCATACATTTCTTGTAGGGTAGTTTGAGTTTATCCCAAAATTCAATCTCGGTATTTTTACAGCGGCTTCTGTATTTTTGATGAATGTGATTTTTATTTCGAAATATTTCCGTTCATCTAAAGTAATTTTTATACGAACGCATTTATTAAAAAGGAATTGGACGTGAATAGTTTCGCCGAAATAAGTATAAGTAAATCAGCTCTAACGGCATGATAGCAGCATATATAATGTCTCTTGTTGGTAAATTTCAGCTTTATGTACAAATTACTTGCGAAAAAGAATATTAGAATGTTTGCTATTTATAAAGTACATTTTTAATGAGCAAAATGAATTTATTTTGCTTTGGTAAAAAAATGCTACTCCTTCCCTTCTCCCTTCTTTTAGCAGTGAATGTGGAATATGTATATTATCTTTTATACGGAAGAATGCCTTATAACAATGATAATTGAATAAAATATGTCTAAGTATACCTTTAATAAGGCCTGAAGTAAGAAGGTCTTCTGAGTTTTCCTGCTGGGTATTACTTGTAGTAAATACTTACATACATACATATATACTTATACCAAGTTCATACGGTAATATGAACCACTTGTTTCGCTCTCTGAATCGCGATTGCGAACCTTGGTGTTCAAACGATCGTACTTGTTTCATCTTGGATGCAAATTCTTCTACACTTTAAAATACATTTCACTATTTCTTTTTTTCCATTTTTTTTAAATATATATATGAATATGCAAATTTATGCTCTTTTTATTTGTTCAATGTTTTTATTTACCTTTTGCACACATTAATTTTTGATTATTCTTTCTTTACTTTTTTTACAGCTAGTTTAGATAAACTAGCGATAATTTGTTATCAAAATTGAAGATGGCTCGACCTCAAATATAAAATATTAAATTCCTTTTTTATGAGAAATCCCAAAACATTTTGGGGATCTAGTGATGGCCGTTCATAGAATCCATCATTTGAAAGTTTTTTCAAGACGTGTCCAATTTACAATAAACTTTATTTTATTCATAGGACCAACAATGAGATATTCTATTAAAACTAAAATTTTAGCGGTAGTAACACAATCTCATTTTATATGTATGATATTAAATAAGAGCATTTTTGTTTGGTTTGATTTGTATTATGAAGTTTTTCAAAATATATCAGGTTCTCGAGCCGGTCCGTATATGAATTTGTTTTTTCATTTGCCGATTGCTCATAAGACAGTTTATGTACTTTAGAATATCATTTGAAATGTCTTTTGAAGTCGCGTTTAGTGGTGTATAATAATGCCACCAGCTATATATTTCGTAAAAATTTGAAAAATGATTGTTTTTGACCAGTATTACAATACTGATGGCTCAATTAGGCAGGTTCTTATGTCTATTGAGTGGCATTACAATAATATACAATTTTCAGACACAGTCAAGCTCACGAACAATCCTCGCAAGAACTTCAAAATGTTTTGGAAGTACTTATACATATGTGTATTAAACTGATCTATAAAAGCAAAATTAAAGGAACCGAAAGAGCTTTTTAATAGCTGTGTAAACTCTTATACTGAGATCTGTGACTAAATTTTGAAAAGATTTGATTTTAAAGAGCAGTCCAAGGTGAATTCATACTAAGTGGCCGCAAGATCCCAGCTGTTTACGCAAATGTTTACACATTTGGCCTGTCAGCTGTGTTAATGTATCAACTTTTTTGACAGCGCAAATGTAAATTCTCCACGGCGAATTCTCTTTCGACTACCTATTATTGATCTACCTTGGAGCAGTCTTTAAAAGGAATAAATCCGTATTTTGACACGAATTTACGAGCTCATATATGAGCCATATTTATAAAAATTTGTAAAAGGTTTATAAAATAATTTCCTTTGATATGTCAAAGTTAAATTTATGAACTTTTTTCCATAAATTCTGCATTTTATTAAAAAAATTTGGCAAATGAAGCAAATGAAATATCTTGTTTTTAGTTTATCAGATTTTTTTGCAGATTTATATATTAAGCAGATTTTGCAGATTTTTTAGCCCACTTTTGCAGATTTTAGAAGAACATTTTCTGGCAACAGTGTTCGGTAGTAAAAAAACAACAATTTGAGACGAAAACAATAAACAATTGAATTACAACAAGCATTAATAAAGCACTCAGAAAAATATTGTTCAGAGAAGACGAAAAGCTATGCAAGATTTTTTTAATTTTAGTGCAAGTGGAAACGCCATCAAGCAATAAACAACAAAGTGCAGTCTACTGTGATTATTGAAATAATAGAAAAATTACATAAATTTAAATTGTTAACATAATTTTTCACAATTTTAAACACCAACTGCCGCGATGGAAACTTCTAAAATTAGTGGTATGGAAATGGTTGCTCGTGACCGTCTTGGGTTGTGGGGTAGTGGTGACAATGATGCTCCCGGAAGTATAACCGGCCTACAAAGAATGCATCATAAAAAACATAATAAGGTAAGTCACTTAAGTATAAAGGTGCGGGAATTATCATCCTAAAATTAATATGTAAATGCAAAGAAATTGTGGAAAATTTTGATCTTAAAAATAAAGAAATTGTATGATGGTACATAGTAAAACTAATACATAAGGGTATTTTCAACCTTTTACTTTTGCAAAATTTTTCTGTACCGTATTTTTCTATGTTTTTTTGTAATTACATACCAGAGATGGGAAATGTATTTTCATTTCAGTATAAAAAAAAATTAAATTATATTACACACCCGAAGATTGAAATTTTTTTTGTTATAATTTTTGTTAAAAATGGGCTTATTTAAGTCAAGAATACCAACACTCTTGAAAATTAAAATAACATTAAATTAAAGATTTTGAAAGACCCTGAAGAATATGGAAAATAACTTCAAACGGCTGGACCGATTTTCTTCAAACATAGGTTAGAAGATTTTAGATCAAGTGACCTTTCAAACAGAAAAACAATACATTAAAATCGATCCAGTCGTTTTGGAACTACGGTGCCATAGACACACAGATTCGAGAGGATAATACGAGGAAAGAGGTGATAACTTGTAAACGCCTCGACAGACTTCAAACATAGCTACACCCAAAAAAATTAATTTTTAAATCAAGAAGAAAAAATTTTATTTTAAAAATAAAACCGTGATGAAAACGAACCAAGTTTGTTTAATCTTATTTTAAAAATTTTCATTCTTGATTTTAATGCATCTTTCAAGTTGATTATCAAGCTTGATTTTAAGTTGACCATACTTAAACCAAAAAATATATATTTTTGAATTAATAATTGAAAATTTTTTAACTTAGAATAAAGCTATTAAATAAATTGCAATTGAACTTATTCGATTATTTGTTTAAGTAATTAGTATGACATTTTTTACGCAATGTAATTGTGTATTAGTTTTAGTTACTAACTTAGTCTTACTGAACTATGTAATACGTATTTTTGGCCTTGATGGCTTTGTATTGCAATATGGATAATAAATAAATAAAGAATGTTCGTTCTTAAATTAAAAATAAAGGTTTTAAATTAAGAATGAAACATTTTTAAATTAGCAATGTAGAATTTTTAAATTAGGAATTTTTAAATTAAGAATGGACATTTTTAAATTAAGAATGGACATTCTTAAATTAAGAATGGACATTCTTAAATTAAGAATGGAGAATTTTTTTTATATATTGCTTTATACATACCATATACCATACAATCAAGAAATGCAGATATTTTCAATTTCTTATATTATTTCTTATATTCATTAATTAATATTGTATTATTTAGAAAAAAATTCGCAAGTCTAATAATAATACAATTATTTTAAATTATATATCGTTAATTGAAGCACGAAACTATGTAACTGACTATTATAACTAACTATATCTTATACTAATTTTAAGGCATTTTCCGTATGTAAAATATTTTTAATTACATGGTTTCGCATTTAATATGATGACATATACATATAATATACATCATGTTCAAATTAAAATTAAACTCCTTCAATAAATCCAGTAAATTCCATGTCAGCGGTTTCATTACACTCTAATTTCTTCAATCATATCAATCACTCACAAAAATCGATTGACTATTAACAATCGCTATGACAACAGCTGTGGAGTAATTCGAAAAAAAAATTTTTTTTTCGAAATACATATTTTGAAAACATCTCTCGAACGGATTAATTGGTTTTAATGAAATTTTTACCAATCCACGTACCTTTTAATTTAATCGGTTCATATGCCAACATCTTAGTCAACATCTTAAGAATGGCGAAATTTTTTTACGATCGACTAAGCCGTTCAAAAGCTGTGAGTGTGACATACTTACACAGACATATGTACATCCTTACGGAATTCATGGCAAAAATGGTCAGAATAGCTTTCTAGGACCTCAAAAATTTATTCAGCGTTAATTACTCAGAAATCACGTTTTTGTGAGTTATGACTCTATTGAAGTAAATGAGCGATATGTATAATATAACTTTTTATCCTATGAAAACAAAACCAAGGTAAATGGAGTAGTACCTAAACTTTTTATAGCTGCATAATTTTTGTATAGCTCTAAGCTAACGCGTTGTGCATATACAAAAAAAGTTATATATTTTTTTCTGTGCAATCAATTGGTTTTAATTGAATTTAATTTAATTCATTGAACTTCAGTAATCTAGCCACAAGGCCATAATCAATCACATATTTCTATTAGTAACAATTGCATACTTAAAATAAAATTAACAAAATAATTGTAATAAAATTAACAAAATAGTTGTAAAATTACTAAATAAAAATGTTGAAAATTGATTGGGTAAAATCTCGAATAATTTAAAACATTTTGTAAATTAATAAATATATATGAGATATGAAAAATGTAACAAAACAAGACATTAATTTAAAAAATCAAAAAAAAACCCGACTGGGTAAAAAAATAAAAGAAAACCACTTTAAACCGTCACAGATCCTAAATGGATATTCGAAATTAAAAATCATAAGAGAAACATAAAGATGATTTTCAAATACCTGTCGATTGATACCCATTTTGATATAGTCCGCCGACTTTTTATTTTTTTCGTATAAAGAAAATGGGGTCTGTTGTCCGCCATATTGAATTTTGACTACTGTAATATCTTTAGTGACACTCGCCGGACTAAGACGAATCGATTAACGTAAGAATTGTCGAAATCGGTCTACGCCTTCGGTTTATATAGTGCCGCAAAGGAACACACATACATACATAGGCTGATAAATACAATACCCTTCTTTGCGTCGCGCAGTCGTGTAAAAAGGTAAGTACTATTTATGTTATTTACGGTTTCATTTTTTTTACTTCAAAGAGTGGGGTTTATGTTTAAGAGGATGATCATTTTACTTAAATATAAAGAACAGTTTGAAAAAAAATGAAACCGATTGAATGATTGCACAGAAAGAAATATATAATCTCGCTACCCCTATAGCTCGAAACTCACTTAAGTTAAAAAGCATGTATTTATGCCACATTGCTTGGAAAAATAGACTTTCTTAACTTAAGGAATGTTTTTATACTGCATCTGCTTAAAACATGGATGTTGTAAATGGAAATTAGTGGCTTTTGCCCAATCCTTTAAACAAGATTTCTATAGAACACCTAGCCAACATAATTTCGATAATTTGGACTTATTTGTTCCCCCACCAGTAAAGTTGGATGCAATTTTTGAATCAGAAAATCTGCAAAAAATATGTAGCTTTGGACATGCATCACAGCTTCTTCTCTGCGATGTTCTGACGAATATCTATAGTTTGGATTTAATTTTTTGTGCTAAACGCCCGTAACAGTTATCTGACGTCATCGAATATCTTGAATTAGAGTTGATAAATTAACCTTTCAAAGATCATAAAATAAGATGTGATACACGTAAAAAATATAATGTAAAAAACAGTACAAGAAGTACGAATATGAGAAAATCAATACATTTGCGTACTGATTTGCTAGCTATGCATAAATCAGTACTTTAAAAAACAGTACATGTACTGATAAAAACAATACGACTGGCAACTCTAGAATAAACGACATGGGCACTATTTTAAAGTGCTCTAAAATACATTTCTATCTACAGTGGCACGTTTCTCAAAATTGTAAGTTACAAATCTACAAGTAAAATACACACAAAACAACAAATATTTTACACATTTTTTGTTGTTTGTGTGCATTTTACTTGTAAATTTGTAGCTTGTAGTTTTGAAAAACGGGTCCTTGGTATACAAATTTTTTAATTCCATTTACTCGTTGTGGGTCAAATGCAATTTATAATATTTTAAATTCCTCTTTTTACGTAAAAACACCGTTATCTTAAAAACCGGCCGATATAGCGGTACTTCAACATAAACTCCGCTTCATACATTTTCGTGCAAAACATGTAAGGAGTTGTCCTAGATCAGTGAAAATTTGCACCGAGCATTATATTGAGTAAATTAAGAAAAAAAAGTTCATTTTATCAAAATCTGCCACGCCCATCGCCCACCGCCTATACAATCGAAATCGATTGTTTCTCATAAAATTTTTCTTATTGAAGCAAAAGCCTTCAGTTTTTATACATACACTTTCTAGAATAAACAAAAGATGCATAGTAAGTTTCATCAATATAAGCGACGCCCATCGCCCACCTCCCATACAATTAAAATTTTGTCGCATAAAATTATTCCCATCCAAACAAGAGTCTTCAAATTCGGTACATATACTGAACAGAAACAGAAATGAAAGAGAAAATGGAGAAAGTTTTAAAATAATGGCCAGAATCAAATGCAAATAAAGAAGAAGGAATATTGAACACAGGCTCTAGATATAAAAGTCCTCAAACAGGACCTGACCAGCGAGAGATACATTGTACAAAGAGATTTTGCCGAAAAATATAGCTTGATCAATTAAGACGAAATACAATCAGCACATTGATCTCATGAACAAGTCACGCTGTTCACATGCTGTATTTGAATTACAGAAAAACTCCATTCCGTGGTCATAGTTAGTGATGAATTAAGCCATAGTAAATTCACTGTTAATTTTTTTCTGCGGACAAATTTTCAGCTCATCAATTCGGTCAATAATAAAATTAACATCTACTTATATGTAGGTGTTTAACTTCAAATTCTACCTTTTCCAAATCAAATGCAGGGTCTTAAAAAACAAATTTTGGAATTTTCCAAATCAAATTGAGTATTTTACAAAACAAATTCCATATGAGATTAAAAAATAATTAAAATAGGCAAGTTTTTCAATAAGAACTAAAAAAATTCCAAGATGTTTTCTTTATCTATTCTGCCATGTAGTAAACATATAAACTTCTTATTACAATCAAGCACAAAGTCATTGTCTTTATTATATTGGACTTGCAATCATATGGTCTGTCTGGATTGTAATCAGAACAAAATGAGTGTAAAAAGTCTTCATAAATAAATTATTTATTTCATGATTATATTTTTAATTTTCCTACTTACATACTTATTACTCGTACTTTGCACCACAAAATAAATATAAAGAAAAATGTACATATAAAAAACATACATCGCTCATGTAATTACCGTGAATTACAATAAATCAAACTATCGTGAGTAATTTTTTCAGCAATCTCGTGAGCGCTTACGAGCGTGATAGAAAAAAGGAGCGTATATGAGAAGCATTTTTGAGCACATCGTGATTTGTGAAACAGTATGTTGTTCTGTTCTGCTTTGTTGCCGAAATAATAACTAGCTTTTCCTCTAAAGTAATTTAATTAATAAACAATTAATTAAAGAACTTTTGACTAAAACATAACTATAGTTCCGAAAGTAACACTATGCAACAAGAAAAATTTCAAGGAGTGCCACTATTTTTTTCTTTATATGTTATGGTCCTATAACTACAAAAGCAGTCAAAATTCTATGGATAATTTTTTTATATTTTTTTTCTGAAATTTCGGATTTTGGAAGATGCTGCTCCACCGATATTATCAAAACTTTGGAAGGGTTTTTCCAATTTTATTACAAAAACCACTGAAAAACTTGAAATAAAATTACAATGGAAATTAAAATGCAAAAGGGCCTAACATCATTTTTAAACAATTTTCAAGAGAGATAAACAACTTAATGAAATGCTGGGCCTTTTTGTATTTTATATGACGACTAGCAGTTGACCCGCTACTTTGTTAGCGGCAAATCAAACTTTTAGGCCAATAGTAGCATATTTGTTTTTATTCCTTTATTACATTTCGCATCTTCAATATAATTTAAACTAACAATAAGTATGTACATAAATTGTTTTGCCTTTATTTTTATTTATAAAGTTGAACTAACAATAACACTATGCTAGTCGGAAATACCGACAGAAGTGACGTTTAGAAACCACACAAATAAACTGATCACGTTCAAACTTCACAATATGATTTCTACGAAGATAAGTTATCTACTTATTAAATTTAAAATAAATCTAAAACAATACATGAGCTCTATCGACATTTAGGTGAAATTTTGGCGGATGGTTGTATGAAGACTAGTTGTAAACATGGATCGGACTCCTCAAATTTTAGTTAGGTATATTTGTATTGCATAAATAACTTATGAACCAAATTTCTTCCAATTATCTTAAGAATTGAGCCTTTAGTAAAATGGAAATAGTCCAAAAGTTAAAAGTTTAAATCTTAAATATTTTTTTAAGAGCTAACATTGAAAAACAGTCAACACCACTGAAATCAACGTACTCGAATTAAGTTTACCCATCGGGGAAAAAATAGTGTTGAATTCATGCACAGTGTAATTAATCAAATCTTAACTTTAAATTTTTAAATTGTAAGTCCAGCCAATGCCAGAAAAAAATATTTGTTTCAGCAGTTGGTTCTTAGGTTGTCTGTTACGTCTCTCGTGCTCGGCTGAGAGCAAGAGTGTCCCTCCTTCTCAGCCGATAATGTAGGTTCATCTCAAGTTTATTTATATATCTTATCACATGAAAAGCTGTATCATCAGCGAATGTTGATTTGTGTATGTTACTGATTATCGGCAAGTCAGAGGTATATATCAGATATAATATAGGACCGAGTATGCTGCCTTGAAGAACTCCTGCTTCAAACGGAGTTCTTCTATGACAATTTGTCGTAGTCACAAATTCGATTTCGACATACATTTTTTCCCTACCAGGGGCCCGTTTCTCATAAAGTACAAGTTACAAATCTACAAGTAAAATGCACACAAAACAACAATACAATTTGTAAAAGTGTTGTTGTTTTGTATGTATTTTACTTGTAGATTTGTAACTAATATATTTGAGAAACGGGCCCCAGCTCTGGTTTTAAATATATAGTGAGTGACATTTAGCATTTGCATAATTTACCCCACTTTTTGTATTATTCGCTTAATATTTCACGAATGGTCCTCCAAACTTTTTAAAATACTTTCTGGATTATTAATTTAAAATAACTGATTCTTTCGTCCGCTGATTACGAAAATAGCTTTTTAAATTGTTTGTATCACCTCTAATTTCAGAGATATTGTGCATTATACATATGAAAAAATACTTAAAATTAAGTTATGAGTTTAGTCGAACTGTATGGGTTTATATCCAAAGAAATTTAATTATTTTGGCTTGAGTTCTTAACATGTTTCTTTTCTCACGCTAACCAAAAAAAATTCGTTTTTTATAATATGAGGTGGTCGCTGATTTTAAATCTTGCCTCTATTTGTTGTGATTAAATTCTAATATAATCAGCACAAATAACAACAATTTTCTGGACTCTTCATACAACATCTTTCATACGTAACCATTGAAATAATGATTTGTTAATTGACAAATGTGATATAAAAAACAAATTTTTTGGATGACATAAGAAAAGAAAAATTTTAAGTGTTTTTTTATATAATGCACATTATCTCGGAAACTAGAGGTGCTAGAAAAATAATTTCTATTTTCGTAATCAGCGGACGAAAATACATAAGGTTCAGTTATTTTAATTTCAAAAAATTAAAAGAAAAAAAATGTCAAGGACTAAACCAAAACCACACGATTTTTAACATCCTTCCTATAACAGTAAGATATCCTGATATACTCATCAGTGTGACTCTACCCAAGTGAAAGAGAATTTTGTGTTGATTAATAATCCAGAAAGTATTTTAAAGATTGGACAACCAGTCGTGAAATATTAAGCGAATAATAAAAAAGTGGTGTAAATTATGCAAATGCTAAATGTCACTATATCTTTAAAGCTAGAGCTGCTAGGGAAGAACTAATGATGCCATCGTACTCAGCAGATGAAAATCACACAGAAAAAAAGGAAATGTAAAATCAACATGACGCAATTGTGATTTGAAATCATATTAAATTTACAAGAACTAATTTGTCGTTTAAGTGTGTTTTAGTGATTATTTGATTTCTTCAGTGTTCACTGTTGTGCTTAGTTGCGTGACTTGTTGTTTATTCTTACAAGTGTCGGTTATGTAGACGACAAAAAACGAATTACCAGCGAAAATTTAGTGCTGTGGTTTAAAATTACCATTGTTTCATGTTAATTTTAAATGAAAAATTATTAATCTAACCTTAAATCTTTTTTTACTTAAAATTTATCTCTGTATTAACAACTTTTTTATAAACGTTACATTTCATTTTAAATAAACTTTAATTTCAACTAAGTTTTATGTTAAATAATCATTTAAATTATGTTGAATTAAAATGAATTGTATGTATTTTATATTCTATATTCCACAGGGTCTCGCTTTCACTTTGAAAGAGCGCCAGTTGTTGGGCATTCATGGTCTCTTGCCGGCCGTTGTTCAAACCGAAGATGAACAAGTTAAACACGCTTTAATATTACTTGATCGTTTGGAAAATGATTTGGACAAATACATGTACTTAAGTAATTTGGCTGATCGTAATGAACGTCTCTTCTATAAAGTATTAGCCTCGAATGTGGCAAAAATGATGCCATTGGTGTATACACCCACTGTCGGTTTGGCGTGTCAAAAGTTTAGCTTAATTTTCCAAAATCCTAAAGGACTTTATATAACCATTAAGGATAAAGGTCATGTTTATGATGTTTTAAAGGTGAGTTCAAAGTTAAGTATGGTTGAGCGCAAATATCGTTAATTTAAATGAAAAAGCAAGTAACTCACAACATATTTTAAACAGAGGTTTAAAAAAAAACGAAATAAATGAAAATAAAATCAACGAACTACTATCACTTGAAAGATTTTATAAAGTTATTTTCTTCTTCATTAAATTAAAAAAAAGGTGTAATTATGTGGTTTTTTTTATTTAACGTAACGATATGTTTGTTATTCATGAGTAAAAAATCATTATTTTTCCATACAAATAAGGAACATTTTATATTTTAGAACTGGCCTGAGACAGATGTACGTGCCATTGTTGTGACCGATGGTGAACGCATTTTAGGTTTGGGTGATTTAGGTGCCAATGGTATGGGCATTCCTGTGGGTAAAATGTCATTGTACACCGCTTTGGCAGGCATTAAGCCTAGTCAATGTTTGCCCATTACTCTGGATGTCGGCACAAACACCGAATCGATATTAAATGATCCTTTGTATATTGGAATACGTGAGAAACGTGTTACTGGTCCTGTTTATGATGAGTTCATTGAAGAATTTATGGTAGCTGCTGTACGTCGCTTTGGCCAAAATTGCTTGATACAATTTGAAGATTTTGCTAATGCTAACGCTTTCCGTCTTTTGGCCAAATATCGTAATCATTACTGTACTTTTAATGATGACATTCAGGGTACAGCCGCTGTGGCTGTAGCTGGACTGCTGGCTTCACTGAAAATCAAGAATACCAAGTTAATGGAGAATAAAATTTTATTCTTTGGGGCAGGTGAAGCTGCTTTAGGAATTGCCAATTTATGTTTAATCGCTTTAATGAAAGAAGGCCTCACGAATTCTGAAGCAAAGAAACTTATCTGGATGTTTGATAGCAAGGGTTTGATTGTACAAAATCGTCCTGCTGGCGGGCTAAATGAGCACAAATTAGAATTCGCCCAACCTCATGAGCCCATTGCCGCATTGGCCGATGTGGTGAGAAAAGTATGTCCTACGGTTTTAATAGGTGCTGCTGCTATTGGTGGTGCCTTCACGCCCGAAATTCTTAAAATGATGGCTGATTTCAATGAAACTCCCATTATTTTCGCTCTCTCAAATCCCACTAGCAAAGCTGAATGTACTGCTGAACAAGCCTACACTTATACTAATGGAAAATGTATTTTTGCATCAGGATCTCCTTTCAAACCCGTTGAATATAATGGCAAGATATTTAATCCCGGCCAGGGTAATAATTCGTATATTTTCCCTGGTGTTGCATTAGGTGTTATCTGTGCTGGTATGTTGACCATTCCGGAGGAAGTTTTTCTGTTGTCCGCTGAACGCCTAGCAGATCTGTGTACCGCTGAAGATTTGGCAACAGGTTCTCTTTACCCACCTTTAAGTAAAATTACTGAATGTTCAATGGAAATTGCTGCTTATATTATGAAGTATGCGTATAATAAGGGTAAGAAACATGTTATGTATGCATTATTTATTTGAGGCGTTGTTCCTGAAACGAACAACACAAAAAATTTTTTTACTGAAATTTCTTGATATTTGGCATAACTGTACTCCTAGTAGACATGACTGTTTATACAAAATATGCATATTTTTTTTAATGATGTTTATTTGCCGAGTAATGGTATGCTAAATTGTTGCCGTTTTAAAATTTTGTTTTTTAGTTAAATATTTTTTCGAATTAGCAAAAATTAAAACAAAAATTCAAAATAAGTTATTTTTATAGAAAATTATCTGATCTTTTCAAAAAAAAAAATAAATGACTAACTCAAAAAAAGCCCACAATTTTACAAATTTCGGTAAATTTTTTCGTTACACTATTAACAGGCGAACATTTTGATCATGTGAAATATTTCCAATGAACAAATAAATAATGGTGAACAAAATGAGCAAAATAGTACAGTAACACAACATCAACAACACAAAATTAGCGGTCACAATTTTAGGGAAAGGGAACATGTTTCATGCGAGCTTTTATTCCCGATAAAGGTGATTAGCAGGGCTCGGACTTTCATGTAACTAAAAATTGATTTTATGCGCTTAACAAATGCACCTAAAAATAAAAAAACATGCATTTACCTAGGAACAAAGTACCAGAACTAAAATAATATGAAAATATATTCTTTTAATTTTTTATTAATAAAATCAAGGCGAATTCATACTAGGTGGCCGCAAGACCCCAGCTGTTTACGTAAATGTTTACACATTTGGCCTGTCAGCAGTGTTAATGTATCAGCTTTTTTGACAGCCCTAATGTAAATTCTCCACGGCGAACTCTCTTGTGACTACCTTGTGTTGATCTACCTTGAACAAAATTATGACAATATGTCAAATAAATTTCATAAAGGTTTTTTATTATTATTTAGAAAAAAAATAAAAAAACCATAATTGTGTCTATTATTTAATTCAACCGAACTTTTGTTAATGGTTGCCAGAAAATTTGCTTGTAAATACACTATTTATTATGTTATGAGACATAAGACAGAAAAGGAGCATTTGCTCAAAATTCGGTGGGCGTTCGTCACGCCTTAATCTTAACTGATTTACCTGATTTTTTTTTATATTTATTTTTATAAATAAACATCGATTTCGGGGTATGAGACTTGAAGAAATCCAAATTTAATTTTTTTACGATGTACATGAAATATCGCACCGATCGAAATCGCTCGATTTCGGTTAAAAATTTTGCCCTTTTTCAAGCAAACAATTTCTGTCAAACGCCTTCGCCAATTGTTGGAAATACATACTTTGCGCTCAAATCTACTTTAATTTCAATGTAAATTTATAACCTAGTATGTTTTGACATATTTGTTTTTTATATATATTCAAGTCTGAAAATTCTGTTTGATTGTTATAACTGCTTTATTCTTTTTTGTAATAAATAATACTTTTATATAAAAAATATACAAACAAGAATATTATTTAAAATTGGTTATGGGCCCAGCACGCTTCCACTGCGCTCAAATCTACTTTAATTTCAATGTAAATTTATAACCTATTATGTTTTGACATATTTGTTTTTTATATATATTCAAGTCTGAAAATTCTGTTTGATTGTTATAACTGCTTTATTCTTTTTTGTAATAAATAATACTTTTATATAAAAAATATACAAACGAGAATATTATTTAACACCAATGAACTTTTTTCTAATCTAAGACTCATTTAAACTGTTTCAATTTGTATACAGGTCAAGTTGAACTTATGAAAATTTTCAATATAAAATATATACGTACATATTGTCTTAACATTCAGAACATATTGCAATCAAATTAAACTGCTTGTAGTCTAATATCCGACGTAAGAAAAAGTTCCACCATCTGCAAACCCTGTAAAACATCTTTTGTGGCACTCATAAAACGGCCTAATACAATTATATATGATCCCTTAATTTAAGGTTTTGTGGCCAACTTGTTTTTAACTTTGCACTAATTTGGTAAGGAATGAAAATAACGTTGGGTTGTCTATTTTTTCCGTTCACTTCTAAAGCGTTTTCATTTAAGTATGTAAGAGGGTTGATACCATAAATTTTCTAAGATATACGCTCATTTGCTGCAACGTCGTAATATCTGAAATATTGCATTACGATTGATAACAATATTTCTCTAAATTGATTATTAGGCTAAGGTTCGTAGCGTTATATTCAGAAAGAATTGCGCATGATTAATATTCCAAGGAACAAGGGAAAGATTAACATCAACTTATGGCGTTTTCTATTCTACAAAAAAATGTGCAATTTTTTTACTTTTTATTAAAAAAATTGCAATTTAACATTGCTTTAAAGGAAAAAATTGCCTTCGTAAGGGATGATACAATAATTTCTAATAAATTCACTTCTTCGAAACGTGATTATATTGCAAATTTTCATTAAAAAGGGCAAATAGTGCAACACACTTTTGTAGAAAAGAAAACGCCATTAATTTTTTAACGTACACAGCAGAACAGAGTAGCGCCACTTTCGGAAGCCGCTACACTTCCATCGTCAGTGCTCACGTGTATTTTGCTTATCACCACTTGTCAGGTGCATCTGTTGAATGTGATATTAATTCTTATATGTACAACTTTTTCGTGAAAATTGAATACGAGAATTAAATCACTCTCAAGCTGATATTAAAGTGCACTTTCCCAGCGTTGCCATCGGTTTATTTTTCTTCATTCCCATTTTTCTGATTTTTGTTCTACTCAAGACAAACTTTTTTGGTTTGATTTTATACTTAAGTAATCATGCCCAATTCTTTCTGAATATAATGTTATGAACCTTAGCCTAATAATCAATTTAGATTCACAAAGCAAATACGTTCGAAATAATCATATTAATAAACAATATGTCTCATTCGGTTGGCAGATAGATGCAGTTTGTCTTTTCTTGGGACCTCGCATTATTACAAAAATAAAGTAGAAAACATTAAAAAATAATTCGTTAGCTGAAACGCAAACCGCTCTAACTAACAAACAAATTGTAATAGTTTTTTATAAATTCAGATTTATTTATTCAAAATACATCACCACAAAAAAATCAGTGTTCCCGGAACTAAAAGACCTGATTAATTAAACTATTTTGTTTACCAATTTAATTTTCAATTTTATTTTATTTTCCTATAGCTGTACACATCTTCTGACAATTTCAATGGTATAGCTATGGTTCACAAGATACAGCCCAATGTCAAAATTATACTACTTGCTTTGGGATATCCTTTAAATATTAGGATTTATTAAATTTTTGGTATTTATTATTATAGCGGCCATAGTAAAACATACCATATGAAAATTTCAATTGCCTGCCTATTACGGTTTGCAAGATATAGCCCAATTTCAAAATTAAACTATGTGATTTATGACACACTTTAATTTTCAACATTCTTTTATTTTGAGTATTTGCTGTTAAAGCGGTCATAGTAATTCAAACCGTGTGAACGTTTCAAGTGTCTACCTCTTACGGTTCGCAAGATAGAGCGGTGTGAAAAAATCTATTTTTACTTTAAAACATTACATTTCATACACTTTCAGTGAAGATAGGGCTTTTGGTTTCAGAAAAAATATGAAGCAAAAACCCCTGACTAACCTAACTCTAAAATATTACAAATATATAAAAAACTCATGCAGAAATTAGCTCTTCGTGGGGCTTTTTATTATATTGGAGAAATTCGCATTGAAAATCTCAATATTTCTAATTTTAACATGTTTTTTGCATAATTTTCAATATCTTAGATAGGGCCGTTTGCGTTTTAGGTAACGATTTATATAATGAAATCGATAAAAATACAAAATAAAATAAAAAATAAAATAAGAAAAACAAGACTTTGACTCTTTGTAGAAATATATTTCATTCTAGAACAAGTTTCCTATTAAGGGAGAGATAGAGAGAGTATTGTGTTTGATACTCATAAGTAATAATTTACGATCTTTATTTTGAAAAATTATATTAAAACCCAAACTCAAGTCAAAATAATTAAATTTCTTTGGATTAAACCCATACAGCTCGACGAAAATGCATAACGTAATTTATTTTAAATAAGTTTTTTTGGGAATTATTAAATTAGTTTTGTAACGTGCTTTTTCCCATATTAATAATTTACTTTTTCAGTAAAATTTTAATTTTTTTAAAAATACATTGAAATTGATTATAGAGGGGTATTAGCTAGTTCATATGCGCATTTCATTGAGGCTAATGCAAATCGTCAGGGAACCTTCACCCAAAAATCTCATGGAAAAACTAAAGGTATTATGTTAAACTTCTAATCATACGAATAAGAAGTTTATAATATCAAAGTTAAAACATGAGCTCCATAATCAATCATGTTTTTTATATTCTTACTTGCATATTTTTGTTTTAATAAAAATTGCGATAGTATATTTTCTTGCTTATCGATTAATCCCGATTAATCGCATATTTTTTAATCGTATTTGCAAACCCTAGCACTGAGTATGATGTTATGTGCTTGTTTATGTAGTCTGATTTGTTAATCTGTACAAAAAATAATAAAAAATGTAAATGATAAATTAATTTATGATTTTAGTCGAACCGTATGGGCTTATATCCAAAGAAATTTTATTATTTTTGGCTTGAGTTCGGTTTTAATTTAATTTTTCAATTAAATTATAGTTTTATTTAGAGATAAATGTGAAGCATGTAGACTAGGAAAATTTTGATTGCGCGGAGGGTTGAACTGACGTTTCGATAGCTCCCACTAATTTCAATAGAGTTCTTTACCGCTTAGACCACTTTTATTTATCTCTAAATAAAAATATAATTTAATTGAAAAATTAAATTAAAACCGAACTCAAGCCAAAAATAATTAAATTTCTTTGGATATAAGCCCATACAGTTCGACTAAACTCATAACTTAATTGTTAAACTCTAAAGGCACCTAGCAAAAAGGATGTACATGTTCAAATAAACTGAACGTACAAACATTCACACACACTAGTACTTGTAATTATCAATGATAATTCATACTAAAATGGAGAAATAATAAAAAGAAGCTTAATACAAGACAAAAGAAAAGAGTGATTATCAAAACTATCAAATGAAATACAGCTCTAAGACTTACAGTATAAATTGATTAAAAGTAGATGATATTCAACTATTGACTGCAAACCACCGACTTTGGTCGAGTGGTCTAAGCGGTAAAGAACTCTTGTGAGATTAGCGGGAGCTATCGAAACGTCAGTTCAACCCACTGCGCAGTCAAAATTTTCTTTGTCTACATGATTCACATTTATCTCTAAATAAAAATACAATTTAATTGAAAAATTAAATTAAAACCGAACTCAAGCCAAAAATAATGTAATTGACAAAGTTTTTACGACTGATTCTGATAGAGGGCACCAAAAAAATATACATCTGGGATTCAGTTTAGGGGGGGTTAAAACTTTTGCACATTGTTGTCGAGAATCGGTATAAGACATCTTGTAATTCTTATGTTTAAGGCAGACGCGGACTTAGCTTAAGCTTTTGGTAGGGGAACTTTTAAATGAAACATACCATTTTGAAAATGTTCGTGTAGAAACTCAATAGAAATGAGGTATATTTTATTCGTTTTGGGAGGGGAAATATCCCTTTTTCCCCTCGCCAGGATCCGCGCCTGGTTTAAGGTATAAGGTGTGTACATCACTTTTATGTAAAACATCACGAAAAATATTTTCATTGAACATTTTAACCGTCTAACGCTTCGCTGTTAGGGTATTTTTCGACCCGTTCTTAAAATGCTTCGAAAAATACTCCCTTCGATGGCTGTATAGCGGTCTGAAATGTCCTACAAAAACATTTCTCATAAAATTTTATTATTAATCTTTAAAGACAATAAAGTTCCAAACCCAACTGGAACGTCAGAAATCATTGAAAACTTAAAACATGCTTCATGGTTAATTTCGCACTTATTCACAATTGGTACTAAATCCCACAGAACCGGATTTTATGATGATAGTTTGTATTAAAAATATACTTTATGTAATGTCACAGAATACCGTTCCGATCGGAAGTGGTTTCTATTCCGTAAGTTGCTTCTTCAGAAAACGAAAAACGAAAATTTTCTTCGTAATCAAACTACTTTTAAATTTCAACGTGGAATTGAAGAACACTTTTCTTCACATTTCATTTGCAGTAAATATTAAAAAACGTGCATACTTTTAGGAGCGTCAAATAAATATTTGGCCATGAGCTTTCCATGTTAATAAAAAGCTTAATGTGAGCTTTGTATCTAAAAACAAGAGTAAACAAACGCCTCAAGGTATTAAAACTCTATCATTGTAAAAACGAAGTACAAAATATACGGAATCTAAAGCACCAAAAATGTACTTTTTCGGAATGGCAACTACAGAATCAAAACCAATCGTAACGGAATCTGTGACATGGCTGTATTTAACTTACAGTTATACCAAATATTAAGGAATTTAAGTAAAAAAATTGTTTTGGTTTCGTTTACTGCAAGTTTTTAATATTTAAATATGTATTTTATAATATGCTGTTAATATTGATTAATATTTAAACTTTACAGGTTTGGCCACAGTACGTCCTGAACCCAATGATAAATACGCTTTTATCAAAGCTCAAATGTATGATTTGTCATACCCATCAGCTGTACCACAAGCCTATGCTTGGAACAATAAATTATAAAGGCTTTAAAAATTCATAAATATGTATTCTAACTAAATCAATAATAAATACATACATACATATACTAATTTACATATAATATATATTGCATGCATAACATATGAATGTCAAAATTAACACGTAACAAATATAAACTAAAAATTATAGGTTTACCCCCATATTCATAGAATTTTCAAGTTTAAAATAAGTTTGAAATTTATTTCATTTAAAATTTTAAATAAATTTTATTTATTTATGAATATGGGGGTTAGAACTCAAATTGCAAGTCTTAGTTAGAAACAAACAAAATATTTTCTTCAAGTTAAAATATCTAAATTATTTTTGTGATATTTACTTCCATTTTCTTGATGTATGCCTATTTTAATCACAAAGACTGACCGTTTATAAAACAATAATCAAACGTTAAGAAAATGGAGCTTAGAATTATTTTTTTTTTTGTAACAATAATGAAATTTTATTTCCAAAATTCATTAAATTTATTTGAGATAGTCTCAGAAATTAATTATTTAAAAAATTATTATTTGTTGTAGGCTTAGCTATTTCATATGCCTGCATTTCGTAGGTGCTAATGCTAACTTATTAGTATAATTTTAAGCGTTATGTTTCAAAAGCTTGATTGCAAGCATATACAATAGCTAAACCTACAACAAATGACAACAAAATAAACTGATATGTAGTTATAAAATATTTAAAAAATAATAATTTCAACAATTTATTAAAGAATCATTGTAATTCTGTTGATATATTTAATCATTCAATAATAACAAAATCATATTCTAGTTTGTATCTAATTACTATTCACGCCAATAAAACTTATTATTTAATGGTAAAACTGTAAAACGAAACCTACAATGAATTGTGTTTTAACCACATTGTCCATAAATAACAATGTTACGTTCTTTTCCTTTACTATATAGCATATAAAAAAATGTTTCTTGGAAATAGAAGAGTTTTATAAAGATATTTATTTGAATGAAAAAAATCCCTTAATGTTAAGGGGCTATTCACATATTACGTATCGCTCCATGGGAGGGGGGAGGGGTTAGAGATTTTTTCGGATTAGATAATTTATACAGAAAACTTTGTAAAAAGCGTTATTAAGGGGGGAGGAGGGATACAAAAACTTCGAAAATAGCGTTACGTAATATGTAAATAGCCCCTAATCTAATATCAATATTCATTCTTGAATCAACACATGTAATTTATTTATTTTTTTTTACAGAAAAAAGAGAAACATGCATGACCAATTGTTAGTATTTGCCAAAGTATGCAAAATCCGAAGGTGAATTTTCATGAAATTTTTATACATGGATGAGCTGTGCACCCATTTGCAGGAATGCATAATTGCGGTATGTTCTCGTCTTAACCTTCCATGATTATGAGATCAGTTGTTAATATGAAGATAAGGATGAGACAATTACTCATTTTCTCTGGCCTTAACACTAGGACTGCAGCTTTTTGGTATGTACACAAATGGGCAGAACTACATATAAGATGTATGTTATCTGCAATCTAAATAATATTCATATTTTTACTCAGAAATGTATTTTAAGAAATGTATATTTAGTTTTTGATTTTTTCTACCGTAATTCAATTAAGAAGGCCTCTGTTATGATTTACAACTAAATTGATAGTTGAGTTGTAGTTGTCAATTTCTTATTATGGATTACAACTCAACTCAACTTTGATCAAAGTGAGACAACCTCTTTTTATCAATTGTGGTTTTGTTGTTATCTCGACTATAGTGTTATAAAGTGCGCATCATTATTCCAGACGTCAACCTATCACATTAGTCCACCAATATTTTTGCCATTTGCATAAAACATAAAATCTCTAGAAAAATAGTAAAGCCAAAACTACAAATATTTAAAATATTCTGTGATTGACTATGGGCTCAAAAACCATAGAGAAGAACTTCATTTCGAACATTATTTCGAAGACAACTAAAATTGATTGTGATTCGTAATGCCAAAAAATAGTGGAGTCGAGTTGTGAATCATAATAGGGGCCTAAATAAAAAATTTCTGCAAAAATTAAACAATTTATTCAAGAAATACTAATCGAAATTAAAAAAAAAACATAAAAATTCGATACAAAGGAGAATCAAAGTTGGTTGGAATTTGGTTTTAGCCACAGAATTACATGTGTATGTGGGTGTTTAAGTGTATGTGTAAATTGTTATTTCCCACCACATCCGACCCACCAAGTCCGACTTTTCGTAGCGAATTCGTTAAGACATTTCGCTATCTTGTCTGAAATCTGACTTTTCGTAACGAATTCGTTAAGACATTTCGGTAGTTTGTTTGTCGGAACAAATTTCTTTCGTACCTACACGTCGTTTCGAATTCGTACCGAATTTGTACCAACAACGTTGCGATTTCTTACCTACATAACGTTACGAAGTCGTGTCAACCATTTCATACAAAAATCGTTTCCGAAATCGGAACATTTTGCCGACCAGTTGTTAACGAATTCTTTACGAAATTGGAACATTTGATTTGGTGGGTTAGTGTTTCAAACTGTATAAAAGAAGCGCTCACGAATAGTAACAAAAGTGCTGCAATTGTAAACAGTTGCTATACTGAAAGCACCAACCATCGAATACCGTTAATAAATTTAAAAAAAAGTATGATTGCGTACAAAAACCAAAAAGGAAAAAACAAGTCCAGTAGTCTAGAATTCTGTAAGTAAGGTTTCTAAACCATTAAAGACTAACCCCCATATGCAAAAAATAAAGTGTCTTTGAAATGTATGTTAAAACAAAATTTCCATGGAAAACCCGGTTTTAACATACATTTCAAACACACTTTATTATTTTTGAATATGGGGGTAAATTGTTATTCGAAACGACAAATGCTAAGAGCAATCTAAAGATGATTTTCAAATACCTATTCAATGATACCTCACTCAATATAGTTCGCCGACTTTTTATTTTTTCTGTCGCCATATTGAATTTTGACTACTTTCGTATCTTTAGTGACACTCGCAAGATTAAGACAAATCGATTGACGTAAGAATCATGACAATCATTTGATGTCGAGCGTCACAAAGGAACAAACGTAATTATATACATACTGAACACACAATATCATTCTTTTCATCGCGCGGTCGGGTAAAAATGGTGAGATATATGAATGTTTTTTGATGTCGGTGTAGTATGCTCAGCAAAAACTAAGATCTAATATTCCTTGGCGAAATTGCATCATACTTTATAGGTTTTAATGCTTAAATAGGCAAGTTTCATAAGTAAACTAAAAATACTGGTAATTTTTTAGACAAGGCACGCAGCAAAGACTTTGCTTACTGGTAGGCAAAAAAGTATATGAGGATTTAAGTCGTAACTACTTACAATTTGACTCGATAACTACTTATTTTTGTTTGAGAAGTTCAAAAAACAAGGGATACCCCTTACAAATGTATTTACATTGTCACAGCAATTAACCAGTTATTATTTGGCTTACTTAAAGCTAAAAAATAAGTAGTCAAATAAACAAAATTAAATAAAAAAAAAATTACATACATTTGTTCAATTTACAACCTGTTGTAGGTGTTGTAGATCATATAAATGTTGTTGGTAATTTCCACAAACATGTTTCAAAACAAATTTTTATTAAGAAATTACCAACAAAATTTGTACGATCTACAACACATACAACATGTTGTGAATTGGCCAATTATATTTTATTTATATTTATTAATTTTTTTGTTTTTTCTTTTTAACCCATCTGGGATACGAACCTGTGCTCGTTCGGTTTTGAAGACAAGAACTTTACTCACTTAGCCATTGTTGACTTATAAGTTTAAGCGACACAAAATCGTTTTCATATACAAACTTAAAAGTGGTCTACTTATTTTATTAATACATATAAACAAATTGTAACTGCTTTCAGATAATGAGAAAAATACGTACTAATTTTATTAAGAACTAAGTAGTAGTTATAATTTGGAGCATAGTAATAAGATAAATAAGTACCACTCATTTCTTTGTAACCCATTAATAAAGTACTACCGATTACAAAAATGATAAAAGTTTTTGCTGGGCAGAGGTGAAAATATTGCAAAGCATTCATTTTCATCAACAAAACATTTATTTTTGGTGAAATATTGCAATATTTTGATGATTTAGATTTCGAACAAAAACATTTTTTTTTCAACTACAAACAAAACCGGACTTATTCTACTTTCAATGTAAACGTTATTTATACTTATTTGCTTATACATCCATATGTAGATATTACAAATTCAAAACAAAGTATAAATTTAAATACATAATGGTAAATGAAATACAAAATACATAAATAAAAAAAACCAAGAAAAGAAGCTATAAGCAATTAATTGCTTTTTATCTTACAACTAGTAACGACAGAGCATCTTGAAACGTCGGTTGATACACACAGCCAAAATAATCTTTTAAGTGCCTTTGAACAATAATATATAAAAAACGAGTCGATATGAATTGTATATATTCTGAAGAGTATCTTAAAAATAAAAGTGTCGAGCGCAAATTACAATTTTACAAGCATAAATACAACAAACAAATTAAACTTTTGCTACTGGGGACGAGTGGATCTGGCAAATCGACATTTTTGCGACAAATGCGTTATGTATATGACAAAGGTCATACGATCTATGATCGAATGAAATATATCGCCGTAATATATAAAAACATCTTAAGTGCGATGCAAATTATGATTGAAGCTATGCAAGTCTTAGGGATACCATATGAGACAACAGAAAACACTTTAGTTAATTCGGCTCTTATTAAATATGTGGATTTAGACTTTCCAGCACTCCTTGTTGATGTATATTTATGGGCTCTCAAGGAATTATGGGCAGATGCTGGCATACAGGAATGTTATTTACGTGGACGAGAATATGCTCAATTAGAGTCAACGAAATATTATTTTAATAATATTGATCGCATAGCTATGCCAAATTATATACCCAATGATCATGATATTCTACGAGCACGTGTACCTCCTTCTAACGGTCTTAGGGAGCATATCTTTAATTATAAAAATGTCGAATTTCTTATAACAGATGTGGGCACGCAAAGGTCAGAACGTAAGAAATGGATACATTGCTTCGATAATGTCACCGCCATCGTTTTTATGATAGCCATTTCGGAATACGATCAGTTTTCATTGGACTCTCGTCATTGCAACCGTCTCAAAGAATCACAAAAACTTCTTAAAACAATAGCCTGTTATGAATTTTTCGAACATATTGCTCTTATTTTAGTTTTTAACAAATTGGATATTTTGGAGGAAAAAGTCATGTATTCACATTTGGCTGATTATTTTCCTGAATTCACAGGATACCAGTATGATCCCCGCGCTGCACGTAATTTCATTTCGAATATGTTTTTGAGAGTAATACCCTCAGAACGAAGAAGCTATCATTACTTCTTGAGTTCAACCGATGTGCATAGTGAGAGTATTGTTTTCATTTATACGGCGGTACGAGATGTAATTTTAAATTCAAATTTATATAGCTTCAATTTAATATAATCAGGTATGTGATGGAAATCGATTCCGAAAACGAAACAATTTTGAAAGGTGTTTTTTCATAATATTTCTTTATTAAAAACAATTTTATCACATATATTATAAAAATATTTCTTTATTACAAAAGAGTTGTATCGCAAAAATTATAAAAATTTTTATGAAAACTACTTTAAAAGGGACTTTCAAAAGTGTTTCGTTTTCAAAATCGATTTCCATCACATACCACAATGTATTTATTTTTTAATCTAAACCGCCTGTCATATCTATGTGCATTAGCGTATGACGTTTTTTTTTTTGCAAAAATGTCTTCATCGCAGTACGCTGTGGGCAATGTTGTACTGATAACTGGCCCCCATTAACCATAGGGCTAATTGGGCTGCAGCCCAGGGGCACCAACGATCCGAGGCTGCCAAAAAACCAAAATGATACAATTTTTAAAAATTTTCAATTCTCAAAGGTCGAAACAAATTTTATTTATTTTTTAAATATAAGAGTTAAACAAACATTATTTAATTTAGTTAAAATTAAGTTATTAAATATTTAATTTGCACATGTTTATAAAACCTTTTGAATAATTTTCTTTTGTGTAAATACATATTTAAGTTTTGAATTAAAGAATATTTAAAAAAATAAAATGAAATTTTTATAAAACAGTGTATACAAGGGCGAAACATTTTATTTAGCCCAGGGCGCTCACACTTCTTAATGCGGCCCTGACTGATAATAAACATATTTTTTTACGTAATTTTAGTCAAAAAAGTTCCCACACCGAATACAATTTCTAAAACTGTCCGAAGAATTTTTTTGTTATATAAAAAAATTTCAATATTTAGTCAACAAATTCTGAAATGTGTTTTTTATTAATATAGCGTATAAATATAGTTTGTTTCAAATAGTCTGTTTGGCAGAAAGCAAAGAGTTGTGGCTAGTACAACAGGCTATTTCAAGTTCAATACTTGAATTTTTTAAAATATTTTTATTAAGAAATATGAATTAATATAGGTAAAAATTCCTAACGTGAATGAAAAAAGTTTGGAAAAAAATGTTCATGTTAGATTCATAGCATTTATGAAAAAATTCCTGGATATAAATATTTTTTTTTCTATGTAGTTAATCAAAAAAAAATTTTTATTTGTTTACATTTATGATATAGGTATACACAGAAAAAAGTTTGAACATAAATAGTATGAAAATAGTTCATAATCTATTATTCATATAATTTATTAATTTTTAAATAAAAAACAGGAATTATTTCATTTGCAGTATGAATTTAGTTTTTAATAAATAAATTTTAGACATCAAAGTTGCTTTGAAAAAAATTTTCAAATTTTTTGTCAACAAATTCTAAAATGCTTTTCTTTATATAAAGTAAATATACAATTAATTTCAAATAGTCTGTTTGGCAGAAAGGAAAGAGTTGTGCCTAGTACGACAAACTATACAAGTTCTATACTGAATTTTTAAAAACATTTTTTAAAAGAAATATGAATTAATTTATGTAAAAGTTCATAGCTGGAATGAAAATAATTTGGAAAAAAAATTATCATGTTAGATTCATAGCATTTATGAAAAAATTCCTTGGATATAAGTAATATTTTTTTCTGATTTACATAAAGTTTTCTCAAAATATATCTGATAGAATTTTTTGTTGTATTCTCACCACTGCTTCCGATATATATTTGGAAGAAAAATTAAAACTTTTGTGAACTTTCATCAATCTGGTTTTTTGCTGCATTAGCCACTTTTTTTATTTTATTTGTAAAACGTAGCTTTTTGTGCTGCATGTGTATACTAACTGTATTGGGTAACTTGTTATTGAGATCAAATTTTCTACTTTTTATTGAAAATAAGCGTATAAATGTTATTAGAACAGATATTTACATGGAATAAAAAGTTAATATTGATGAAACTTGGCATTTTACTTGATTTCTGATTTCTATTTTTTTATTTAAAAAAAATTTTTTTTTACAAAAAATTTATAAAAAATGATGATATCGATCACAATGAATGCTTGATATCTCAGAAACCAGAAACAATTTCGCGAAACAGTTTTTGGATTCTGAAAGAGGGCATTCAAAATATATCTACCCCATACTTAACTCAATTTTTTTTTAAATGGTCGGTGGGCCAAAACAATACTAACATATTTGCAAAAAAATGCAAAAGGTTATACCCTAATGTGCATGTGTATGTTGTATGATGTTATGATACAAAAATAAAAATGAATTACTGTAATATAATCTATTTAAGGGTTAAATTACCGCAAATATATTAAGTCAAACACGTCAGAATACTTTATTCCGTGGTATTTCATTATAATAGCACATTCAGACTAAACGTGAAAACTACAGTTTTCGCCTCAAAACATCATTGAAAACTCAAACTTTCACACACAAACATATAAATTTAAAACTCTAAAATAAAACGAAAGAAAGAAATATTTCGACATCCTGGGCCAGGCAGTTAAATTTGAAATATAACTCAATGTTGCGCAACTGACGCAACAGGTATTGTGGAATAAAGAATTTGAAATTGAATAAGCAAAATACACATGAGCACTGACGGTGGAAGTGTAGTGGGTTCCGAAAATGGTGCTACTCTGTTCTGCTGTGTACGTTGAAAAATTAAGTTGATGTTAATATATCCCTTGTTCCTTGGAATATTAATCATACCAAATTCTTTCTGAATATAACGTTACGAACCTTAGCCTAACAATTTAGATTCACAAGCAAATGCGCTCGAAATAATCATGTTTTTTATATTTCGCCAATTTTGTTTCGTTTTAGCGATTTTTTGATTTTGGCGTTTTTTAACGTTTTTTTCGCTTTTTGAAGATATTTGTAGTTTTAGTGATTTATTTTAGCTTTGGCGCTTTTTTCAGTTTTGGCGCTTTTTTTCGGTTTGGGGACTTTTTACGGTTTTTGGTGATTTTTTTAGTTTAGCGATTTTTTGTTTGTTCTGAGTGTTGCCTCTTACGGTTTTTAAGATATAGCAAATTGTCTAAATTACATAGTCACAATTACATTAACTAATAGAACACCCTAAATTAAAAATTTTTTAAAATCAGTGTTATTGGTGTAGTCTATTATACAGACTACACCAATTAACACTAACTTTGAAAGTTTAAAGTTTTTATATATGTGTCTGTATATTACATTAGTATTTCAACATGTTTCGTTGCTCGCTTTAGAACACCTTTAAATTTTTAACTGTCATATATTTGTTGATGTAGCGGCCGAAGCTTTACATATTCTGTAAAAATTTCAGTTCCATAGCTCTTACAGTTCTCGAGAAAACAGCCGGTGACAGACAGGCGGACGGACAGCGTAGCGAAAACAATATGGTTCCTTTACACTTTTGGTGTACGAAATCCTAAAAACTAGTGCCCATGTTCTTTTATACTTATTATTTTTACTTATCGATTTTTAACTTCAAATTCGGCCTTTTTCAAATCAATTTTATGTTTTTAAAAAACAAATTCAAAAATGTCCCAATCAAATTCAGTGTTTTACAAACCAATTGCAGCATTTTAATAATCAAAATCAGGGCTTAAATCGTCACATCCGTGATCGTATCGGCAATCGTACTAAAATGAATTACGTGACACGTCAATGGTATGAACTGTATGGGATTACAGTACGTTCACGTGTGTCATAATCCGAAAATGGCGTTTTTACGTGACGTGTTGTACGTTCACGGATGTGATGATTTGAGCCCAGACTTTTTCAAATGAATTTGATTCAAAAAAGGCTAATTTTGGTTTTTAAAATGTCGAATTTACTTTGAAAAATGCTCAATTTAATTTGCAAAATACTCAGTTTGATTTGCAAAATTCTGCATTTTCAATTAATACAATTTATCAAAAACTATAATTTCAATTCATTTCTGAACCAATTACTCATGCAATAAAAAAAATGTCTGATCATTTTTAAAAATTGTTAGTAATATAGAAACCCCCTAACTAATTTGTTTCTAATCAAGTTTTTTGCATATTTCAAAATATAAACCCCTATTCCATCGAAATATGTATACAAAAAACTATTTTAAAAAACGAGTTAGGGTCTTTGTACAATAAGGTCACGTTATGTATAATATAACGTTATGTATAATATGTAAACAACAATCAAGTAAATGCATTTGACAGCATCAGAGCCAGTGTTGCCATATGTTAAGATTTGCGTTATTTTTTATTTAAAACTAGCTAAGCCGACAGACGTTGTATAATTTTTCAATTTTCCAAGCAACTTTTCCAATTTTTATTTCCATAAAAACCTTTCTCAAACCATTACACACATTTCAAAAAAATGAGCGAAATCGGCCAAACCGTTCTCCAGTTATGCGCTTAGCAACGGACACCATTTCATTTTTATTTATATAGATAGATAGATTTACATTTTCTGCCTTAATTGGGGTTACTTTTAGAGGAGGACTGTCATAATCAGGGAAACCGCAAATATTCAATTGCATGTTTTTTCCTGTGCGATGCATGTAGGCGAAAGTAAGATATTTATACGTTTCAGAACTTTTTAAGAATTTAGGCATCAATTTGTTAGTGCATATTTTACATTTTACAGCATGTTTTTGCATATTTTGCACTTAAATTAAAAATGTTTATTTCAGAAGTTATGACATATCCAAAATATCATTATTTCGCCAAATTTACCGAAAATGTTGAGTTTAGTTTTCAAATGTCTCGCAAACTATTCTATATACAAGATTGGTTTGTATGTCATTTTAAGCAGAATATTTGAAGCTACAAAAAATTTATAGGGCATAAGTTTTTTTTTGAAAAATTATTTGTCTGCAAAGTTTTGAAATTTTCAAAACTGATTAAATCAAAAACCTATATTTTTTTTTGCTGAATTTGTTTTATATAATATCTTTAAACGTCCTTAAAAAATCCTGAAAATTTTAAGGAGGTGTTTTTTTCTTTTATGAGATATTACAAAAAATATACCTTTTTAACACAAAATTTCCAACATAAAATTTCACCGAAAAAACCAATGCACAAATTTGTAAATGTTATTACTTTTTCCCCTTCAAAAACTTTAAATTAAATTTAATTTAATGCATATTGCTCAAAATTACAAATTTAAATTATTTTTGATACTATATTGTTGAAGGTTGCGAAAGAAAATATCATATCTCAAAAAAGAAAAAACACCTCCTCCAAACTTTCCCGATTTATTAAGGACGTTTAGAGGTATTATATAAAAAAATTCAGCAAAAAAATATATGTTTTTGATTTAGTCAGTTTTGAAATTTTCAAAACTTTGCTGATAAGTCATTTAAAAAAAAATTATGCCCTATACATTTTTTGTAGCTCCAAATATTATGCTTAAAATGACATACAAAACATCCTTGTACATAAAATAGTTTTAGAGATAATTAAAAACTAAGCTCAACACTTTCTGTAAATTTAGCGAAATAATGACATTTTGAATATGTCATAACTTTTGAAATAAACATCTTCAATTTTTTTCCTTTCACATAAATTTGTTATAGCATGAATGACAACATCTGACCAAATTTCATCAAAATTGAAAGGGGTCGTGTCTAACTCTTACTTGATTTGAAATGGAATTACCCATATGCGTTTATTTTATGGAATATTTTACTATATTTTCAACGAATACGAAATAACATTTGAAATGAGAATCACCGTCATTATTTAAATTAAATTTTTTGTTTGCATACTTTGAGGAGCAACAAATAAATATTTTCTTCATATAGAGATGCTAATTTTTCACAAAACGCAGAAAGGTTATAATAACGACGAGAATTACTGTTGAGTTCTAAAAATTTCATTATTTTATAGTATTTTCTCTAATTTAATCTAATTTGGGGCTTGCAACCCTAGAAAATGTTAAGAAATTTTTAAACTTATTTTAATTTAAGCCAAAAATAATTAGTTTTTGAAATGTGTGGTTTTCGTGAGTCGACTTACGCTGAATTTGAGTTATTAATGCTAACCCATCGAAAAATTTGCTTACTGGTAGGCAAAAATGTACATATATGAGGATTTAAGATAAGCTCAAAAATAAGGGGTAGCTCTTACAAATTACTCAGTAAAAAAATTTCTTAAAATAAAACAGGTTTCTACTATTTATTATGCAGTAAAAGTAGCGCTGATAAAGCTGCTAATATCGCTGCTGACTTTTGTGTAGCGAGCTCCCGCTTTGGAGTACTATATTTTTGCTCACAAAACTCAAAATATATAAAAAAATGTTTCGATGTGTATTGGCGGCGTTAACGCCATTTTGTATTTTTGTTATTTCATAACATTATACGTAATTATTATTTGAACTGATTATGTGTATAAGTCGGAAGTTATTATTATTCGGCTTAAGTTCAATAATTAAATTGATGTAAATTCAAATTATTTTTAAGAGTGGAATATTAGAATATCTAATCAGACTAGCAGAACGGATTAGTACTACTAATTTCGACAGCCACTACGCTGTCATCATCAGCGTCCTTTGTTCGCTTTTACCACGTTTGATCGTGGATACTAGTATTAATGAAACATCAGCTATGTAGCCAAATTTTATGAGGAAATAGAATATAAGTTATCTTATTCCTTTTATCAATATGGTGAGCCGAAATCTCATCTTCTGATTCTTTATTACAATTTTTCCAACTTATTTTTATTTTAAGTAGAGTCCGGATAATGTTGAAACTCGTAATACATACTTACTAGTTTAAAATGTTTTGACTTACATATGTGAGCAATACAACAAATTAATGCGAAAAATTGCATCTGCGGTATTGAGCCAGATTTTTAAAGTTTGGTTTACGCATAGAACACCTTATCCGAAGAGTGCCTTTTAATGTCCAACGATGATTGTTTTTCAAAGAATAATTTTTTGAGAAAGATGATTCACATACATACAAATGTGGAGCCAAACATAGTAGCCAAGTTGACAAGTAGTTTTTTGCAACTTTCATTTTTTCTGCAACAAGCTTACCTCGAAATTATTCAGTGAATACAGTTTTATAGATATATTTTCAATAGTCTTTGATAAACTGAATAACTTCGCAGCCACGTCAG
This sequence comes from Panzeria rudis, assembly GCA_956483635.1. Classification (NCBI taxonomy): domain Eukaryota; kingdom Metazoa; phylum Arthropoda; class Insecta; order Diptera; family Tachinidae; genus Panzeria; species Panzeria rudis. Next base: position 136,644,464 of record OY101447.1, on the reverse strand, counting down.
TCCATTCTGCTTACTGTGTGTCCATGCTTTGCAAAAAAGGTTACTTGTTCATTTATTTGCCAGAAACATTCAATAACGCCGTAAGTCAGAATACGCCGAATCACATTCAGAGACAGGCTTGATATTTTAGCATTTTTAGTGCTAGATTAAGCACTTAGAATGGATCTGTGTAAAAATATTTTTAAAATTATGGTCCATTCATGGCCAGATTCATGTTTATATGAAAAGTATAATTGTAGACTATATTTTCTACATTTTAATAGTTCAAAAGCGTACAAGTCATAGAGAGCCCCAATATGCCCCATACATAAATGCTATGAATCGAACCTGATATTTTTTTCTAAACTTTTTTCATTCAAGCTACGAATTTTTACCTAAATTAATTAATATTTCTTAATAAAAATTATTTAAAAAAAATTCAGTATTGAACTTATATTATCTTTTTGGCAACACTAGTTTTGACAGCTCACGCACGTTTTGTATCTTGTGTCACTGTCAAACATCTTCAGTTTGGTCTATAATTTAATCATGAATCGTCTTACAAACGAACAACGCTTGCAAATTATTGAATTTTATTACCAAAATGCGTGCTCTGTTAAGAAAGTTCATCGCGCGCTTCTTCCATTTTATGGTCAGTTTAATCGACCTACTGAGGCTTCTATTCGGGCTATTGTAAAAAAATTCGCACCAAATTTACATTGTTGGACATTAAACCACCAACACGTTTACGTAGAGTGCGAACTGAAGAAAATATCGCAGCCGTATCGGCCAGTGTTGGTGATGACCGTGAATTATCGAATCACAACGTTACTGTGAATGGTGAGCGCTACCGTGCGATGATAACAAACTTTTTTCTGCCCAAAATGGAAGAGCTTGACTTGCATGACATGTGGTTTCAACAAGACGGTGCCACATGCCACACAGCACGCGAAACAATGGACCAATTGAGTGGCGAGTTCGGTGAACAGTTTATTTCACGCTTGGGACCAGTCAATTGGCCGCCCAGATCGTGCGATTTAACGCCTCTAGACTATTTTTTGTGGGGCTATGTTAAGGCTAATGTCTATAGCGACAAGCCCGCTTCGATTGACGCACTGGAAGCCAACATTGCCAACATTATTCGTGAGATACCGGCCGAAATGTTGGAAAGAGTATGCCAAAATTGGACTAAGCGGATGGACCATTTGAGGCGCAGCCGCGGCCAACATTTGCATGAAATAATCTTCAAACATTAAATTATATCGACCCAACTATCGATCCAAATAAATATTTCATGCATTTTTCTGAATTTTATGTGTTTTTTTTTACTTTCCGATAGTTCTTATAAAATCACCCATTATTTACACTTTATATAAGTAGAAAAAAAATTTTAGGATTTGTTGACGAAAAAGTTGAAAATTTTTTTCAAAGCAACTTAGATTTCATAAATTTGTTTTTAATCCGACATCGAATTCTGGGCGCCACTTGTGTCATCTTGGATCCTTCCCTTCTAATGTCCAATTTTTGCACGTGTCAAGAAAGCCTTTCTGAAACTTTGTATGTCTAACTTTTAATATACTCACTTTATGCCGCGCCCCAAAATTAAGCCCATTTGTCCTTTTAATCTACGTATTATATCGCCATTTTCACTACCACTTTCACAAGTGAAAGGACAATTACGTTGAAGACAATTAGTACACAAGTTTTCCACAGGGGAATAACAACAAATAATAATAGCTTTCATATACAGTGAAAAATTAGAAAGTATTTCTTATATATTTTTTTATTTTTGTGTTTTTTTTAATAAAATTTTTCGGAAGATTAAGATATCTTTATATATTTGATATCTATAGAAAATTACCTTTTCATTGGTACCAATCTTTCTTAGGAAAAGATGGCGGTTGAAATATTTTTGCCACTAGATATAGTTTTGCCCCTATGTGCAGTACAGATTTTCGTTAGTCCAGGAAAACTCCTACTTTTGTCCAGTCGCTATATGGGAACAAAGCACTGTGGGACGTCACAACAAGTTCTTAAAAAAACCTGTATAGATTATCTGTTATAGATTAAGAGTTATCGAATTTATAATAGCAAAATCAAATTTTTAATGAAATCGGACAGCTCGTTTAGAAACTGCAGGTTTATTAAATACTTTCATTTATATCCCACTGTGCAGCAATTGCAATTACCCATCATCGCAACATACATATTTAAATTTCATTGAGTGCAATCGCAGATCATGTAAGAAGTTAAACATTTCTCTAATAGCTTCGTCGGAGGCTCGTCTTATTTTTGAGATATACATAATAATCATTGTGCTAAAAACTATTGTATAGTTGAATCGACATTTCTTTTAATTGCTGAATTTGCTTATAACAAATTTACACGATGAAATATTTCATGAAATTTTCTTCATGAAACTTTTTGTATTTGCTTATTGCAAGCGCGGAAAAGCAAATGGGTTAAAGAAAATTTTATTTCCTATCACTTTTTCAACACAAATTCTTCCCTGTCCATTCTATAAGCAAATAAAGAAAGTTTTATGCCACAAATTTCATGAAATATTTCATAATGTAAATTCGGTAGACCAGGTTCACACAGGGCAAGTTTTCTTGCACATCTTTTAATTCAGTTGGGAGAAAAACAGAGAAAGCAATTTTGCCTTTCTCCGTCTCTCTCTCTCAGCTGAATTAAAAGTTTGAAAAGAAAAATTGCCCTGTGTGAACCTAGTTTTAATAATGCAGAATTATTCGCCATATCACTCTTTAAAGTACGTTTACAACTGACTGACAATAAAGAATACGTATTAGTTGTCAAAAACGCTGATAATTGTCTACGTGACGTAGGCGTCCAGACAATAATTATGACAATTAGTTCAAAATCAAGAAATACGTATTTTATGCGATCTTTGTCAGCTAAAACTAAAAAAAGGAAAGAAATTTTCAAAATTATGCATATTACTTACTAGCTTTTCTTTTTTTAATTTTTCTATTTTATGCCCAAAAATAAAAATTATTGTCGGCATACGTCAAATCATTGTCCAATTTACTGTCTTCAAAATATTCAAGACATCATTGTCTAGTGTAAACGCTGAGTTATATTTTGTAAAACATTCATTTTAATATTGAGAGGTAAGGGGTTTGTAATTTTAAGACAGGGATCATACATGGCAATTTTTGTTGGGCAAGTTTTAGCTCAGCCGCGAGAAAAACAAAGAAAGCATCTGAAATAAAACTTGATCAAGAAAATTTGACATGTGTGAAACAGTACAAACCGAATTCATCTTGAGAGAAATATTCACGATAAGTGCACGAAAATCAATTTTGGTGAATAACGATTTAACATGTAAAATCGTTATTCTGCAGGAAAAAATATAAAATAAATAAGCGAACATTGACGAGAACTTGTCGTATACAGTCTATTAAGAAAAAGTTAATCATTGTGTTAAAAATAAAACACTTTTATTATAAACTTTTTTAATTAATGTTGTTTCTTGTACGAACAAATTTATTATAATTTAGTATTCTCTAATAGATGAAACATACAATAGACTTTTAAAGTGATCTTTGAATTTAAAACATAACAAATTTCAAAAGTAAATATTGCAATATGCAACTCTGCTGTTGGGATGCCGAGAAACGAAAACATAAAGAAATAAATGAACGCTTAAAAGAACTTAATAGGATATACGAAAAAGATATTAGATTATTACTACTTGGAACGGGCGAATCTGGCAAATCGACATTTATACGACAAATGCGTATTATATATGACAATGGCTACAGCGATGAGGAAAGACGAACTTATATTAAATTGATACATGAAAATATTTTCACATCCATGCAAAATATGATAACAGCTATGGAATCCCTAGGAATTGAGTATGAAAAAAGTGAAAATATGACAAACAATTCTACGCTTATTATGTATGTAAATACAGCATCTAATACCTATTTGGAAGATCCCTACTTGTCGGCAATCAAAGAGTTATGGAATGACGCCGGTATACAAACCTGTTATATGCGACGCAATGAATACCACCTCAACGATTCAACTAATTACTATTTTACCGAAATTGATCGCATAGCTATGCCAGACTATTTGCCAACAGATCAAGATATTTTGAGAGTTCGTATAGCAACCACGGGTCTAATTGAGCACATGTTCCAAGTAAATAATGTTAAATTTCGAATGACAGATGTGGGTGGGCAACGTTCGGAACGAAGAAAATGGATGCATTGTTTTGATAATGTTAAGGCCATAATGTTCTTAGTTGCCATTTCAGAATACGACCAGGTTCTCAATGAGCATGAGCAAGGTAATCGCCTTATGGAGTCTAGAAAAGTTTTCGAGACCATTTCAAAGTATTTCGAAGAAATACCTATTATATTGTTTTTGAACAAAAAGGATTTGTTAGAAGAGAAAATTTTGTATTCACATTTGGATCAGATTTATCCAGAATTCAAGGGACCACGATGTGATTGTACAGCGGCTAAAACATTTATATTAGGCATGTTTTTAAAAGTTCGACCCAGAATGTATCATCATTTTACCTGCGCCACCGACACAGAAAATATTAAAGTCGTATTTACCGCCGTAAAAGACATAATTTTAACTCATAATTTAACAAGTATTGGAGTGGTTTGAAGATTGAACGCAACAAAGAAAACATCGCATAGTTTTCAAAAAGCTTAAACTGCTTCAAAAATACTTGGTTTTTATAAATAAATAAGTAAACAATAAAAACTTTTTAATAATAAATTACTTTGTTTCTTTAAAACCGCAAAAATTCCAAATAAAAGTGAGGCAAATGCATATACATATGATTGTTCGTGCTGAATGATGATTTATCGGATATTTTGCTTTATATCGTTATAGAAAATGTAAACCGCCCTAACTAAAATTTAATAAAAGCTTACAGGAGAAGATAAAACTTATTTAAATGAAAAATATTTTGACAATTGTCGTAAAATTTTGCAATATAAGTAAAAAAGGTCAAGACATTTATTTTTACTAAAATGAAATAATTATTTTTAATATTGAAGAAGCTACGTTAGTTGCGCCCTTTTAGTTTGTGATTTTATGAAACAAAAAGCCCTATCTGCATTGAATTTGTTTAAGAAAGAAAGCAGTGAGCAGATGATTATAATGTTAATAATTAATTTTTTAAAAACTTTTAAATTAAGTTATAAATAATATTATTATTAATTTAAGAGATAGTAGGTGTGTTCGTGTACTTTTCAAGTAATAATTATCTATTCAATTTTAGATAATTACACTATGCAACAAGAAAAATGTTTTTAATGTGTTATAGTTCTCTAACTACAAAAACAGTAGAAATTTTAAATTCTATGGACTAATTTTGTTTAAATTAGGGATTTTTGAAGAGGCTGCTATGCTCCACTGATTTTATCATAACTTTTGAAGGGGCTGTCCAATTTTATCACAAAAACCAGTAAAAAAACTTTAAATAAAATTACCTTTAAGCCGTTTTAACATTATTTTTTTTATATACTATGGTTTCAGAATTATTCAGAACGTAATGATGAAAGATGTATTTTTTATGCAAAATCGAAATATTTTTATTTATTAAAAGTTTATTAAAAAAATCGAAAATTCCAAAATGATACTATTTTTATTCACTCGCCGTAAAGCCACATAAACCAAAAATAAAATAAACTTTATTTCACGAAAATCCATGGATAAATATTGATTTTATTCACAATAAAGTGAAATTAGCTGATTTTTGTAAAAAATCGAGTTTTGGAGACGTTGCTGAACCGATAACTTGGGAATAGGGTATCCAAATTCCTCACAAAAAAAAACTTGAAATTAAATGACCTTTAATCCATTATAACATTATTTTTTTATAAACTTAACAATTTCGGAATTATTTATACCTCAATGATGAAAAATGTATATTTTTTAGGCAAAATTGGAAAATGTTCATGTTTTAAAAATATATGAAAAATTGAAAATTGCAAAAAAAACTTTTTTATTAAGAATTTTTATTAAGCCACTTATATTACAAATAAAATAAGCTTAATTTCATGCATATCGATAGATAAATATTAATTTTATGCATAATAAAGTGAAATCATCTGATTTTTGCTAAAATTGTTAAATATTTACACTGTACAACAAAATTATTTTTTTTAAACAAGGTTTTTACAACTGGTTGTGGTAGAAGTCACTAAAAAAATACATTCATACGTGCATCGGCGTTTTGAAAGCTTACATCTGGGATTTATTTTAGGGCGAGTTGAATTTTCCTCCGTTTTGCACATAGTTAAATTGATTGGGCATAGTATATCTTGTAGGCATTTGTTCTACCTGATAAATGCATAAATTAAAGGGCTCCTGAACTCCAATTCATGAACAATCAATTTCGTTTCTCAACGGAAATTTCACAAATCCAAATACAAACGTATTTCATGAACGCAATCAACCGGTTTTGTAAAGAAATCGATACCAAATCAATCCGTATTGGATTCTGTGAACAGGTTGAATGAAAATTTATGAAAATATGATAAATTTTTTTTTAAAAGTGCGACTTATAAAACAAATGCAAATGAAAATAGTTTGGAAAATCCAAAAGTGCACGCCTCATAATCTCATTTAGACCGCGAAATTAAATAGGCTTCCATTCCTAATTATACTGAAGCGTAAAAAAAGGACTCGATTAGTGAAGTCTTTCGGTCGTTATCGTGACCACATAGAGGATCCGTATATACAGACAAACGGACGTCCAAGATATAATAAAAATGTCATGAGTATTAAAAATAGTATTTTTTCTTAATATGCGTGTGTATATATTTTTTTACCAAGTGCAATATATGATAATAATAGAGCCATTCTAAGTTTGAAAAATCAGTAGTTTCGCGTGAAGTGAGAGTAGTACCCACCTCAACGATTCGCTTATGAGGCGTGCAATACGTTCTCAAAATAAAATAAATTCTATTTCAAAACTGCTATAGTCGACGTATGTAAAATGTCAATTTGTATGGAAAAACACGTTGCGCCCGAGTTGTGTGAAGCATTGTATCGGCGAAAACTTCTCTTGTACACTCTTTATTAAAAAAAACCAATCACGATGTTAAAAATAAAACAATCTTATTGTAAGCTCTTTTAATTACGAACAAATTGGTTATAAATCAGTATTCTCTAAGAAACACAACATACAAGGCTTTCAAAGTGATCCTTGAATATAAAAAACCGAAAAAATTCCAAAAGTTAAACAATACAAACTTATAACTTAATTGTTAAACAATACAATATGGAATTCTGCTGTTGGAATGCTGAGAAACGAATGCAAAAGGAGGAGGAGCAACGCTCAAAAGAACTTAAAAGGCAATACGAAAAAGAAATGAAACAACGCTTAAAAGAACTTAAAAGGCAATACAAAAGAGATATTAGATTATTACTACTTGGAACGGGCGAATCTGGCAAATCGACATTTATACGACAAATGCGTATTATATACGACAATGGCTACAGCGATGAGAAAAGAAGAACTTATATTAAATTGATATATGAAAATATTTTCACATCCATGCAAAACATGATAACTGCCATGGAATTACTACGAATTGATTATGAAAAAAGTGAAAATATGACGAAAAACTCGGCACTCATTATGAATGTAAATACGGGGTCTAAAATCTATTTGGAAGATCCATACTTGTCGGCAATCAAAGAACTATGGAATGACGCCGGCATCCAAACCTGTTATATGCGACGCAATGAATACCAACTCAATGATTCAACTAAATACTATTTGACCGATATTGATCGGATTGCTACGCCAGACTATTTGCCAACAGATCAAGATATTTTGAGAGTTCGTATAGCAACAACGGGTATAATTGAGCACCAGTTCCAAATAAAAAAAGTAACATTTCGTATGACAGATGTGGGCGGGCAACGTTCGGAGCGAAGAAAATGGATGCACTGTTTTGATAATGTTAATGCCATAATATTCTTAGTTGCCATTTCAGAATACGATCAGGTTCTCAATGAGCTTGGGCAAGGTAATCGTCTTCAGGAATCTAGAAATGTTTTTGATACCATTTCAGACTTTTTCAAACAAATACCTATTATATTGTTTTTGAACAAAACCGATTTGTTAGATGAAAAAATAGTCTATTCACATTTGGATGAGATTTTTCCAGAATTCGAGGGACCGCGTTGCGATCGTAATGCCGCTCGTGAATTTATATTAGGCATGTTTTTAAAAATTCGACCCATGATGTATCATCATTTTACCTGCGCCACCGATACAGAAAATATTAAAGTCGTATTTACCGCGGTAAAAGATATAATTTTAACTCATAATTTGACAAGTCCTGCAGTGATTTGAAGTTTTAGTTCAACAAAAAAAAAATCGACATATGTAAGCTTAGACTGTTTCTAAAACACATTTTTTTATAAATAAATAATAAGTTAATAATATTAATTAATAATAAGTTACTTTGTTTCTTTAAAACCGCAAAAAATTCCAAGTAAAAATGAGGCAAATGCATAAGTACTTCAATGTTCGTGCTTAATGATGATTAATTGGGCCTTTTGCTGCATATAAGAATATATCGATGGATTAATATAAAAAAGGCGTAACTCGAATTTTCGTTAGTTTACAGGAGAAGGAAAAAACTGAACACAAACTAGAACACTTACATACAAAAAATAATTTTTAAGTGGCCATAACATCATTATTTTCAACAGTGGCTTACTTGTTTCTTTAGGGATGATGTATTTAGAAGTTGGCTACCAGGAAACGTTAAAAACTCGATTTGGAAAAAAATCGAGATACGCCCTTTTTTTATTAAGCCATCGATATGTTTTAAAATTTAAAATATGTAGTACACTAAAAATAAAATCGCAACTTATGGCGTTTCTAGAAAAAATGTAAATTTTTTTTTACTTTTTATCAAAAAAATCGGAAAAAATTAATAATGATATAAGTATATAAAAGAAATATTTGTACTTTTTAATAAATTTCAATAAAAACACTGTTTTTAAATTCAAAATACGATGTATATCGACCCCTTTGCTCGAAATGATCGCAAGCGACAAAAATTAAAATTTTCAGGAGAATGGTTTTTTATTGTATTTAAACATGATTTATATTAAAGGCCGCCATTTCAATTATGAGAAAAAGAGGACGTCAACCACAAAAAACGAGGACAATTGTCCCAAAAAAGGGGACAATTTTTTATAAATAAATTAATTTAACAAAAAGCCTTTGGCAATCAAAATAAGTGATACCATGTTATTTGAAATAACAACGACAAAACAGCGCTCTCAAAAATTCAAATATTTCGATGTAAGACTGAATTTACACGATGAAATATTTCATTGAATTTTATTTTGTTGGCAAGAGCAGCGTTTCCAGTTGAGTGGATTTGTTCCCAAACTGGGGATTTGTTGCCGTGGTTGGGAACTCCAATTCGAGTTGATGATCAGGCGATTTTTATTGATATATAATTTACTTCTTTGCTCTTAATATTTGTTATCGAAATATTTTTCGTATACATATTATTTTAATCACATTTTACACAGACCAAAAAATAAATCGGATTATTGCTGAACATTTTACAATTTTAATTGGAACTCCAAAATATAAGAATTAAATACAATTTAAAAATTCTGAACTGGATATATGTAGGTAGAATGGGTATTTTCGCATTTCGTTTGCTACTTTAAATCTGATAACTTTATATGTGATAAACGGGATGCCGAAATTTAGTTAGCTACATTTTCTAAAACTAGGAAAAGAACTCCGTTTTATATTTCGAAATTAAACAAATTTGCCGAGATATGAACTTTAGAATATTATAAATGTAAAAATATAGTTATGTTGAAATGAGCTTAATCTCTTTTTAAGTCATTTCGGAGGTGAATATACGGATAGTTCCCTTTGTAAAGTGTGTGAACATGAGCAGGGATATCAACCAAGGCAGATTTATTTACCAGGTAATCTTGATTCCACAGCTGTTTACTCTTTTTTATTTGTGGCTGTCAATTTTGTATCAAAATACACAAGTTATGTTGTGTATATGTTTTAATAATTTGACATTTTCAAGGAACTGCGACTACCTGGTAAATAAATCTGCCTTGGATATCAACCATAATCTCAAAAGCGACAAAATTTACACAAACAGTTATTTTTGACTCTACAGAAAAGTCCCTTTTAATCAGCATCATTACATATTATAATAAGCTTCAAGCTCTATATATGAAAAACTTTACAAAAATACTTCTAGTTCTAACGGTATGGACATTTATTATGATATAATTGATCAGACTTAAACACTTACCAAATATCTATTTTTTATAAAATGGGAAACAAGCAAGTAATTTTTAATAAAAAAAGTTTTGTTCAAAAATGGTTTCTTGCGAATTCCCAAATGACAGTCATTGATACTATTTTTTCGCTATATGTTTTTAAAAGTATAAAGCACAACCGATCTATACAAATGAATAAAATCTTATGGATATTTTGGGATGTTCAAACTAAGTTTGAACACTTAAATTATAAACTATAATTTTTATATTAATAACTAAATATTAATATAAGTTCACTTATTTTACTAATGGCGTTTTCTATTCTACAAAAAAATGTGACATTTTTTTACTTTTTATTAAGAAAATTTAAATTTTACATTCCTTTAAAGGAAAAATTTCCCGTCGTAAGGATGATACAATAATTTCTAATAAATTCACTTCTTCGAATCATGATTATATTGCAAATTTTCAATAAAAAGGGTAAATAGTGCAACACACTTTTGTAGAAAAGAAAACGCTATAATTGTTAATTCAAATCTATATTCTATACTTATATCGTAAAATTATCATTACATTTAAATAAGTCTGGCAACACTAATAATTTAGTATTTGTCGTTGTAAAACATGAAATGTCAATAATTTCTTGAATCGGTTCTATTGAAAAAAGAATATCCGATTTTACTTTACTCACTCTCACTAATTGACACACGAAAATCACGTTGTTCATCACCTAAAACTTACGAATAACTTACTGTTAAAAGCATATACTTACTTCTACATTTTTTACTTGCCTCTAAATTGGATAATCTTAACTACTACTTGGTATAAGCTAAATTTATGGTCATCAAAGGAAAATAAAATTACTACAAGTGAATTGTTAAAATTAAATCTAAATACTTGCCCTTTCTAATTTCTCCGAAAACCATAACACAAGGCAAGTATGTTCCCATTACCCATTGGTAAATAAAAGAACAAAGGCTAATACAATCTTTTATTTTATTCCCTTAACCCCTAAATTATAACAATTCCACGAGTTGTTCTAATTGGAATTCGACTTCAAGGTTGGCTCTCGCATCACTCTAAATCTCTCTCCAACTTAGAAGGAAATTCTTAATGGTAATAATTCACAAATTATTCAATATGAAAACTAATTTTTGTCGCTTAAACTTATAAGTCAATAATAGCTGAGTCGATAAGTTCTTGTCTTCATATCTGAACGAGCACAGGTTCGTATCCCAAAAATATAAATAAAACATAATGTGTATAATTTTTTTTATATTTTTAAGTTGTTTATTTGACTACTTATTTTTTAGCTTCAACTAAACCAAATAATATATAGTAAATTGCTGTAACAATGTAAGTACATTTTTTGGACTTCTCAAACAAAAATGAATAGTTATAGAGTCAAATTTTAAATAGTTACGACTTATATACTTTTTTGCCTACCAGTAAGCAAATTTTTTTGCTGGGATATGCATAAAATTTTGTAGAGACATGTAGTTTCATCAGAAGAATCATAATTAATCAAAAACGCGATTTTCAATTTTTTGATGATACGTTCACTGTTTTGCATTTTAGGTGACGATATATTTGTAACAAAACTAAACAAACTTGAGTATACATTTCTATTAAATCTATATAAGAATCTTAAAGTATTAAATCTCTCGTAATACAATTTTTGTTAAAAATTTTATAAATTTTTTCAGCACATAGTTAAAAATGCTACAAAAGGATAAATTCAAATTGACACTAAGAGGTCACAACGGTAACGCTGACTATATTTAATACCAAGGACTTAATAGTTATAACGTATTTTCGATAAAAATTGCTCATAATTATTACGAATAGACTTTTATTTTATTTCTTAGCGTTTTTTTTTTGTTTTGACGATTTTTTTTCGTTTTGACGATTTTCGTGGATTACTTGTTAGGATAACCTTTTTTTGTAACAAGCGGAGCACCATACTTGTAAAGATAATTCGAGTACGCTGATTTCAATGGTTCTAGCCGTTTTTCGCGATTTAAAATCAATATGCTAAAGTACCACAAAAACGATATTTTTGTACTTTTGGAATTAAAAATGGTTGTATAAATACAACATAACGCGACACTGATTTTTTCGTGAAAAATCTACTTTTTTTTCGTAAAAATTTTAGTAAAATGTAAACTTTAAAAATTTTGAGCTTTAATCGTCAGTAAAAGAATTTGTACTGTAAGTTTTATTCGCGCAAAATCGTTTTTTGCAAAAAAAAAAAATTTTTTTTAAAAAATAAAAAATATTGCGCAAAAATGCTGTTCATATTTACTCAAATTAGCTAAATTTTAATCTGTAAATCATGCCAAAAGTATAAAAATCGTTTTTATGGTAATTTAATAGGAACATTTTAAATCGTTAATATCGCGAAAACGAGAGCTAACTTTAAAAAACGGCTGACACCATTGAATTCAGCGTACTCGAATTATCTTTAACAGTATGGTGCCCCGCTTGTTACATTTTAAGACTAGCATAGTGTAATTCACCCATTTGTTATAAATTGATTTGTTTCAAGTGTTTGATTACACTGTGCGTGAGCTCGACAACTTTTTTCGACAAACCTAGTTCGAATACGCTGATTTCAGTGGTGTTCGCCGTTCTTCAATGTTAGCTTTTAAGGTACAGATCCTAAATGGTGATTCGAAATTAAAAATAATAAGAGAAACCTAAAGATGATTTTCAAATATCTGTCGATTGATACCCATTTTGATATAGTTCGCCGACTTAATTTTTTCGTATAAACAAAATGGCGCCTGTTGGCCGCCATATTGAAATTTGACTACTATCATATCTTTAGTGACACTCCCCGGACTAAGACGAATCGATTGACGTAAGAATCGTCAAAATCGGTCTACGCGTTCGGTTTATATAGTGCCGCAAAGGAACACACATAAATACATAGGCTGATAAACACAATACCATTTTTTGCGTCTCGCAGTCGGGTAAAAAGTAGGCTAACTCTTCTTTCAAATAAGACTTATTTTAATAAAATTTACCAACAACGTCAAAAGTTATCTCAATTTCAAATCATTTTTTTTATAGCAAAATACGACCTACCTAATACATTCTTCTAAAATATAAAAACCCACACTGAGAGAAAGAAACAAAATTTTTTCAATGAAGACCAGAAATTTGTAAACAGAAAATGTTCCTTACATCGTTTCTACCCTTCATCTGCTGTTAACTTTTTTTAACGTAATTTAATAAATTATATAAATTTTTTTACGTAACGCTCAATACATTTTTTCAGAACACATACTTTATTTTGAATTCAATGAAATTCAGATGTATAATCTTCGATGTATTTTAACATAATCTCCTTAGGTATTCAGTAAAAAATTTCATACAGTTCGACTAAACTCATAACTTAATTATTAAACTCTAAAGGCACCTTGCAAAAGGATGTACATGTTCAAATAAAACTGAACAAACAAACATTCACACACACACTAGTACTTGTAATTATCAATGATAATTCATACTAGAATAGAAAAATAATAAAAAGAAGCTTAATAAAAGACAAAGAAAAACTGAATATCAATAACTATCAAATGAAATACAGCTCTAAGAGTGACAGTATGAATTGATTAAAAGTAGATGATATTCAGCTCTTGACTGAAAACACACGACTTTGGTCGAGTGGGCTAAGCGGTAAAGAACTCTGATGAGATTAGCGGGAGCTATCGAAACGTCAGTTCAACCCTCAGCGCAGTCAAAATTTTGTTTGTCTAGATGCTTCACATTTATCTCTAAATAAAAATATAATTTAATTGAAAAATTAAATTAAAACCGAACTTAAGCCAAAATATTAAAATTTCTTTGGATATAAACCCATACAGTTCGACTAAACTCATAACTTAAATTTCAATAATATTAAAAAAAATATGAATAACACTCAATACATTTATTCACGATGATTGATTGATGAAACGTTTTGCAATATAATACTATTTAACAAAGTTCACAAAAGTTTTAAATATTTAGGGCCATTATTACAACTTGACAATAGCTAAAACCAGACTTTTGTCGGACGGATAAACAGTTTATCATTATTACAAATTTACTTTAACCTACCAGGTAGGATGCACCTTACTTTAACTTATCGCTCACTTTAATTTAAAGTAAAGTTTTAATAAAGGTAAACCTTTTATTCGTCCGACAAAATCCTGCCTTTAGCTATTGCCTAGTTGTAATAATGGCCCTTAGAAGTACAAACAACATACGCTGTTATTTTAGTGTATGTTCTTAATGAAATTTTAATAATTAAACTGAGTAATGAAGCGTAATAAAAACTCATAACCCTCAATACATATGAAAAAAATATATATATAATTTCTAATATTTTTAAAAAATTGTATGTATGAAATAAGAGAACCAAATGCAAATATTCTAAAATCGTTATAAATTTAATCTCGTTTTTTTTTTAATTCATAGTTTCCTAACGTGGAAAATCAACACCATGCCTTACGGACACGCAATTTTGTATGAAGAGGGGAAAAACAGTATATTTGTTTTTCGTTTTTAGCACAATGGACAGTCCTACATAAAAAAACGTGTGTACATTTATTTACAATCTATTAGATCATGCTAAATCAGTTTTATTTTAAAATTTACGCGTTTATTTTAAGAAATATTTTACTATACTTTCAACGGACACGAAAAAAGCATTTGAAAATAGAATGGCCCATATTCTTAAGATAATTGTACGAAATTCGGTTCATAGGTCAATTATATAATACAAATATGCCTAATTAAAATATGAAGAAATAGGTCTACGTATATACCTAGTCCTCATACAAGCAACCGCCAAAATTTCACCTAAATGTCGATAGAACTCATGAAATATTTTAGATTTATCTCATATTTGATATGTAGAAATCGGGGACAGAAAATAATAATTATTTTTTAATTTTCAAAGAAAAATAGCAGATACATATAAGCAATTATCGCGGAATCAAGTAAAGTATACCATTTCAATTGTAATGAACTAGATTTTCATAAAATTGCGTGCTTTTTAAGTTTTTTATTTTATTTTTTTTGGCTAGAAATAATAATTATTTTCTGATTTTTATTTTTTGGGCAGAAATAATTATTATTTTCTTATTTTTTTGGAGAAATAACAATTATTTATTTATATTGAAATAAAAGTTATTTTTGGAATTTTACGAACAGCAAAAAATCGCAAAACATCACTTTTATCGCGAAAATACGCGAAAAATTGCAAAATTGTAAACAAGCCGTAAAATGTATTAAACATCGCTAAAATTGCAAGGAATACCAAAAACTCATAAAAAATCGCGAACATGGCGAAAATTCGCAAAAACTTGCTAACATTAAAAACATAGAAAAGTCTGATAGTGAATAAATATCGGTAAAACTGTAATAACGACAGGAACCGGCTAAAAAATCACTTATTGCAAAAATAGCGAAAATTCGCGAAAAATTGCTTAAAAATAGCTAAAATTGTAAGGCATGAAAAAACTCGGCAAAAGTCGCGAGAATAAAGAAAATTCGCATAAAACTTGGTAAAATAAAAAGAGATCAGTCTGATATTGTTTAAAAAATCGGTTAAACTGTAAAAAAAAAAAAAAACACTGATAAAATAAAACATTATTTTCGCAAATATTGGGAATTTGCGACATTTTCGCGATTTTTTCCGAATATTTTGCCTTCCTTACAATTTTAGCTATTTTAAGCAATTTTAAGGCTTGTTTACAGCTTTGCAATTTTTCGCGATTTTTTGACAGTTCCTGGCTTTATTACAGTCTTAACGATTTTTAATCACTATCAGACTTTTCTATGTTTTTAATGGTAAAATGTTTTTGCGAGTTTTCGTAATTTTTGCATTTTCTCATCTTCTCTCCCCTCTCTCCCAAAACCTAAAACTTTCTGAAAGAAAACTTTCATATTGTGGTATTATTTATGCCGATTTTTCGAATTCAAGTACCGAACAGGCCGATTTTCCCCCAGAAAAGTGCAGATTTTTCATCAAAATCATCTGGCAGCCCTGATGTGTATGTTCGCTTCGTACCGTTGCTATTATATATACCGTTGCTTTTATATATAGTTATGTACCCTGCAAAAATCGCGACAAGTCCATACATGCGTGTAAGGACTACTCCATAATGGACCAGGACTAGTCCCAAACTACCCCAAACGTATGCATTAAACGTGGTCCATTTAACATTGCGATGTCCTAGGACTGGACCACGTGGTCCAGCTTTGCATTACATCGGACTAACCCAAAACTAGACCATGTAACTTCTCCATGGAGCACCTACAGGGGCTAGTTTTGAAACTACTCTGCGTCACTACTCCATGGTTCACAAACAGAAAACTAGTTTTCATTTTCACTTTGTAGTCTACGTAAATGATTTTCCCTCTGCTTTAATAAGTCTCCTTTTATGATGGGAGCTACACTGCATTTTTGATTTCTTATAAACAAAACTCACTTATTATTTTTTCGGTTTTACCAAAAAAATAAACTTTTAATTACAAACATTCATTATAACCACAAATAAACTGTTGTGCCATCAGGGCTACTATATTGCTGGTAATTGATGACATTTCATGAAATAACATTCTTGGCAACACTACATTTCGTGATAAAACACGAACATTTGTTTGAAAGTGGTCCATAGCTGCATTACATAGGACCATGTTGTAACTAGTCCATATCAGCTAAAATGGACCATGTAGACCAATAATTTTTGCAGAGTAGCTGAGGCAGCGTGTTGACCTGTGGTGTTGACTATTAAACAATTCATGAAATAAAATTCATTATTTATTTTATGTGAATAGAAATAAATATAATAAGTACGAAGAATATACTCTGGGTCAGATAATGTTTGTAGCGATATACTTTACATTTTAATAACAATAAGGGCCAGCTAACACTGTCGTTTTTAAAATGAGAGTTTCTGATTTTTTGTATTAAATTTGAAAGTTCAAAATTTAAAACTATAATTTAAAAAAAAATCGGAAATGCGCGTTTTGGCCCTAAAAGAACGGTAGTTTTTTGGTTTGGCAGCACCCGGCATTATAAATTAGATTTGGGCAGCACTTTCTCGTTGTAGTTTTCGTATTATTACACTAAAATGTTAATATGCTACTACATTATTTCTCACCCTGCTTATTCGGCTATTTTCATGGAATTTTTTCTACTTGTGTAATTTGTGATGCAAATTTGAAGAGAAAATAAAGATTTTAATAAATGTGAGCTAATTAATAGTTATACTACAGAAACATGAATATTAAAATAAAAGTAAGTAAAAGTGTGCTTAAATTATAATTAACATAATTATATTATCACGTTCCCTTGCTATTTTTAGCCACAAGTAAGTCATCAACTTATGCACGAACTCAAGCAGAAACAGGTGGGTTTGGAAAAATGTTAATTATCTTATTTGAAAGTGATTTGTGTTCCATTCCTTTATTCTAGACAATTACAAAGAATCTAATAAGTAAAATATTGTATTCAAAACGATTACTGGTCGATCATGTAGAGGCTTTAGAGAAAAGTATGTTTTTCATACAAAACGCGCTAGATGATACCCCATCATCCGTTGGGGAAGATAAATGCGATGGCAAAGGTAGCAGCAGCAAGATAGAGTATAAAATATGGCCAGAAATATTTACCGCTCGTAATACTTGCTTTTTATTGGCCACCACAATTTTGGAGCATTTTATAACACCGCGTGCATTACGTTTAACTTTAATACCCTCCTTGGTAGTGACTGGAGGCTTTAGCGCTTTGTACGTAATAAAGAATGTATTTGGTTTTCGCAATAAATGCATCGAAAGGGAATTGGAGAATCTCATAAGGACAATTGATGAATTTGGGAACTGCATACGCCGCAATATGACTTATTTCAATGAAATTATAATCATGAAACAGCATGAGTTAATAGAGTAAGTACTGAAAAATCGATTAAAAACTTTGTAATATATATTACATGTATATGAATACTATTATAGATCCCGTCAAATAGAACGCCGCTTGGGATTGTATTACTGCTGCCAAGGAGGTTACCGAAATTTTATTTGAAGCCACCCGCAAATTGGAATCTCAGTATCCAATACCTGCAAGATTTTCACAGTATTATGCCCCAATGGAGGACTTAAAAGAATGTGAATATTTTAAAAATAATATCACTGATTACAGTCCTAAGCATTTAAAAGTGAGTCCATACCTTTTTTTATTTACACATTTCCAACCCATCGAAATCTCATAGTATCCATCATTCATTAACTGTTAGGGAATATGAGGAATTTCGTTTTTATACGGTTTAATTAATCTACAGATGAATTAAATTATTTAGCTGTTTGAAACAAAGGGACTCCACATATAAAAATATTACATTATGATCAGGATTTGTAACTTTATTTTTGCGAAATGGGCCCCAGTTAGAAAACAATGCTCAACATGTTTCAAAGTCTAAAATGTATATTCTGGGGGCTCGTTTGGATTTTTAGTTTTGCATAAAAAATTTCAAAATCAAGCCTTAACATAGCGTGCTCGCGAGCCATTGATTTGCCTTCACAAAAGTCAAAGTCGTAATGAAATAATACATAGCTTAAAAAACTAAAAAACACGCTTTATTTACATTGCATGGGCGTGGCGCTGCCCACTTTTTACAAATTAATTTAATTGTAGGGGCGACTCAATGTGTGTGTGTAAAGTTTTATAGGAATTGGTTAAGTAGAAGTAGTTGAAAAAGAATATTTTATTTTTATGGGCGAGGCACTGCTCACTTTTCTTATCATTAAATTGTATTTTCAGAAAATTGTAATGTGTGTGCTAAGATTCATAACACTCGGTTAAGTAGAAATACTTGGGAAACGATATTTACATTATATAGGCGTGTCCTGGCCACTTTTTTACCATTAAATTTTATGAAGTAGTTGAAAGAGAATATTTACTTTGTATGGGCGTGGCACTGCTCACTATTATATCCATCAGACTGTATTATCATGGAAACCTTATTAATGCGTGTGCAAAGTTTCATTTCATATTACATTGTTATTTTGTTACAAGTGAAGCAAAAAAAAAGTTTAAAAACGGGGTTATTTTTTTCTTCTGTTTTTATGTATGAATTTGACAAACGTTAAAATAAATTTATGGCTCGTGAAACAAAGCAATTTCGTACAGAATTACGAATTTTAAAAATCCAGTCCAAACCAAATTTATTATATTTCAAAAATCATAATTATGCTTTTCACAGAAGAAGTGAAAATGTGCACATTTTCAAATTCGTAATGGTTTAAAACCAAGTTTTTGGCATACTTCAGTCCCGCCATAAGTTACGTAATATCTTTGTGTTAGAGCTGAAGATGCAAGATAAACACATTACGGACTGGAAAATCTATCTTTTTATTAAATATTAGCTGAGCCCGGCAAACGTTGTCGAAATGTATAGTTTTTTAACTTCAAACAGGCTAAATATTTCAGCTATATAGCTCTTTATAGTTTCGAAGATCATGCGTTACTAAAGCTATGTACAGACGATTGTCTGATCTTACAATATTGTAAACAAAATGTGCTAAAAAGTTCTTACAATTGTGTGAACTGAAAATTTTTGTCTGAAAACGTTGGCAGAAAAAGCATTGTCAGTAGATTTTAATACTAGCTGCTGACAAAAATTTGTCAGGCATCTCACAATCGCGTGAGCACATCGCGTTGCCATTGTCAGATTATTGTCAGACATTTTTTAATTGTCAGATGTGCAAAGTTTTCTGCATCTGACAATGGCGTCATTGTGTGAACTGCCAATTTTTTACTGACAATATAGTCAGATAAACTTTTGTCAGACAATTGCCTGCCAATAAATTTTAAGAGTTTCTAATAGGATTTTTTTTATTCCCGGACTTTTTTGTTTCCCGGGAGAGCGGGAAATAAAAAATAAATTCCCGGGAATCCGGGAATTCCCGAGAATTTAACAACGTAATAAAATATTAACCAACAATTTTAATTTCCAAAATCCATTGATGTTTATATGAGCAAATTTAATCATTGAATCATTCTTTATTTTAAACTGAGCTTTATTTTAAAAGTATTTCACCAGCAAATAGTTTCTAAAGAAATGAGATAAAAAAGCAAAAAACTTAAAAAATTTACAAAACAAAAATATTTAAAGTAAATTAGGTAAAAAAGAACAATATTTTTGAGTGTTGTGTTTTTATTCCGACGGGGTTTTTTTGAATTTGAACGATTTTCCGTCATCCCACGTCAAATTTGGCAGAAAATTGTGTTAAGTGTTGTGTTTTTCTGAGTATTCAATAGAACACTGAAGATGGCACATAGCCGAAACCGGTCTGTTTACAAGCCAAATTTGACGTGGGATGACGGAAAATCGTTCCAAAAACAATATTTTTTATCGACATTTTAAGGAAACCTCATAAATAAAAACTATTTTAGACCGGGCAAAAAGAGAGCATACACAAATCATTAGTA